>OZ014469.1:18648644-18801127 GCA_963965965.1 Trididemnum nubilum
GAGCAAACTTCAGAAAAAATGAATCGTTGAATTTTAATTGTCTCTCGTCAAGTATAGCAGCGGTAACTAAAGAAAAAAGCACAACATAATAGCAAAACTTAACTTACAGCAATGCCCAGCAACACTAAATAGTATTATTACAGTAGCTTAGAAAAAATTATCATGAAATTTAAATAAACTTACCTCTGTCGTTCACTATAAACAATCAGCAGCACTACATTAGTAGGTTACAGTGGCAAATCTATGCTAGCAAAGTATTACCAACCATGCACCACTGTATGACGAAGCTATCAATATATTCAGCATTAGCAAGTTAAGACTGTTCCAGTAGCCTACGGTAATCAGTAACGGTATGCAGATAAACGAACCTGACTTTTGCGGGTACCATGCACACGAAATCCAAATAAGGCTCAAGTGACAACAAAAGGTCCAAGCATCTCTAAACATAATCGTGAACATAAATAAGCCTACAATGCAATGAAATGAGATTACTACAAACTCTAATCCGTGTTGTGTCAAGACTACTACAGCAGGCTCGCATCCGTCAGCTATCCGAGCCCCTATGATACCTCAGCAAAAGAAGTCAACGATCGCAAGATAAGACAGTATAAAACGGCTCAGTACTTCAACTACTGCAGCAATCAACACTATCATTTAATAATCAATCAACAACAATCCAGGCTAAGCAAACTACGCATAGCCGGACGAGCCTAAAACATGCTAAAACTAGTAAAAAAGTATACGTACCAAAGCTTAATCTAATTGATACAACATTCCAACAGTTTCATCCACGTTCAAGACAGCAAACTTAACCTAAACTTAACTCTAAGCAACCTCGGTCATCAACCAACTTAATTACTCACAAAAAGACCTAAAATAGTAAACATTTCGCGGTTGTCAACGAGATCATTGTTGCCATTTATATTCAAAGCGGAGTAAAAAACAAAAAAGCGGAAAACTAAGCACGCATGCCGTCACAACTGGCATTAAAAAGATGCATCATTGGCATGTAGTTCGAAAGTTTCAAATGATGATAAAAGAAATTAATAATTTTGAATTGATTGTGCAATGGATTTACGCCGATGTAAACAATAAAGTTTGAAGCTAATTAGACTTAGTTGTAAATATTTTGTTCAATTGTTTTCAGACTTAAGTCTAGAAAGTTTGTAGATTCGTCCACTGGGTGAAAAAGAAGAGTCAATTGCGCAAATAATTTGTTTCTAAGGAACAGTACAAAAGTCATCTTGCTCAGGCTAACAAAATGACAGTGATGGGCCATATGGGGCTGTGGGCATATTAATTAAACATCGTCTTCCAGTTGTGGTTCATTTACCCGTAAAATGAGACCCACACACCAATGAAAGTTATATCAGCATGCCACAAAATCCATGTTTTTAACCTTTGGGTAGGGCAGGGGCAGGTTAGTTGATACATATTTTTAAGAAAACGCGATTTTTCATAAACTACTTGGCAAAGAGGCACAAGTTTATATGCATGTGAAAGCTAATTTATAGGGCTAAGTTTTCATAAAAGTTTGATGTGTCTTATTTTAAAAGACTTCGATTTATACATCTCTAAGCAAACCTTTCAGTGGCGGATTTAGGGGGGGGATGGGGGGGATGCATCCCCCCACCAGCCTAAAAGTAACGATTTTGGCCGAAAAATCAGCCTCTGTTTCGAATAATTCGGCTCCATTTCGGGATGCATCCCCCCCCACCGACCTAAACGTAACGAATCCGGCGAAAAATCAGTCTCAATTTTGGTTAAGACCTTTTTTTTTTTTTTTTGGAGACCACCTGAATTTGGGAGAAAAAAACGTTTGAATTACCGATATCGGCCGAAAAATCACTCTCAATTTTGGTGAAGACCTTTTTTTTTTTTTTTTTTTTTTGTTGGAGACCACCTGAATTTGGGCGAAAAAAACGGTTGAGTTTCCGACTTCGGCCGAAAAATCACTCTCAATTTTGGTGAAGACATCCGAATTTTTGAGGTTTTGTGCTTCAAATCCCCCCCCACCAAAATTTTCTGGATCCGCCACTGAAACCTTTCCAAATTGTATCAACTAACCTTTTGAAAAGGTTAGTTGATACAACCATGAGGTTAGTTGATACATATAAGGTTCGTATTGAATTTAGCAACGGTTGCCAGATATACCCTTCCAGTGGCAGCATTTTAAATTTCTACAAGCTAACAAGGTGAACATAATAGACTTTGGTGAAATTTTTTAATACCAGTAGCCTTATATTCTATGCATTTTGCACTTGTAAGCATCATGACTGTATTCGTTCGGTAAAATTAGTGTAATTTTGTTAGCAGCGCATAACAAAACATTAAACCATTGACCACTACAGTGTGCTCTGTTTCATTCAGTAACACAAAAGAATCTTGCATCCAAATATCCATCGCATATTTTACAATATTGTTGACATGAATAGCCTAGTAAGCCAAATTCCACCGGCTAAAATCAAGTGAGAATTTGAGATGGGTGCTCCTTTTACAAGACCTTTTTAAAGCAATGGGGCATGGCAACATCAACAAAATGTCTGCTCCAGTAAAAGAATACGTAAATTCATTATTAATAATAAAACTTTGACTTTCGTAATCTTCTAGCTTTTGGAGGGACTTTTTCTAGGTTTTGGGAAAAGTGGAGCAAATATTCTACAAAATTACAGCACTGGTCCATAGGTCTGGCGCCACGAGGGGCATTTTGGGGCCGTGCCCCCCAAATGAGAAATGTGCCATCTAAGCAAAAATTGTGCCCCAAAGAAAGTTACAGGCTCCGTGCCACTGGAGTGCAGTTCGGGGTCTGAGACCCCCAAAATACTAATTATCAACCCAGTATTCGTAGGCAAGAGCCGCTGTTTTGCTGATTTCGCGATGAAGATCTTTTTCTTCTCTGCTCTTCACCCCAGAATTCGTAGAATTATGCGGTACACATAGTTCGCGAAGATGATTTTTTTTTTTTGGTCTTCACTTTCGAATTCGAGGGAAATATATTTTTGTTCCCCCCCAAAAAAATTATTTATGCCCCCCTGTTACGCTACTTTGGCGGCGGGCTTGCTGGTCCACACTGAAGCGTTTGCTCTCCCAACACAGCTGATCTACAGAACGGTAGTTTGCGATCTGCACAAACAGTCCAATACAAATTGCTAATGCAGGTTAGTTGATACAGTGTCTCAACTAACTCACAGGTGAGTGTATCAACTAACCTTTTTTGCAATTTTCAGAGAACATGCTTGCCTTTGAGCTAGCACAACACTAGGGAAAACTTTTTGAGTTACCGATTGCTGGCTTACTTCAAGGTTGTAACTCTCGCACATTAGTTAATATTTTACTTCATTTCAAATTTTCGAAATAAATAAAATTAAAATTCTGCTAAAAATTGCTTCAAGCACTACATTTTCAACGTTAGTTTTTCATTCCAAAACTAAGCAAGCAAATTCTTCCAAACCATCACGCAATAACTCTTTTTTCACAATTCACCAACTGGTGGCCGTTTTTCGCCAAAAGGTCATTTATTTTTCTTGTTTTGCGGTGTGTATCAACTAACCCTTTGTATCAACTAACCTTCCCTTGCCCTATACTGCTGGTAAAAAATTACATGTTGCAGAAAAGTTTAAGTCTGAGCAAATATACTTGCATCCAATTTGATTCGCTGATATTGGGTGATAAAAGTGATGTGAACATGTTCCAGGATATTTAAATATGGTTAGGGAAGCCTATAGCCTACCGTTTACACGTTTTAAACGTGGCAAATGAAAAAAAAAGCTCTAAACAATGCCCTAGCTATTATTTGATACCTGATAATGTACGTTAATTCAGTTTGACAAAGCTTGGTTTTATAATAGCCATGAAAAGTAATCATTAAAATGGGCATAAAACATTTTTTAAGAAGAAAAAAGTCAGAGCACCCCATAACCGAGGCGCAAAGAGTAACACCTAAATTATTAAATAACTTAAAATGTAATCTTTTCAGCTCAAAAATAACCGTTTTATTGTATTTGGCATGGTCAAAAATGGGGTGGGGGTAGCAATTTACTGCATCCTCCTACCTCAACTTTGAGCGTTACAGGTAAAAATCACTCATGCATATCCTCAAAATTCACTTTCTCGCACAATTTTAAACAGACCATATCTCAGGAATAGCTTGTGCAAGAAAGGTGAAATTTTTTGCAAACAGGTTTTTTTTACTGTTCTACCTACCCCCATGCCAAGTTTGGAGAAGATTCTAGAACTGTAGAAGATGGGTTGACAGCCTGTCAAATTAAGCATGGATTGACCCATAGGCTAGGCAGATAGCCTAGATTTAAACAATCATATAGCTTCACTTACACAGCAGGTCGTAAGTAGCCTAACATCACTCATTTTCTAGTCAGTTGCTGTTGTCAATGCAATAGTAGGCTATGCCAATCTTTGAATACAACCACAGCATCAGCATTAGGCTAACTAGTGGTCTCGCTACCGGTAGGCCTAGTCTAACTAGTACTAACCTAAACCAGGCCTAATATAAGCAGTACAAAACAACATTTTATACTTTATCTTTGGTTTGCGCTGTTACCCTACTTATTTTCAATCCTAGCCTACACCAGGCGAAGCTCTAATTCTGAACTGACTGACTGAACAAGCGTACTATCATGCATTACCACTTGTGACGCGGAAGTTAGCGACGTAAATTTCTATTTGTGGAATGGATCAGTGATGTTTGACATGATGTCATTCAGTAACGATGAAACGGAGAGAAATAATTTTTTTCGCACAAACCTTAGAAAACTCCAGAGTTTTGATTTATTTAATTTTTAACGAAATTCAAACATCGTTCAGCCCCTGTAAGCTTTTGTACATAGTGTTGACCAATTACATTCAAGTAGAGCTCTCCCTGTACTTTTCCATGTTCTTTCATAAGAGCTTGTCGTCACGGAATTGTACATAACCTGAACAGATGCGTATACTGTAATGATTCTCTCCCTGAATTTTAACTCAGTCACACAATGTGCATATTTTGTTTAAGTGATGTATATAATGTGTTATTGTCGCCTGATGAGACACACCCTTGAGCAAGGTCGAAACGCGTCGCAATGGCTCATCGCAACTCTGTTTAGTCAGTTTAATCTGGTGTAGAATTCATCGCTATGCATTACGTTGTTTACAACATTTGTGTTTTGCTTTTAAAGCTGAGCAATGCATAAATGATAGTTGCGAATCTTTTAAAATGCTTTTTCGTCACTCTAAGCTGCCTGTAACCTATTTTAGTTGTTAAAATTTCTGTTTTGTTTTTTTTGTTTTTTTTTGTCAAACTTATTTTAGCCAACGTGATTTACAGTAGCCAACTAACAGATCGTGTGTTTACAAAAGTTGCTAGATCACTGAAAAAAAAAAAGTACAGCTGAACCGTAGCAAATTTTACTTTTATAATTTATTGAGTACGTTAATACAATATATTTTTGAAATGATAATATTAATGCACTGTCTGATGATTGACATCGTTGCGTATCTTTTTTGTGCTGCGTTGTAGGTTCTTGCAATTGTCTAGTAGAAACGTAGAGTCAATCAATCGAGTTGAAACAACTAATTTTGAAGAAGTTCTAAAATTTCGACGCAAAGCGGGATTCTCAGGAATAAACATCAATTATGCTTGTGCAAAATCAGGAGTTTTTGAGCCTTTAGATGACGCACAATCTATCATCTGCATAGTTGTTTTTGTTTGAAAACAAAAAACAAATTAATGTTACTGTATTTTTTGCCTACTGATTGTTGTTGCTGCTTACTTATTCGACCATTGCTCAAAAAAACTGCTGTTTATATACCTGTAACATATTGAAGCACCTGGATCAAATTTTTAGTAATTCACAATTGCAATTGCATTTTTCTCCAAGATGTTTTGGCCAAGAGACAGCAAAAAACTTTTCGCTCTTCGAGTCCAGCTGCAACTCGCCAACCTCTCTATCACGCACGTTAGAGGTTTCACACTGTTCTTTAGATTGCTAAACATCAAGCAGAGAAACTGTGAAAACGAATTTATCTAGTCTTTGATTTGACCCGACTGGAATTGTAGCGGAGATGTTGCTTTAAAGATTTGTGCTTTAATGGGAGACCAAAGATTTTTCGGCATTTATAAATGAAAAGAGTTTGGTCTTCAAACCTTGAACTGTAACAGCGAAAGTGTTTATTTGTGTTGATCTAACAGTTTTGTCTTAAATTTTGTTACAATAGCGTTAATACTTTAAATACCTCTCCGCCTGCGATCTACTTTAACTGCGTTTGCATTGAAAAAAAAGTTATATTCAACGTTAAATGAGCTTAAATTAAAACAAAAATAGTAATTAACAAAGAAATTAAAAACATCAAAAACATAAAAGTAGACAAAATACTATACTGTAGGTTTTCGCTTAAGTTGAAAAAGACTGAAAGATATTTTGCTGTTGCACTGCTTCTGGTTATCACTTTGATGCTGTTTTGAAATTTCAAACCACAAATCTGCACTGCACAATAATGTTTGTTAATTAAAGCAACAATAACCAAAACTAAAGACTCAAAATTTGATTTCTTTTAAAGTTGCTTTACATATTGTAGTAACCACTTGAAACTTTAAATTCAAATTAGAATATTATTTTCTAAGGCTTTATACAACATAAAAGTAAAGTAGATCTGCAAATGCAAAATAACATTAATGAACAATACCAACGATCTTCAAACTTTTTATCTACATATAGAAACTCAAATGTAACACTGTAACTGCTTAGTAGATTGGGCGTTTTAACATGAAGCGTTAAAACCGTGACAATCAAGGTATTATAACGTCAGCTTAGTGAAAAAATGGCCTAAGTCATTTTTTTGCCAAAATGAGTTATCTACATAAAATTGTTCAGTAGCTCGAGCACCATCTGATGAAATACTTTTTGTAAAAAATTTCCCGCTATAAAAAGAGTTATGACTGAAAACCAAAATGGCCTAAGTCAAATCGGTCATAGTTCACTGACTTAGGCTAGTTTGGTTTTTGGCGATCAGCTGTTTTTGCCATTATATAATAGTGCTACAGTAGAGCTAACTTGACAACCAGCAGTTAACTTTGGTAGGCTATAAGGCGACAGCAAGATAGTTTTTAAAGTCGAGATGCTTGGTAAATGCGGAGGTGGAACAGAAAAGAAATATTTAATAAATCATGCTCTTTCGATTGTTTGTGAAGAATTTTGTGGTAAGTAACAATATGTACGATTTAGATGACTATTTACGTTATTGCTTACTGTTATTGATACCAACTGGTAGCGATAGAATGCAGGCGCGTAGCCAGGATTTGAGAAAGGGGGGGGGGGGGGCTTTTTTGAAAGAGTGAGAAAAGTGCAAATGACCTTGACCCGCATTTTCATTGTTCTTGAATCAGAATCACATGGAATTTCTCGGAAACATCGGAAATTCCATCGATTTTTCAGCCCAAAAACAGGTGGTCTCCAAAAAAAAAAAAGGTCTTCACCGAATTTGAGTCTGATTTTACGGCCAAAATCGGAAATTCAAACGTTTTTTCAGACCGCATCACTACATATACTTCACAATTTCAGCACCCAATTTCCTTTGGGGGGGGCTGTTTTCAATTTTCAACCAAAAATTGGGCTCAAAAGCACCAAAAACGTGCAATTTTGCATACTTCACAAGCCAATGGGGGGACTGTAGCCCCCCCCCGCCCCCTGGCTACGCTACTGATAGAATACGACATACAGTAGTTTGATTTACTCGATATAGCGTGGTTTACAGATGATGAATCTGAAAATTCTGATCAGCATGAAGGTAACAATGAGCATGCTGCTTGTGATAGTGATGAGAACAGAAACATACAGAGTGGCACGAGCGAAAAGTGTTATGCTGAACTGACTGATCCTGATGTCTCATTCTGTGACAGTTTTCATGAATCGGAAAATCTTGACCTTGATGATTCTGTTGTTGACCTGGATTATAATACCCCTTTAGCAATGCCATGGGGCAACCTGGAGGGGCAACAAGAGGCAAGAGATGAAGGTTCTGATAAAAGAATTTGTGAAGCAGATGTAGCAGAATCGTCTTCTAAACAATCTAAAATACGGTACTATAATGTAATTTCAACAAAGTTTTTTTTGCTGTAGCTTCTCCAGTAAATCTTATCAGTAAAAAGTGCTGCATGCCCGTGCAGATTGAACTAAGCTAATAAGGTAAAACTATACTACTATACACTGTGCAGTGCGATCTTAAAAATCGCCAATTATGCACTGAGACTGTAATCTTTATTATTTTTAGAAACTTTGAGAGAAACGTCCGAACCCTCAAAACTGGAAAAAAAATGTCATAAGCAATAAACGATTAAAAGGTTTGCAATACAAGGGCCATAAAGGTGTCGAAAAAGAGGAGCGAAAAATGGGGCCTACTTGCGAAAGTGTCAAGATAGGATGGATGATAGTCAAGCGATGGATGCGGCTACCAAAACCGAAACTCAAAAGTCTCGAATGCTTACAGACAGTTAGCAATTAAACACAATATTGCTGTTTCGCAAAAGTTTTTGGTTGCTGGTCACACTCAAATGGAGTGTGACAGCATGCACAGTGTCATCGAACGCAAGCTGGTGGTCGACGTTTTTACTGACAGAGATTATGCTATGCTTGCAAAAACTGCAAGAATCAATCCAAGACCGTATGTATTCCGAGAATTAACTTACGAAGATTTCCAGAAAATGGATGTTTTTCCGGTTGGTAGCATTAGACCAGGAAGAAAAACAGGAGACTCTACAGTGCATGATTTGCGAGGTTTCAAATATTTACCAAATGGAAAGATAAAATTTAAATTAAGGTTGAACAATGATGTTATATGGGAGGTACTACCTCAGCATATTAACTCCCAAGCTGAGGTGAAATGGGTGCAGATGTTTCCGAATTCAACTCCTATTAAAAAGAGAAAGTTTGATGATTTACAGGCTATGAAGCACGTCATACCCAAAAGCTGCCATTATTTTTACGATGCTCTTACGTTTGCAGAATACTAACAATTTTCTTTCCATGATTATGCAGTAATTGTGTGTGTCGTTTACTCAAATGCTTTTCAAGTTTCCGAACTTAAAAAGTTTGCTTGGGTGTTCTGCAATTTACTTTTTTGACTTTAAACAAACCTGCGGAGCTATTGCAACAAGTTTTTATTACAAAATCTTATTGAACCATGACTAAAACTAAAAAAAAATTATTGCTACTCTGCTTTTGTGTCATAAAGATAAATTAGAGATGAAAATGTTGTGTAATTTCATGCTTATCAAGAGCACAAAGCCAGGTTAAAAATGTCTCATTCTAATAAAAAAAAAGCCTAAGTCAATTTTAACCAGTGCCAAAATGGCCTAAGTCAGATTGTGTATTGGTGACGTCATTTTATTGCTGCAAACTTACGTCATAACATGGGCCATCAAATTGTGTTGCCAATTTGTAAATTTTAAAAATAAACTAACTTGTAAAAAAATTTGAGAATGTTTTTTGCGTTTTTCTCAAAATGAGAAAAAATGACTTAGGCCAGTTTTTCACTAACCTGACGATAAAAGCACAACAATGAACCAATATTTGCTCACAAATGATTAGCGGTTTTGCGCAGCAAGCTTCAATCACGAATAAAGTGAAAAAGAAAAGTCTGGGTTCGAAACTACCACTCCTGTAAATTGCGGCATATTTCCTGCATACACTGTACAAATCAGTAAATGAGTAGCATAGTGACTAAGCAACATAATAACTTGCCTAAATATGCTAGTCTAGAGTAACATAGTTAAATTATTTAACAAAAAATATTGTAATCTGTTTCTCTTTCCGCAAAAGCATGCACAGTAGCTTAGGAAACGAACGAAGCTAAAAATCTGTGTGGACATACATATTCGAACAGTATATTTTTGTTAATAGTATTTTAAAACACTTTGGTGAAAAAAAATATTGTTATAAGTTGATTCGAAAACAAAACTTTCAAAACAGCAAATAAATTGAAGAATTTCAGTTTTTGTGATATCAGAAAAGATCTTAAGATCAATATATATAAGCCCAAAGCACATCTACTACGCTGCTACTACAGTAAAATAGCACAGGTCAAATTTTGTTTCTAGACAAGTGTTTAAAGATATCAAGTCTCATCCGAGCAGTTAAAATTTTCGACCCATGCAAGGTCCAATGGCAGAGGCAATTCTTTTTGAAAGGCAACTTGCTGTTATTGTAAGAAAGTACGTAATGCCGCATTTACACGGGCGACTTTTTTGCAACGCGATTCGAAGATTTTTTATGCGTGAAAATCTCTCTCGCAGAGTGGTTACTCACACGAGGCTAGACTCGCTTGCCGCGATCGCGTTTGAGAAGAATCGCCGCCGTGTAAGTAACACCTGCGATTTGCGATGCCGATTGTATTTTGCGCGACTCGATGCAAGAATCCTTCTCGCCCATGATCACTTACACGAGGTCGATTTCAACGTCTCGAGAGTCCCAGGGCAAAGTCGTGCACGTGTAAACAGCAAATCGTATGCAATTTACGAGTCGCACCGGCATAGCGCAATGCTCAAATGCTTGCGAGTCGCAGGCTGCAATTATCCTAAATTTTATTCATGAAATATTGTGTTTATGGTACAAAATAATCTGTAGTGCTTTTACCGTAATAAATTGTGATTTCGATACTAAATTTACTTCATATTAGTTTGAAACGCAGAAGTATTAATTTTCTTGTGGATGCTGGTACTGGTCTACTGCAGATACGCAGTCCTGAGCTGATAACTGTGAAGCCAATCAAGCAGGACTTTAACCCTTTATAAAATGTATGATAAATTAACCACAGGTAACAGCACCTTAATTGTATTCTGCTTTTATAATACCGTAAGTACACTTTTTTTATAAGAACCAGTAAATTTTGAGTTGAGTCTGGCTGTTCTTAATTTTTAGCCAATGTTGAGCCTCAGTTGCTCTTAATTGGTTCTTAAATTTTGAGATCATTGGTGTCAATTATGGCGACCATGTTTGTTTATTCCTAATGATCTGTCTACTTGTAAACGCCTGTTTAGCTGCTTTTTCAGCATCGTGAAAATTGCGAAATGCGAAAAAGCGAGCACTAATTTTCCTTTGAACGAGAGCCAAAAAGTTTTTTTGTTACCAGCACAGTGCGCAGTAGCACCCTATAGTCTCAAAATTGTTGCAATTTTGCTCGCAAATACTAGAAAACCACTCAAGCTCTGTTGTTTTGAATCAGTACAGAATTTAGTTACTTTTTTGATTTGAAATTTATTCTTTTTCGGTTGTTCTTCCTCATTTGTCATTAAATTTTAAGCAAAAATGAGCCTCGTGTTTTTACGAAATTTTTCTCGTATAAAAAAGTGTAACCAATTTTTGTCACTGCTAATATTCTGACATAGCAAAAACAAAAGCTAAAAATCTGAAATCCTAGAATAGCTAAGACAATGAAGTCACAATAATGGCATTTGGACAGTAGCGTAGCCAGGGGGGGCGGGGGGAGGCTCGAGCCTCCCCCATTGGCTTGTGAAGTATGCAAAATCGCACGTTTTTAATGCTTTTGAGGCCAATTTTTTGTGAAAAATTGAAAATAGCTCCCCCCATAGGAAAACAGCCCCCCTCAAACGTTTGAATTTCCGATTTTGGCCGAAAAATCAGTCTCAATTTCGGTGAAGACCTTTTTTTTTTTTTTTTTTTTGGAGACCACCTGATTTTGGGCGGAAAAAACCTTCGAATTTCCGAGCTTTCCGAGAAATTTCGTCTGAATTTTTGAACAAACCGTGTGAAACTGATTCAAGAACAATGAAAATTCGGGTCAAGGTCGTTTGCACTTTTCTCCCTCTTTCAAAATAGCCCCCCCCCCCCCTTTTCCAAATTCTGGCTACGCGCCTGCATTTGGACAATATATTTCGGAAATGGAGGTGCTTGTTACACAAGCCCTCCGCAACACTGTTGACGGCAAAAGCTCCAGCGAAACTCTGGAGCCTTCACCCTGTCCATCTGGGCAAACCACAATTGAAATTTTCCAACTTAAACTATATTGTTCGGACAAAATAAATAATATGGAACAGTAGGGCATGGCAAAAAATAACTGAAATTTAACCTGAAAATAATGAACTAAAAGAGTGCCGTACGAGCGGTCATCAAAATAAATTACGTCCGTTTGCCAATTGTTCGAATGAAACGGAATGCCAGAATCAGAGGTAACTCGGCCAAAAAGCGCATAATTTTGAAAACGTTTGCAGCCAATGGCGGCAGGAAATAAAGCGACGTACGCAAACTGAGCAAACTAAAAGTAAGAAGCGGCTGAATTCCGAAACTACAGCGGGGCTATACAAAAAAAGGTTAATTGGTGCTGTAACAGTGCTAGCAGTGTAGGCTCACACCCTATGCTCACTCGTTGGGTCCAGCACCTTGTATACACGTACCATCCACTGATTTTTGTCGGCTAAAAACGTATTAACGTCTGCTTTCCTTTCTGACCCGAGATTGCCTGTAGCCTACCGGCATCTCTTGCGGTTCAAATAACCACATTTAAGTGGAGAAACATAACACCTACCGCACCGCATATTGTAATTAAACATTAAATTCATGAAATGCTTTTTCTAAGCAAATCATGTTATCAATTTCGAGTGGTTTTATGGCGCTTTTTTTCATTTGAATAATGCCAGGAATGAGTTTTGACTTGAAGTCACTGACGTATTTTTGCACTGTTCATAATAATTCATCCTCCGCACTGGACTTACTGTAATTGCCTAGCGTTTAGCAAATGCATGCGCTGCTTATTTTATTATTGTGGATATGATGCTTTGTAACAGCAGCTGTGGTTTAGTGGCTCCTTAACAAATTTACGTGAAAATACATATTATACAAATGCTATATGGATTTTTTGAATGTTGGTTTAATTAAAAAAGAGCCAGTGCTTCGGTAGCGACAAAAGGCGCCTGTATAACTGCAGAGGAACTCAAAAAGTAAACTTAAAAATAAAATTTAACAATTAGCATTTCGCATAATACAACAGCACAGGTCTACTATAAAATACTTGTGCACTATTAAGGAAATAAACAATATGAATTTGTCAGTCACACGTGTTTGGAGAAAAGGTAATTTCAAAAGTGCTTTTACTGTAGAATTAACTGCGCAAAAATACTGATAAATTTTATTATTTTATTTTACCAAATTTTATATATAACCAAACAAGAAACACAATCAGAGATGGGTTGCAGTGGAAAAAAATTAAGACCTAAAGGGTAAATGACAGAATTTCATCGTAAATTATATGAGCATTAATGCCCGCTTGACTCTGCTCCATCCAAGCTAACGCAGAATGATACAGAGTAAATAAGCTTTTTGAGTAATTGCAAGCGTTTAGTGCTTCATCTTTCACCTTGCATTTTCATTGCAAGTTTTAACGGCATTAGCTGCTTAATTGTATTCCTTGTATTTCGTTTTACGCTTGCGTTGGCTTCATACAATTTTGCTTTCAAAATTCCGAAGCGTGATTGTTTCAAATGCAAAAGCTGACAAGCGGCGCATTTGAAGTGCTTTTGCGGCATTTGGCTTTTGCAAATTCAAAACCAGCAAGCCGCGCTTTAAAACTATCTCGCACCGTGTAAGTGAACCAGTGCGATAGCGACTCTTCCGCCGACTCGATTTTGCGAGAATCACGGGCACGCAGTCTCAACGTGTAAGTGACTTCTGCGAGTTGCAATTGTATGCGAGCACCGCGTTAAAATCTCTCCCGTGTGAGTGACTGCTGCGATTTGATTTTTTTGGGGGCGTGTCTGGCGATATCGCGCAGACAAAATCTCACGTGAATCTTGCGCCGTGTAAGTGACCTACGCGATTTGAGAAAGAAAAAAGGCAAAATGTCGATTCTCGCAGCTAAAAGTCGCCCGTGTAAATGCGGCTTAACAAAGATTGTTGTGATGTAATGCAATACCAAAAAGTCGCTGCAGTTTTGACATGCAGATGATCAAGCAAGCAACCAGAACTTTGTTAAGGGAGAGAGGCGGCTTTAACCTAAAGGTAAATTTATTTGCTTGAAAAATGTATCATTTGAGCTGCGTCCTGAGCAAACTGGTGTTGTTCACATGTATCATAGACGGAGATCTGGGGCGAGCCCCCGCCCGCTGGGCGATTTTTGCATTTTTTTCAGAAAATGCATCTACTTTAACGAAATTTGAATTAAATATTGTATCTTTTTGGAGCCATTTATTGTAAAAGAAATAATCTGCTAAGAATTGAAAGCTAGTTGAAGAATTAAATTGCCCAGCATCTTCAAGCCCCAGCTTTTACTCACATGTCAAGTTCAAAACATGTTCACACGCTTGCAAAATTGGTGAAACATTTTTTGAGTGACTTGGGTAATGGGAGGCTGAAACCTCCTCAGTCCAGCTCCCTAGTTTCGCCTATGCAGATGACTCTTTAATAAAACAGCTTTCAATTAGTCAATAATTTCGCAATAAAGAGGAATTTGATTTAAATGCATATATTGATCTTTTTGCGGCCAGTTTCATGTGATGTCCAAAGTTTCACTAATACATTATTTTACCGTGATTTTACTAAAATCCACAAAAATTCTGTCAACACATATCCATAAGAAAAAAAACAACTAAAAAAACACTTACACCCAAATGTTACACAACAGTTCAATAAAAATATAGCAACTAACGTTTCATCCAACAATCAATGGTAACTGTATAGTTTCTATCATCTCAAAATGTTTGTTAATGCGACCGAGCAACATTTATTTACACGGGAGTCTGGATTTTTTTTATTTATCATTTTGTTGATTCATCGGCAATTTTGCTAGGTCAAATTCTTCATAACCCCCTTCACTTTGTGCTGAATGTGTTTTATCTTTACTCTAAAGACAAAGATTAAAACACGACTTTTAAAATTAGAAACTTTGAAAATTTATCGAAAGTTTCTTTTTTACAAGCAATTATCCCACTCTAGTACCAATGGTATTGAAATAGTTTTGCATCAAACTTGTTAATTTCTTTCTTCTTATGGTTGAGTGGATAAAGCGTCTGCTACTGAAATTTAACCGATCAGTGGTCGAGTGAGTAGAGCGTCTGCGACTGAAACGGTAGACTCGGGTTCGATTCCCGGTCGGGTCAAACCAAAGACTAGAAAAATTGGTATTCACAGCTTCCCTGCTTGACGTTCAGCAATTAAAGGGACAGTGTGAAGCCTCCATCGTGTGTGGCAAACAGGTGGACAGGTGGCAGCTTGACTCGAAGACCGAAAGGTCCCTTTGCAGTCTCCTGGCCAAGCCAACTTGGTGAATAAAATGTAATTACAATTATGTTTGATAAATGCTGTATGCGTATGTATTTTATTTACCTTGACTTCCTTCATATTGATATATGGGGTGGAAGACCATTTTGCAGAAACGTTGGCGTTGATATAAGAGGCAGATCTGTTGCTAGAAGACTGTTTTTCCCGCTCTTTCAGCTAAAAATCAATAAAAAATAAAAGTAGAATAATTTAGGATGTTAATTAATAAAGTTTAAATTGATAGCATAAAAAAAAGTTGTGGATATTTTGAATTCAAGAACTCATTGATTATAAATGAGATAGTATTTTTGTAACATATGTTGCATAATGTGTTGCTTAGTTGAAATTATGTTTAATTTGAATGTATTGAAATTTTGACAGATATTGGACGTAAAGTGTGTAATAAATATTAAATCTTTCATCAACAATTTGACTTGAAATAAAGCACCACATTTCTTTCACTTTTGTACGTTTTTGAACAAAAATAACTGAAAATGTACTTTTTTTTTAGTGTCTTAGCATATGCTTAAATGTGCTTTGATTCTACAAATGCGATAAAATCAAACTACTAAACAAGCTATAAACTGATTTTGTTTGATCAGTTTGTAAATTTTAATGACTTGAAGCATCATCTTGTAATAATTGATTTTATTCTTGATTATCAAATTTCTCATTTTCGTTTTTCCGTTACTAGTACCAGCTGGTTACTAATTTGCCCTTTGCTGCCTCTAACAAAGCCTTGCGACAAGCTAAGACACTTTTAAGCTGTGGCTTATATTTTGAATCATACATTGCATTAGCTAAACTCAAACGTTTAATTTGGATTTTTTTCTGTTTAACTCTGGATTTAAAAATCTGTAAAAAATTTTGTCTTCAAAAACTTGAATTTTATAGCCCTGATATATTGAAACCAAAATAATATTATTTTGCCGTGCCACAAACTTAACATACCTGTCAGAATTTAATAAATAGACTTTCATTCGCATTTTACAAATTGTACAATAGATAAACAGCACTTACAATGAATGATGAAAAATTAAGATGAAAACACACTAAATTAGTTGAGCATGCATGCAGCCAGAAAGAAATTAACTAGCAATAACTACTGTCGATTTTATTATTAAATAAATGAAGGAAAATAATATTTTACGTTAATTCGATAATTCAATTCTTACATCATTTTCTTCGGCGTTCAACTTTACGTTTGCATATCCAGCAGATCCAATCTCTTCATAAGCTAAAAAATCAAATAAACTAATGGTTCAACAGGGAACTTTATACTAAAAGAGCAGCACAACTATATAAACGACTTTAATACCTCTGAAAGCGCAGCGCAATATGCGCAGTTTAAATATTTTATTTACATAGTACAACGCAACTTCTGCATTAAAATTACAAAACACGATGTGAATTCCAGACTACTTTTCTTTGTGAAGTCAACGTTTGACGATATTTCGTAAAAAAGAAATTAAATTCGAGGCATAAACTTGTGCCATATACTGCATTAACCAAAAAACTTTCAAAAGAGCAGCGCAAGTAATCCACATTATGCGTCCGCAACGTTCGAAATGCCACCAATTGAAAAATCAAAACGCAACGCCAATTCTACAATTGCTGAATTAGCGGAAGTTGTTCTTTGCGCTTTGCCACCTCTCACAAAAACCTTGCGACAAGCTAAAACACTTTTAAATTGTGGCTTTTACTTTGATTCTCAAAATTGCATCAGTTAAACTCGAATGTTTTAATTCGCATTTGTTTTTAGTTTAACTCTGAATTCGAAAACCTGTAAAAAATTTTGACTCTTAAATATTTGAACTACGTAGCCCTGATACACTGTACTGTTGAAAATGTTTGAAAAGCTGTAACTGCAAAATAGCGTTTTTGAGAAAAACGAATTTAAAGGTTTGAGGCTTTTCCGTTCTTTATTGTCTTTTTTGTTCAACGTCGAATTTTTTTCTTTTAGGGTTACATTAAATTAGTTAACTTCAGAGTTTTTTGGAGGAAAACGCACTTTTTCGTCCAGTAACTGCTTTTTGCTATCTATTTGAAAAAAAAGCACACTTCAGAAAAAAAATTTAAAAAGCAGTAAGTGCACGATACTACACCCGAATAGGTTGATTTTTACTTTAAGTTGTTTAAATCTAACAATTTAATGATAGTAATAGAAAAAAGATAAAAAAAATTTCAAATACGATGTTTCACTTGTTTACTTGACTCAAATACATTCTCCATTTTGAACAAAAGCATCGATGACAAATCCGTTTAATTTTTTTTTGTTAAAATTTTTTCGAAAGCGGAAGTAAAAAGTTGTGTAATTTTAACCTACGCAATTTTTTTTTGGCTCTTTTATTGTCACCATAATAATATCCATATTCTGGGCCAACTTTAATCTTTAAATAGAATATTAGCAATATTTTGTGCAGCTCGCATTAAATTTATTTTGTTTCAGGCTGATTTAAAACTCGAATTGGTATTGGTTGTACTTAGAGTGAGAAGTAGTTGGTGTTATTAGAGTTGCTACCTTGGAGTAGCGATAGCGGGGATACTTTTGTAGACATGTATTTCGAGTAACAGTAACTTAACCACTTTTTTACGGCTTTCAAAAAATAAAGCATCCCGCTTCTGCTGCTATTTTGAAACGTTGAACCTTTTTATCAGGATTCTGCTTCCTGATATGCTGAGATTTAAAATCTATCACTGAAAGCAAAGATAACAGCCAATGTTTTCATTGGAAAAAGACGTTTTGAAGTCTATCTGATTATATGCAATATACTTTTTGAATGATTGACTTTGCAGTTTACTTACTTTCTTTTTCAGTGTTGTTTTCTTGTCCATTCATCATATAATTATCCTTTTTGCTTTCTTTCTGCAAAAAATGCAAAAAAATTAAAAAGTTTCTGATTGTATACAATGTACACATTATCATGATACAATATGGCGAAGTGTTGAAATAAACATCCGGTTTTCGTACTTTATGTAATTACTCTAACATATAAAGCCTGTCGCTCATATAATTACTCGTTACCATCCTTTTTGTCGTTTTTGATGATTTTTTACGTCTGTTTTATTTGCCTTTTGTTTTTGTGTGCTGTTCTTAAGACTGCGGTATAAAATGTGACTCTTGTTTAAAAATTTCTGAGTATTAGGGTGTCGCTTATTTTGACATTTCGAAAAGTTACACCTCTGAATCTTTCAAACGGTTTCATTTCATGAAAAAATGACATGTACAAAATTTTAAACTTTTAAAAATAAACTTTAAAGCTGGAGCAAAGTCTTTCAAGTTTGGATGGGCATTTTTAATTTCTACGCAGGAATACCACCATTATGAACAGCAGAGTTTTATTATTTTATTGTGACCTTAACACGCATAACAGTAGCGTTTATTAAAATCTTCTGAGAGTTAACTAGGGAACTGCAGTGACGTAGCGGTTATAACATACAGTAAATATGTGCAGTTTTTCGTGCTTGTATCATTAACCAGCTTTTCAAAAAAAGCAGTTTCTTTACCTAAGATGTCTATCGGCTAGTCTTCTGTAGTATCTTTAAGAGGGTTTAAATTTGCTTAGCCTGTTTGATCGTAACGTAGGTTTGACTACAAAATGTGCCATGGCAAAAGTTTCAGATGTTGTCATAGAAGAAGAACCACTGTCACAAACTCCAGTGTATATGACCAACACGAAAAACAAAACACTTGTTGAGTGTGTCAACAAAAACAGTAGAAGGTTGATATGTCTGACCAACCAATTAAAAATTCTGCACAGAGCTGTAAGCAAATTCTTTAGTTGATGCCTCTCTTTTACCCCTATCCCATTGCTTCCCATTGAGACCAAACTTCTCGTGTTGAAAATTGCTTTAAATTTTTTTGAATACCAATTTTTTAAACTTTGAATACAAGCGCTTTCAAGCTTTAAACGTGCTCTGCGCCTCCTCCAAGAATCATTTAATCTCAGGGCCATTGGCTCAAAATCGGTGATCAGCCGGTGAAAGAAGAAACCCTCCTGGTCATCAATTGCTTATCCACAAAAAAAAAACTTCTATACTTGCGCGAACCATCAATTATATGTCTCCCAGTTCCCTCTGAACTCCAATTAAGTTTACAGTATCATCTTCCATACCAAACTGCAGTTGCCCTTGCTCATCCCAGCACCATGATTACGCCAAGAATCGATTACTCTCCCTCCTTCTCACGCGTAATCATGGGCTGATAGGTCTGTCTCTTCCCTCATTTGACGGGTGGCACTGGAATGTATGCCATATTATCCAAATGCAATACCTTTGACTCTTTTTCTTTACTGGACCAATTGCCTCCAGTTTCACAGCTAAAACCCATCCCCTCGAGCACGGACTTGTCTGGTGTAACAACCACAAGACGACTTGCCACTTTCAGTGAGTCCTTTTACGGACTCTCAATTGGCTGTTTTCCTACTTTCAAAGGCCCCCTTATATCTCTGGCCAAAACCCCTCAAAAATGTTTGGTTTCATGTCTCCTCACTTTCCAACAGTGCCATTTTGAACTTCCAATTTGTCCCCGGTTATGCTGGTATCCCTGGAATAAATAAGCATGCCGATTCTCTTCCCAAAGCTGGAACCTCTCTGGCTACTGCGATAGTCCATTGTTCCTCTCTCCAGCTATTGCCAAAATTTGTTACATACGGTGTCACAAATGGAGACGTCACATTTTCACATTTTCCCTCCCATCTCAAATGTCCCATTCCTACAGTTTCTCCGTTGGAATTGGTACTCACACGCCCCATATGCTTTGAGCTTTCCGCCTTTGCTTGTAAGGCCAAAGACTCTTACAGTTGTTGTTACTCAGTCATAGGGAAAAATCTTCCTGCAGCGCCTATGGACACCTTCTACAGCTTCTTAATCGTCTTTTTCTTGACTGTCTTGCATCTAAGCCTCTATGCAAATCCATCTTTGGCTCTGAAGTCTGCTCTCTGGCCTGTGGCTCAACTGTTGGGTCTCCGCGACGTTCCGTTGCTTCTTCATTCCTCAGAAAGGGTTGGGTAGCATCACCCTTCAATCAAACCGCTTCAAAAATAAAAACAATGCAGTATGCTTAACAGATTGTTGAAAACAACCAGACCATTATTCCGCATACAAAGAAATCTACTCTTATGCAGCAATATCTTTCTGTAAACATGATTATTGTACTGATTAAAAAGCTTTCTGCATGCATGAATTAGTGTTTGTTAAGCCAACTTTGAGATTAGTGCGCCACCACTAAACATCAAAATTTTGCAACAAAACTTTGTATGAGGCAGTTTTTGGTGCAATGGAAAGTTTTGAGAGGGTAGGACTCACAAAAATATGTATTTTAAAATTTGACCCCAAATAAGGGACACCCTACTGAGTTTACAAAAACAAGACAAAAATAATTTGAATTCTTTTTTTAGAAATGGGTTTATTTCAAATGAAGTTTTTTTAGTACCGGTACTCTAAAGAACGATATTTTGTGAATTATTGCAGTTCAACTGATTTTCTTTTGTTTCGTAATCTTCAAATTGTCTTTATTTTTGTGATGTTTTTTCTTTACTTTTAATTTTCTCAATAAAATTTAAAAAAATAATAATAATAAGGTGATCGTTTCAAATTGCCGATGGCACAGCAGTAAAATTTTGGACTTAATTTAGCAAGGATGTTGGTTTGGTTTCATAGCCTTCTCAACAAAATTTTGCATGGGCATGCGCCTCGTTTTGAAAAAATTGTCTTGTTTTCGTTTTGCGTATACAAAAACAATTTTTTCAAAACATGACACATATCCATGCAAAATATTGCTGCTATTGTAATTAGAATTTTCTTTGGCCAATAAGCCATTATTGTCCTTTGTCACCTGATGAGTTCCTTGAGCAAGAACGAAACGCGTCGCAACAGCTCAAATTCATTTATCGTCATTAAATTATTATTCATTAGTGAAACAATGTCGTAAGTGTTTTTGTGCGAAACCTTAACTGAACTTCGCTTATTAGACAGATTTTACATTCCTTTGCAGCCACTTCTTATGATTGGCTATACGCTTGGTTGTGATGTATACTTACTTTGTACGTTTGTTTGCTCTAGTTTCAGATTGAGTAGCGCTACGAAATAAAAGTATTGATTAGGACTGCAAAAAAAATACTTTCGTATATCATAGTCAATAAAGTGGAGCTATATTTACCTTGCTGTGCTTTGATTGATTAGTCAGATCAAAATCTTGTTTCGTTTCTAGCAAAAATAAATTTGTGACTTATAAAATCGAGTTTAAGTACAAATAAGGGTAACTGATTTTCACGGCATCTACAAATAGTGCTCAATGCCAAAGCAGAGTTATTATCCAGCTGAAACTATTCAACACGAGATATAATGTGCGATCATTGGTGTCATGTTTGACGCATTCATCAGTCGCATTAAATCTCTGCAAAAAAGCAAATGCATCGTACATCAACTGTATAGGTGTCTTTATTCCCTATTTGATACTAATACGTTAACCACTTGCCGTCGAAAAGCTGCAGTTCATCCTTTATTCAAATCTGACTTTGACTTTTACTGAAATCCGACTCTCTAGTACCAACTCACTCCAATTAGTTCACTCTCTGTAGTCTAGTCAAGCCGGGAAACTGATTCTGGGTTATTTATTTTTGGCTGCTTTTGGGGTGAAATTCAACTGGGAGGAATAAAACAAAAATAGAAAATAATATTGTAATAGTGATTTAGGTAAAAAACGCGTTTACAGGCCCCGGCTAGATCTATTTTTTATCTATAAAGCGATGCTCAGTATAGTCTGAAGTTTCCGGCTAAGGTTGTCCCCGCTTCACTTTTCTTGCCCATTTACATCATAATGACGTCATTTCCGCAACAGTTGGCTAAATTTTTAGGTTTATTGACTTTTACTCCATTCATTCTCACTTTTCTTATGGTTGGACCTGAATTTCCAAACTTGGTCACTCAACAAATTGGACATGAGCAATCTTCAAATACACTTGTGACGTCATACAATAATGACGTCACAATGCAGTAACAAAAGTGTTACCGAAATTGTAAAAAATTACCGTTTTGAGTGGTTGTCAACTCCTTTAACTTTTGTTATATTTGATGTAGCACCTTGATTTTACTATTGAAGAAAGGGCATGCACATTAAAAGATACTCTATGAATTTAGTTTACTTGATCAACATTTTCGTAGAATAAGTTACAGTGAAAATATGACACCCATTTTGTAATATTTATTGTATTTCAACGTTTTGCTTGTCATCCAAGACTGAGTTTATTTCAATAATAATATTTGCTTCCATAATTCACTTTTTTCAAAATTAGAATATTTTTAAAGTATTATAAAGGCGAAAAACTTATGACGTTATATTGATGACGTCATATATTAGTAATTAAGTACAAAAACGGCCCCAAGTTTATGCTGGTGTTATATATAGATAAGATGATATCAAGTTTTTTACGGACCGCACTAATTAAAGCAAAAAAAGTTATATTTTTAAAAATATTTGTTCTTGCAATTATTGCTGTAATTAATAAAAGAAAGTTGTTACACAAATTTAAGCAATGTACTATACAATTTATTTAATTATATAGAATTTTGATGTTGCAAGTGATGATGTCGCATTTAAATGAAACATTTTATAAGTTTTATAAGTTATGAATTGCTTAACTTTAATAATTAAATTTTAGTATCACAAAGACAAATAGCTTGACCGTCAGTCCGTTGAGAAATCGACTTCTCCTCAATACAATCATCGAAATCGTTTATTTCAATGAACTCTTCCTGCTCGCGTTCTTGTTCTACGCTATCTATGATGTCTATGATAAAGCGCTTGGAAGAAACGATTCTACTTGCCAAATCGATTTCAAAATGCTATTTTGGTATTTGAACCAACCTTGCTTAGTGTCATTAGGGTTTGGTGCTTCAATGAATAGTTCATCAGCTCGTTTATGAAAGGCAAGGCTATGATTAACCCTGTGTATGTGAGGAAGCAAATTATTAAAGCACGGTGGATGGGTGGAAGTCAAGCCAAATCAATTTTAGAGTTTGATGTGAGAGTTAGGTTTTTTTCAACCATTTTTTTATCATTTTGCTTCACAAAAATTTAGAAATTGAGTTTTATTGTGTCCATTGAGCAAGTAAATGATTCCAGGTCTTTACGTAATTGGGTCAAAATTTTCAATTTATCGCCAAGTTTTCTGCGAAATGATATTTTGTATGCCAAGAAATTTGTCCTCTCATTTAAGACTTAGGTTTGTACCTGAAAGCTTCTTGATGGTGTGGTCAATTCAATTGCTTTACAGGACCCAACAATTTTCCTTGAAAGCACGCGTAGCGCCTTCACCTGTGAACACATAAATTCCCGCAAGTATACATCAATACTTTTCTCTAAACTTCTCTAAACTTCTTGACAAAATGTTAACAGATGTTTCGATTAAGTTACTTGGAAGCACTGCTATGATAAGGGTTAGATCAATAAGTACAAGGTCTGTCGCAGTTAGCTGTGTGCATCATTGAAAAGTACTCAAAATATAAGGTTTAGAGAAGGAATAGTTTAAGAGAAAGAATGGTTTAAGAGAAGGAATGGTTGGTAAGAAGTTGATGAAACCTTGACCTCAGTAAGTGGAGATGCGCACCTTATCACTAGACCACAAGAGCAGTTGAATTTCAAATCTGATTTCAAATACCTAGGCCGTGAGCTACTGTGTGTCCTAGAAATTAAAATTGCTGGCAAAATTGCTGAGATACCGTTCCCAGGCTACAGTGTGGACACACGGTAGCTCACGGCATAAGTACTTGAAATCAGATTTGAAGTTAAACTGATCTTATGGCCTAGTGATAAGGTGCGTAGCTCCACTTACTGATGTCACGGTTTCGAGGATTCAAAACTTACTTTCGTTTGGAGACGACACGTATTTCAGGAAAACTTTTGTACCGGTGCATTAATTGTTTCTAAATAATTTATATTCTTGAACTCTGTCTAAAGGTCCCATCAGCAGAGTGAAACAAGCTGTTAGCGGTTAAATTTGTCATTATCATTCGGCCTCACACAAAAGATACTGCGACCTAAATACATCAAGCAGCAGCAGACATCAGTATGTTTATTATTCAGGCATTCATTTTACAAACTAAGTATATGTCGTTTTTTTTCAGTGTATTAGTTAATTTATATTTTCAATTTTTTTGAATTTTTTAGGGCGCAAACCTTTTTTTTTGAGCTTACACGGCCTTTTTTTCCGCGCACTTTTAGAGGGAACGTTGATAGCAACACTCATGAAATAGGGGTTAAAATAAGTATAGATGAATTCCTTCACATTCAAAATATTGTTTTGCAAAAAACTTGGCGATGAATGGAAAATTTCGACCCAATTACGTAAAGACCTGGAATCAGTTACGTGCTTAATGTATGAAGACAATAAAACTCAATCTCTAAATTTTTTGTGAAGCAAAATGATAAAAAAATGGTTGGAGACGATCTAACTTTTACATCAAATTCTAAAATTAATTTGGCTACACTTCCATCCATCCAACGTTCTTTAGTAATTTGCTTCCTCACATATGCAGAGTAAATCATAGCTTTGCCTTTAATGAACGAGTGGATGAACCATTCATAGAAGCATCAAACCCTTATGACGACCAGCAAGGTTGGTTCTAAAACCAAAATAGCATTTTGAAACCGATTTGGCAAGTTAGACCCATTCTTCCAAACGTTTTTGTAGACATCGTATATAGCAAATGTAGAGCGGAAGATGCAACGTTTGAGGCCAAGGCTAAAAACCGATTTTTCGAAGACAGGCCCTCTAGAGGCCAAGAACAGGAATTGTGAAGGCCAAGGTCGAGGACCAAGGACAAAATTTTCTAAATTATTGTTGGCCAATTTTTCACACTTTTTGAACGCAAGAGTGTTGTGGTATTGCATTTTGTTAAGTTTGTAATGATAATTTGAAAGTACTAAACACAGTAATGAATGCATAAAAATTGGTCTCGAGAAACAAATTTACTAAAAATAAAAGAGCCAAAGCTGTCAAAAAACATTTTATTATTCAAAATTAAATGTATATATCAGTTCATAAAATAAAATATTTTCTAAAATAAAATGTTTAGAACAGCTTTGGCTCTTTCATTCTTAGCGATAATAATGAACGCCATTTTGAAGTTTTGCACGCCAGCAGCTGATGTTGATTACGCACCGTAGCGGTATTGCGGCAATGAACCAAGACGTGAATGGGAATATAGCTAATATAAACGTACAAATAGTTAACTTAACGCCTAAATTTCATCTGCTAGGGCCCGGTGCAAACGTCTTCTGATTTTGGATTCCCACTTTTTTAGAAGTTTCCTAAACGCAAACCATATTGTTTGGTTAAACGATGTCTTTTCACGGAATTTTTTAATCATTATTATCTAAAAAGTAGTATTGCAAATGCACTGAATTTATGTTTTTAAAATGAATTAAGGTGCCGTACCGGGTATATTTGTAAGCTTAAGGTTTTGACATTAAAAAAAATGGAGCTCTGGGACGGGGGCAAAGTCCCGTGTCCCATGTTGAATAGTATTAGTATTTTTTTTTCAAAATAAAGAGCAATTTTTGTGACTTTGAAGAAGATTACACACTCAGATTTTCAAAGCAATTTGAAAAAATACCGTAAATGCTAGGAAAGGAAAAGTTTATTTTTCCCACGATTTCCTAAGTCTAATTTAAGCCAATTTTTTTTAAGCTTTATTACATGTGATCTCTTTCTCATATCTAATGTTTATCAGCAAAAGATCGCTAACGTTTAGGCCGCCAAATGACACTTTGTTAAATTAACACAAGCTACTTAATTTCAAAAAAATAACCTGAATATCCCAGCAGGGCCGTATTAAGAAGGAAGGCATTGGAGACATTTAGTCAGGGCCATCCTTGAAAGAGTCCACAATCGTCAAAACGAAAATACAAGAAATTTTAAATTTTTTTAGAAAAATGCCCAAATTTTTCGCAGGAGCTTTGTCTCTTCATCTTATAATGACGTGAGATAAAAAATTTGTTAATGTGCTACGCGCATCTCTCCAGGCATTTAAGCAGTTATTATGCCGTAGTGATATTTACCTTCCCACTTAATTTTTTAATCTTTCTTCATACAACATTATTTGTAATCCAATAGTTTGTTTTTTGCGATTCCTAGCAGCAATTTCCAATGCAAAAATTGTTCAGTGGATGTGGTTTTGTCCCGACCACTTCCCAGTGTTTAGAGTTGTTTTTTCTTATTTCAAAACAAATTCTTTACGCTCGCGTATTTTCAGAACAAGATGTCGTTCTCAAGATTACACTAAAACATTTTTCCTGTAGTGTAATATTGATATGCCATCCCTGGTAATACTGTATTACGTACATTTCATACTTTGTTCTAAATTCACATGCAGAATAAGTTCCGTCATGTTTTAGCATTAGCAACTCAAAATTGTTTGTCCGGACTCGAGGATTCTTGCTATGGCTCTGGATGGCTTTAGCGCTTAGCAATTTGTACCGCCTGCAACGAAACTACAGTATTTGCTGAAATAAAAACATCAATTTTACAAGGCTTTTTGATCCTTCATTCTCCGATTAGAGCTTTCACACAATGTCATTTGAAATAAGTTTCAAAATGACTTGGCGCAGTTTGCTATTACATTGTATTATTTTTGAAATAGGGGAAGGAAATGAGTTGACAAACCAGAAGCTTATGATGTCTTTTGTTTGGCTAATTTCGTTTTTATCCAATCAAAAAATAATGCTGTCCTCAAGTCGAGAAGAAAAAATTTTCGAGAACTTGTAAGTTTCGAGGCCAAGGCCAAGAAATTCAAAATGTGTCCACGAGGACTCCATCGCTTATAGATAGCGTAGAACAAGAACGCGAGCAGGAAGAGTTCATTGAAATAAACGATTTCGATGATTGTATTGAGGAGAAGTCGATTTCTCAACGGACTGACGGTCAAGCTATTTGTCTTTGTGATACTAAAATTTAATTATTAAAGTTAAGCAATTCATAACTTATAAAACTTATAAAATGTTTCATTTAAATGCGACATCATCACTTGCAACATCAAAATTCTATATAATTAAATAAATTGTATAGTACATTGCTTAAATTTGTGTAACAACTTTCTTTTATTAATTACAGCAATAATTGCAAGAACAAATATTTTTAAAAATATAACTTTTTTTGCTTTAATTAGTGCGGTCCGTAAAAAACTTGATATCATCTTATCTATATATAACACCAGCATAAACTTGGGGCCGTTTTTGTACTTAATTACTAATATATGACGTCATCAATATAACGTCATAAGTTTTTCGCCTTTATAATACTTTAAAAATATTCTAATTTTGAAAAAAGTGAATTATGGAAGCAAATATTATTATTGAAATAAACTCAGTCTTGGATGACAAGCAAAACGTTGAAATACAATAAATATTACAAAATGGGTGTCATATTTTCACTGTAACTTATTCTACGAAAATGTTGATCAAGTAAACTAAATTCATAGAGTATCTTTTAATGTGCATGCCCTTTCTTCAATAGTAAAATCAAGGTGCTACATCAAATATAACAAAAGTTAAAGGAGTTGACAACCACTCAAAACGGTAATTTTTTACAATTTCGGTAACACTTTTGTTACTGCATTGTGACGTCATTATTGTATGACGTCACAAGTGTATTTGAAGATTGCTCATGTCCAATTTGTTGAGTGACCAAGTTTGGAAATTCAGGTCCAACCATAAGAAAAGTGAGAATGAATGGAGTAAAAGTCAATAAACCTAAAAATTTAGCCAACTGTTGCGGAAATGACGTCATTATGATGTAAATGGGCAAGAAAAGTGAAGCGGGGACAACCTTAGCCGGAAACTTCAGACTATACTGAGCATCGCTTTATAGATAAAAAATAGATCTAGCCGGGGCCTGTAAACGCGTTTTTTACCTAAATCACTATTACAATATTATTTTCTATTTTTGTTTTATTCCTCCCAGTTGAATTTCACCCCAAAAGCAGCCAAAAATAAATAACCCAGAATCAGTTTCCCGGCTTGACTAGACTACAGAGAGTGAACTAATTGGAGTGAGTTGGTACTAGAGAGTCGGATTTCAGTAAAAGTCAAAGTCAGATTTGAATAAAGGATGAACTGCAGCTTTTCGACGGCAAGTGGTTAACGTATTAGTATCAAATAGGGAATAAAGACACCTATACAGTTGATGTACGATGCATTTGCTTTTTTGCAGAGATTTGATATTCCGTACAAATATTTAACTTCTTTTTTTTTAAATAAAATAAAATTATCATTTCATTCCAGAGTTGTAACGGGGCCGACAAGTTCAAGCCCGCATACGACTCGAACCCGAAAACATAAGCTCGAATTCGGCTCGACACTGAAAAGTAATTTGAAGCCAAACTCAGTCTCAAAAGTTTGATTGGATGTAAAAGTGTGTAAGGTTAAATTGCTTCTAAGAAAATTACTCAATGCTGTTAAATTGTGACGTAATAATAATAACTCTGCAATAAAAATTGCATTGGTGCTCACGAAGTTGTCATTCAGTTTTGCAAAGTTTTTGAATTACGCTTTCAACAGCATCTAAAAGGCGAAAACACAAAGCAAATAAGTATATCAAGCCCAAATTAAGACCGACATTTTGTCAATCTTAAGCCCGAAATCGACCCGAAAAGCCCGGCTCGACTAAAAAATCTGCTTCACTCTTTAAGCGATAAAGCATTTTAGGTACCTTGGTCGTTTTCATATCCATACAACTCTATCCATCGAAATGAAAGCGTTTATAAGCAAAGTTGTTTACTGAGCTGTCACTTACAAAAAAAAACATACGAGTAGAATTGGCAATAAATCTTTAAACAAACACAGCATGATCGTTAACACCTACAATAATTTTAAATTTTTGATATTTACTTTCACCTGCTGGAATTTTTTTTTGCTTGTATGCAGAAACCGATAAACCAACAATAACAATGACTGAAATAATTAGTGGCACTAAAAGTGCAACAAGTAGCGTTGAAGTTGCATTGTAAGCCGGTGATGGATCAATTTCATTTTCTTCAATTACAATTTGAAAAGTAACTGATCTTTGATGGAAAATTGATGATGAAACATTCAAAGCGTAGTTTCCAGCATCTTTTAAATTAGCCTGAAAACCATTAACAATGTTCAATTGGTACAGGGTGTCCCACAAAAATCAAACACTTTTAAATTTTTATTAAAACTTTTTTTCAAATTGCGCTAAATAGTCCTCTAGCCAATAGAACGCATACAGTATATCATAAATTTTTTTTCAAAAAAACTTAAGCGGTTATCTCGACTCTAAAGTTCACTTCAGTTTTTTTTTGGTCTTTAGCATTGATTTCCGTGGTAAATAAAACGTTGGGTAATTTCTCCATTTTGATTTATACAGGATTTTTGCTGCCAGCACGGTTTTTATTGATTTTATGACATATTTCATTAAGAATTCTCCTAATAATTTACTTAATCTCAGATCACAGTTCTTTAGCAGTTTGACTAAAATGGTTCATGCGTCTTTATCCTCCTTTCACGAGAAAGCGATGGTGGCGCTACTTGTTGGACGAATCCGTAGCACCCGCTCAGGAGTCGACTATTTTTTAGATTTTCCTGTTTATGTTTCAACTTCTTCTCACGTAAATTTGCTGCTTATTTGAAGCCACCAAGACAAGATATCATCTTTTTAAAGCGCATTATCCGAAGACTTAACCACAGGCCCGAGAATGCGACCACTGAACAGGGAGCGTGTTGAACCGAGACCATGCATGCAATCAGAATTGCTATAAAAATTTGATTGGTTTTTGTAGATATGTTTCTTTGCACAATTTCACAAGAAAATTCCGAAGGGTTGAAATTAGGTAAGCAAATCTTTAAGTGGCCTGCCTTTAATCCAGGGATATCTAGAACAACGGGATTGCTTACTCAATTTGGCTACTGACAACTGGAGGGTTAAATCAATTTTTTCAAATAGACGTTTATTACACATTACATACGTTGTATATGGATTCTTGACAATATATATGGCAGTAATAGTTATCTCGACTAAAACTACTGGGCTTAGTGAGGGAGTATGTAGAGTATAGGTTCGATTTCCGAGGTAGTCAAATAACTGGCGCCACCTTTCCGGGAAAAACTAAGGCATTGCAGCCAGGCTAGTGACTAGCCATTAACTGTCCAGTTGGTAGTGCGCTATATGATCATCGAGATGTTGTTCACTGGTTCGGTACTTGCACTGGGCATATTGCTGTATTGACCTTGGGAAAGACATTCTACGCTAATTTCCGTCAGAGCCGTACAGTCGACCCGTCGAGGTGGACTAGTCTGACAGAACATTTGCAAACAGAACCCAAAGTAGTAAATAAACACGTTACAACTGATTTCAGAGTGTACCAAGCAATCGAATATGTTTCAGTTAGACATTTTAAAAGTCAATTTTTGGATTTTTCTTAAAGATTTTCCCTTGAGGTCCTCTATAGTAGGGCGGCCATTGAGTTTCTTCAACTGGTTCTTTGCGAAGTGATTAAAACCGTCCGGACAATAAACTTAAAGTTTGTGTGGTCCGAGCTGCATTTGATGTCGGTAAGATCACAGGATGTGCTTGTATTCGCAACTGCAGTAGAAGTGTTCTTAAATACAGCCCGTGGATTGTTCAATGTCAACAGCCTTTTCATATTTTTAGCATTCGATGCAAGAGCATTGAAAAATTGCATTGCAAATACCGTAGTTTTAAAGCAAAACGCACTTGGCTCTACAAGTCCGCCGCGGCTTGCCATTTTGAACAGCTTTTGGTGCTCTTCGAATAGACTTTCAGTTACTTCCGAAGAGGTATTGTATGAAATCAATAATTTTTTGCAAGACGTGCAATCGTGCATTTTCTTTGGTTGTCAATTCTCCGGGCAGTGTAGCCGCTCACATAGTAACATATTGCAACATCTGCCTGGGAAATGTCCTGCAAAGTCACATTGGAAAGAATTACCTCCAGCCAATTGTAGCCCTCTTTCATATCAACATGATTTGAGAGTTCATTACACAGTTCACTTTGTTCCATTGTTGTTAACAAGGCGTCTTGCTGCAGCAGACTTAAGCAGCGGATCTTTTTTCTGAATGCAGTAGATGTTTAACGGAGATTAAGAAATTACCGTCATTACTGTGACGGTACCATCCAAAGCGTTCTTCTAAAGAATCTTACGTCAGCTTTCCAGTTAAGAAGTACTGAAAACCATGTCTTTCGAGCAAGTGTTTAGCCAACTCAGGTATTGCTGTCATCGACTGAATGTAGGCCATAAAAGTTTCTGCGGTAAACCCTGCCTTTCCGGATTGCTTTCACTCGCGAAATATTAGGATGGCTTCTAAATATTTCAAACCATGTGTTGAATTGGCATGTACATTTCCTCTTTCTATCTTTGATCTTAAGCCAAAATATAATTACTCAGTAAGGATGTTTACAACACATTTTACACTATTTATATCATTCGTCGTCACATGCTAGCATGGAATTGAGCGCTACTTACTGCACCACAAAGAATGTTTTCCGTAAATACACCAATCACATTCATGATTAGAGAGTAGACACCATCGAACTTACTGCACACTTCGGCAATACCAATCTTCACGTACATAAGCATATCTACCCTGTTATTATCCTTACCAAGCTGAAAGCTAGACATACCTTTGAAAGGTGCTTTGACTGATAAAATTTTCCATATGGTGGAGATAAAATCGAGGTAACGAGCAGTTTCAGAAAACTCAAGCTGATCCTCCGAATAAAACTCGAAGTACGAACACTTGATTCATGAAAAACTCTTATAAAATTGAACATTTGACGTAGACAAATGCTTTTAATTTACGGAAAAGCAAACCTATTACTGTGGCTACCACTAGTCTCGGTCACATTACCTCATCTAGGAAAACGAGTTGTGAAACAACACCGATGCTTGTGCTGTAACTAAAATTTCAGTATGGTTTGTATTGTTTGTCTTAATTCTAATTAAAAGGACATAGATGTTGTCGCAGTAATATTAAGAACAGGAGAGTATATCAGCAGACACTTCCCTTTCATCAAATAAACTAATGCATATCAATTGAAAAATCTTGTATCGCAGTCTGTAGTCATCCTGCTATAGCAGCTGTTTTGCTGTTACTGTACTGGTAACCTGACAGCCAGATATATTGCAAAACTTTCAACTTACCAAGAACATGTTGAGGTGATGTTTGGGCAATGCGGCTTGGGTTGAGGGATACTTTTTTCAATGCATGGGCAACTTTTAGGGGTTTTCCTTCTTCTATGCCATAAAGCTGCTTCAAATGGGCATACTGAGCAATGCATTTGTTGCAAAGGATGTACTCATGACAAAGTGTTGATGAGAGCATCATTCGCTTATTCATAAACTGTTGTACAAATTCTTAAAGTTGTGCGTGAAATCAAATGTGAAAAAGAGACGCTCTCCTGGGATAAATGGATGCTTTATACTGGGGGATAACTCACCTTGGCAGAGATCCACAAAAAGCTTCCTAAAATATAAAAAAGGTCAAATTGCATATCAGCTACTTAACACAGCTGATTATCATTACTTCTCTTGCACAGCATTGGTATTGAAGTTTGTGGTTGTAGTCATGTTATTTCAAGTTAAATCCATTTGTATTCCCTCGGTTTGTTCAGCTCATCTACTGGATGACAAAATTTAGCGAAGCTTACCACATACTTGCCATTGAAACCTGTCACCCATGAAAATATAAACTCACAACATCCAAATGGGTTTTACTGCTTAAGTTAGTCGGGAAGATATCCTTCTTTCATGAAATTGAATAGCAACATCCACTACAGTTTACATACACCATCCAGAAAACTGACTACTCCACTCAGACTACTGGAGTATTCTTGAAATCCGATGTTAATGTTGGTAGTAATTCCTTCATTATGCTATGTCGAGGCAAAACGAAGTAATATGCGCCTAATACACTTAGTTGCAGACAATTTCTATTTCATACTTATTTTGTATGTACAGTAAAAACCAAACAACGAAAACATCTTACAGGTTGCATACGTGGTTGTCGGTTTTCACAGCAAGAACATCAAAACAATCTTTGATTCCTTCCATCACTCCATATTCTCATCTGGCAGTCCATCAAGTGTGCATGCAGTTACATAATGTACTAGAAGTGATATCACCAATGCAATGCAAGTGCTTGCAGTGAAATCAGATGACCAATCACAAGCAGATTTGCAAAAAGGACAGCAGATTCAAAACTCTGTAATGGTCTTTATAGTGCTGGCTGATTGCAGTAAAGGATTTTAAGAAGATCTTGGGAGTAGAGCAGAAGAAATAAACATTTGCACTTCAAGCTTGTTGGTAATAATAATTGTACCAAGAAGTTTCAGTGAATTCAATGGCTGGTTTGAACTTTTGATATAATGGTAAAAAATGCTGCTACCTTCTTCCACATACACAAACCCGCTTGATAAAGATTCAGATTTTATCATTTCTTTCAACTCTGAGAAATTTTTAAGTTTTTCTTTCAAGTAGTAGCTGGCGTGTTTATTGATTTGACTGTTTTCATTCATCAGTATAGCTGAGGATGTGCTTGATGTTAGTTGGGGTGCAGATGAATTTGAAGACAAATATTGAGGTAACAAAGGAAAAATATGAGAGACCGCAGATGGCTTCAAGCGAATTTGCTCCAGACGTTGGCTTGAACAAGCCTGTTTGTTTGATTCTCTGTGATCACTTGACCTAGTTTTAAAATTATCTTCAGTGAAATGATGAGCACATACTCATGGTTTTGTGTAAGGGTCCAGCTTTTGCGAGGAATTACTTTAATCCATTTTTGCCTCAATACTGGTACTGCATATCTTTTTGTGGAAATCTGAATAGTGCAACTGGTTCTGATTTCTAGCTAGATTTATAACTAAATTTACATTCAGGAACACAACAGGAGTCAACCATTGCATTAGGTAGCCTACAGTATATCATCCAATAAGAGAATAAAGATAAAATTCTAAAAATTAACAGCAAAATATCAGTTAAAATTTTACTATAATGTGTTTAGCATCACTCCACTTCAGACTAACCAATAGGAAATACCGGTAGAGCACTGGCTACCGGTATGTGTGTACTTAGGAGTGCAATGGAGGTTGTAATTTGCTTACAGACTCACTCTTCACCAGTTAGGTTGATTAACTTTTTAAAATGCTCTAGAGGTTTCTAGCCACATACCAGTACTGAGTAGGCTATTTACTGGTACGTATGACAGGTGGGTTCAATTCCATTCAATTTATTAAGACAGCGAAAGACTGTTCAGTCAACTGTCAAAATTAGTGTTTAAATATCATTACCGGTAACAATTAAAATTAAAAGCAGAAATCAGACTATTTACAGCAGTATACGAACTTCTTACGCTCAGAGTATTGTCCCTGACTGGAACCTCCCCTCCTCCACCCCCCAAATGATAAATAATAATAGGCTCAAATTAATTTCCTTTTGAATTCTTTTTTGAATTTACAGAATTTCATATCTTTTACCTGTAATGGTATTTCATTCCAGATTTTTGGTCCATTATAGTGCAAACACTTTTGGGCTTGTTTCGACAAAACTCTAGTTATGGAGTATATAGTTTTTTTTTTGGTGTTTTTTTTTCTGGTGTTGTGTGAATGGATGATATCTAACATTGTATAGCCTAATTACTAGCTGATGCATTGCAGATGTTAAAGGCTTTGTTGTGTTCTTTGTGCATCAATTTAGCTGTTTCAAGTGTATAAATATCATGCAGCTTTAGTATTTGTAGCCTTGAGAATAATGGTGTTGTTCGCGTTCTTCTATTGCTATAAGTGACGATTCGCATTGCTCTTTTTTGAAGTAAAACTAAAGGTCTCATATTCGAATTGGAGGCACTGTCCACTGAAGTAGGCCTACCTACTTGATCTTAAGCCTATTTCAATGTTTCAACAGGCTCAAAAGTAACTTATAAATAACGTTTGACCTCAACTATAACTAACTACAAGCAGCTTCAAAGCGTATTTTTTTCTGTGTCATTGCCGACTAGCAACTACTGACACAAACGCAACACCCTCTTAATGGTATAAGCTCAATGAGTAACCCTCCAGTTGTCACCAGTCATGCGGAACGTGACACGAGTAAGCAATCCAGTTGTTCTAGATATCCCTGCTTTAATCTAAACCTAGTTTCTGTACAATTCAGGAGATGTTTTTTTAAAGATTTTTCTTGACATGATCTCACAAGACCAAGTTCAAAGAGTTGAGGTTTGGTGAGCGAGGAGCCATTAAGTATCAATCTACAATTTTTCTCTTTTGCTCCGTAGTATATACCTTCTTAGCTAAATATCAAAATATTGAGGTTGAGAAAATTTCCTATCTTTAACTTATCACACCTGAGAAGATGAAAGCGTTAGAGTAACGAATATAAAGTACAGATCGAAGCAAAATTGTGACATTTTTTGGGGAACACCTTGGTACAGCGTATGTTATTCTTCGCATTGTATTGAAATAAACTAATAAAAGCTGATTTTAAACACAATTTTTTGCTATGAAAGTTTCTTGCAAAAAATTCAACAAAGAATGATACTTTTCATAAATAGTTTTATGTTACAGTACATTGTATAAAATTCAACCCAGACGTATTTTTGCAAAGTTTTATACCAAAAACATCAACTATGTACAGCGGAAATTTATGAAACTTCACAACTTTAACACAACTTGTGCATAACCTTCTTATTTCTAAGACTGATTGATGGGTTGATTTTTTTCTTTCTTTGGTTGCTTTGCTTGACAATCAAAAAACGTTATTTGTTAAGTCTTTTCAAACGAGGATGTTAATGTTTTCAAAATATGGTGTTCACTAGCTCTTTACAATTTCTTTTTAGTGTTTCTTTTTTCCATTGCCAGCATTGACTATCTCAGGTTAAATTGAAGATTAGTGCAATTTCAATTATGAAAATTTGTTTTGTAAATTTGTTTAATCCACTTGGAAAATTTAACTTTTATACAGACCATTTCCGTTTGTAGTACAAATACATGGTCACATGAATCGTATGTAGCAAAAGTATGAGAAAAATTTCCATCATGATCTTCATCTGCAACAAAAACAAGGAAAAGTTTAATTTTTTTTACGAAGTAATTTGTGATCTTTGAATTCATGTAACAACTGGAATATATTGAAACTTTGAGAAGCGATATAAAAATTTAGCAAATACGATGCTGTTTTATCTTGCAATTTCTCCACAGTTTAACACTTCTTTTTGAACATTTCTAAATAGCATCTTTAAAATATGACAGCAAACCTAATGACAAATGTGGGATTATGGATTATTTAGTAACAATTTTTGGTTAGATGTAATACTTCAGAAAATGTTAAAATTGCTGAAATCTTTAAAGTACTTAGGCAACTAACTAAGCACAATCTTATAGCACCTATGATTTTCAAAACTATTGTGATTTATTTGCATTCAGGTCTTTATTTCAACAGGTTACCACATTATTGAAATCTTAAAAAGAGAGATGGAGTCGAGGACACAACGTTAGAGGCCAAGGCCAAGGACTCAAAAAAATTCGAAGCCAAGGACCGACTTTTTAAGAATAGATCCTCTCGAGGCCAAGGACAGCAATGGCGGAAGCCAAGGCCTGAGGACACAATACATTTTTTCTGAATTAATTTTGGTAAATTCTCCATAATTTTTGAACGCGAAATTGCTTGAGATATTGCATTTCGTTAAGTTTTTAATGATACTTCGAAAATATTAGTTTTTTTTTTAATAATATCGAATGCCATTTTGAAATTTTACACGTTAGCAGCTGATGTTGATTACGTGTCGTAGTGGTATCGTGGTAATGAAGCACGTCCATAACCCCTGAATGGAAATATAGCTAAATTATAACCATAGAAATGGTCAATTTTAATGCCTTAATTTCATCAGTTTAGGGCTTGATGCAAACGTCCTCTGATTATGGATCCCCAGTTTTTTTAGAAGTTTCCTAAACGCAAACTATTTTGTTTAGTTAAGCCATAGATTCTTTAGTACTTGACTAGAAACAGATGCGCGGAGAAAAAGATAAAAGCGTTGAAGAAAAAAAGTTTGCTCTTGTTGCAAAGTTATTTTGTTCAAGTTTAAAATATTTTTTAATTTCTCAATCAAATTTAAAATTCTTTTTAATTTCATGAAGCTGTTTGACTCGAAAACTTCTCAAAGATCACTTCGCAGCTCCTTTGTTGACTTTATATCATTTATAAATTATTTTCACCTTACTTTTTTTGTGCATTGTTACAGTTAGCAATAAAAAGTGTCTATCTGTCTGTGCAAAGGTTTTTTGCGCTTGCGCTTATTCGACTGATTTGATTGAACCGCTTGGTCATTCGCGCTGCATATATGTCCAAATGGTCCAATCAAATCAGTCGAATAAGCGTAAGCACAAAGACCATTGCATTAACAGACAGACACCTTTTATTGCTAACTGTAACAATACTCAAAAAAGCGAGGTGAAAATAATTTATAAATATCATAAAGTCAACAAAGGAGCTGTGAAGTGATCTTTGAGAGGTTTTCGAATCAAACAGCTCCATGAAATTAATAAGAATTTTAGATCTAATTGAGAAATGAAAAACCTTTTATATTTGAACAAAATAACTTTGCAATAAAAGTAAACTTTTTTTCTTCAACGCTTTTCTTTCGTGAAGAAAAAAGTCACGCAGTAGACATAAGCGCAGCGGAAATGGACCACGAAGAAAAAAAGACAAAACTATCAGCTTCCAGTCCACTAACAAAAAGTTTATGGTTAAATTTTATTTTTTAATCTTTTTTAAATTATTGTCTAAAAATATTACAAAATTATGTGAATTTATGTTTTTGAAATGAAATGAGGTACCGTACCGTGTATATTTGTAAGCTCATGAGTTTTTGGCATTGAAAAAAATATGGGGTTCTGGGGCGAGGGCAAAGTTCCCATGCCCCATGTTAAATAATATTAGTGATTTTCTTTCGAGATAAAGTGAAATTTTTGTGACTTTAAAAAAGATTACACACTTAGGTTTTTAAAGCAATTTGAAAAGAAAAAACCGTAAATGTTAAGTTAGAAAAGATTTAGTTTTCGCTCAACTTCTCAACTCTAATTTTTTTAAGCCAATCTTTTCTTTACATTTCAGTGTATTTTTTTTTCTCACATCTATAATGCCTACCAATAAATGAGCGCAAACGTTTTGGCCATCAAAAGACACTTTGTTAAATATAACATGCGGTATTTAATCACAAAAATACCTGAGTACACCAACAGGGTCGTATTAATTTGCCCCGGACCCCCTTCAACTCTAGAAACGTAAAATAAGAAACCTTTAATTTTTTCTACAAATGCCCAATTTTTTTACGGGAGCTTTGCCTATTCATCTTAATGAAGTAGAGTAAAAAATTTACTAAGTACTCGTGGCATTCAAACAGTGTTGTAGTTATATTTAACATTCACACTTGCTGTAGTTTCGTGATAACTTTTCATCCAGCGTTTTTTGTGATCCAATAGTTTGTTATTTGGGATTTCTAGCGGCGATTTCCATCTCAAAAATTGTTCAGTGGATGTGGTTTTTCCCCCAGACTGGTTGCCAGTGATTTCTTATGTCAAAACAAATTCTTTACGCTCGCGTATTTTCAGAAAAATTTGGGGTTCTCAAGATCCGTTTTGTTAGTTATATCGAGATATACTAACATTTTTATTGCTGTTTAATATCGATATATCTTCCTTGGCAATACTGTATTAGATTTCATTAGCACATACGTACTTTCTTTTAAATTCACATGCAGAATAGGCTCGGTCATGTTTTTGCATCAGCAACACAAAAATATAATTTTGGCAAACAGGTCGACTTTTTGTACCAAACAGTAGCAATATACAGCAACCATAAAGCAAAAGATTTGCTGATTTTGTCATTTCAGCTGTTGTAAATTAGAATCTCTTTTGTAAATCGAATTTAGCGTAGTAGACAGTGTGCAGTACTACAAACCTTTTAGGTTTTTTCAGATTAGTTTATTAAATGATTAGAATTTTTTAAATTGTAGTGAAGAGGGCCAATAGTAGTGCCAAAAACGTTCGTTTAATAATTTTCGTTTGATTGTAATTAATTTAAATGCAAGTAACAAGCCTAAAAATGAACTAAGTCTTTTGGTTGCTGTATGATGATACTGTTTGGTACAACTCAAAATTGTGTTTGGAATCCCATGCTCCTTGTTATGATTCTGGATGCTTTAGTACTTTGCCGTTTGTACCTCTTGCATCGGAAGTGTTAGCAGATATAAATACAACAATTTTTTACAATGCTTTTTGCTCCCTCATTCTCTGATTAGAGCTTTCACACAATGCCATTTAAAATAGGTTTTAGTATGACTTGGCTTAACTGGCTATCGCATTTGTTATTTTTCGAGTAAGGAAACAAAACAACGAATTGACAGACTGCCAGTTATGTTGTTCTTTGTTTTTTTATTTTCCTTTTTAAAATATAATGTTGTCCTCAAGCCGAGGACAGGTCATTTTCGAGGACTTAAAGGTTTCGAAGCCAAGACTAAGGCTAAAGACTTGAGCTTCGAGGCCAAGGCCGGGACTTCAAAATGTGATCTCGAGGACTCCACCTCTGCTTAAAAATAATGCCTACCAGTTTTGCCGTAAGACAAAAAAGATGACAAAGGATTGGATGAAAATGCCACTACACAAGTCTGTGGTACATCAGTCAACCAAATGCAAGTGGTCGGTGATTCTTGAAAAGGTGCATCTAAGTGCAAAAATCAATCAAATGAGAAAAAGTCAATTAAATAAATTTCATATGAAAACAAAATGATGCGATAATGATAAACTTTATTTTAGCAAAGTGTTTTGGCATGAAGACTTTACTTTGCTTTCAAGGAAGCTTATGGTACCACATTATCTCATAATGCCCGGACACAAAAGTGGTTAAAAATTTTTTTTGCATTTTATAGTTGCTAAAGATCGTTTTAACTCATTTTCACCAAATTTTTGATCAGATGGTGTTTTTATTGAAAAATAATTGTTGTTGCCATTTGGCAACATTGAGCAAGTAAGGTAAGTTTTTTTCATTTTTTGTTTTTGTTCACCTTTATTTTGGTTTTTGCTTGACTTTCCACGCATTTTGCAAACCAATACTACAGTACAATCAAGTACTCACAATTAAAAAAAAAAAAAGAATAATAATGCAATCTTTGTAGTTTTTGGCTAGTGTTATACAAGAAACTTCAAAAATACCATTAAAAAAAATTGTTCAGATGAACACCCCTAACCCTACAAAGTTTAGTGGGCAAAAATAGAGTTGCCAACTTCTTCTGTTTATACAAAATATGCTAATAATGTCAGTCACCATTGCAGAAAGCGCAGAATGTTTTTTTTTTTCGGGGGGGGGAGAGGAGAGCTGGAAAACAGGTGTTCCAATTGGCTACATGGGGCATTAAAGGGTTGTAAAACTAGCCTAATATCCGCTAGTTTTCTGTAACAAAAGTTTGACTTTAAGTTCTGTATGATGAGTGATGTTCGTTGTAAGTTAAGTTGTCTTCAGCTTATACGACAGATTGGCTCAAAAGATGCTACTCACAAGTTTTCAATAAAATTTAAAATGCTCTCTGCAGCTCAAAAAAGGTTTTTGTAAATCGAATTCAGTTTGTAATTTGTTTACTAACTTCAGTTCGGTTTAATTTATTTGGCGAACAAAAACATAAAACAATGATTACAAATGCTCATATTATACTAATCGCCGCAGGTTTTAGGAGAAGTCCAAGTGATGACTTATGATCACCTCTAAGGGAAGAAGTGAAACATGAAGCCTGCAGGGACAAACGCAAAGAAATAACTTAAACAAGCAAGAAAATCACATAAACTTGATCAATTTAAAAAATTTGAATAGGCCAGCCGGTCATGATATTGGCAAGCAGACGAACAAAAAGCCAATCAGTCAGAATATCCCTTACTGCGAACAAGATCCGAACTATTATGCTTTGTGATGTTTAGCAAAATATTTTTTCAAATTGATTTTGAAGCTATGTAAGCTTCGGCAGTTTTTGATATCTGGTAGAATTTCATTTCAACGTGGGCCCAGTAAATAAAATACATTGACAGCAAATTGATTTTTTAACTAAAGGGGGACGAATGTTGTCAGATCGTCTCAGGGATCTACAGTGCACTGAGGAGTTTAATCTAAAGGAACTTTCAAAACAGTTTGAAAGTTTGTTATGAAAAAAATTTATAAACAAAACAACACACTTCAGCCTTAAACATATATTGAATTTTTAAAAATTGATGCTTTTTGTAAGTATCATCACAATTAGATTTATAGTTTTGAAAATAAATTAGCTTTAAATTTTATTGAAACATTTCTGCAAATTTTCCAAAAATGTAAGATTGTTGTTGCACCAAGTTGTAATACAATAGTTTAAAAGAGTGTAGGCAAAGGAATAGAAAAGCGTTTGTAACAGGAGCGTGTGCGATAGTATCTAGATTTATAAACCATTGCTAAGCATGCGAGTAGTTTATTTAAAAGTTGCTGCGTATGTGATTTCCAAGAAAGATTGTTAGATATCAAAATGTCCAGAAACTTAAACTTGGTTACTTCGTAAATCGGTTGTCTCAAAATTTTTAGACAAAGTTTTGAATTTCTTTGTACTTTATGAGGTTTTGTCGAGAAAATCATTTACTTCGTTTCAATGGAATTGACAATCAGTTTATGTTTTGTCTACCTACTAGAAACAATTTCTAATTCTTTTTTTGCGGATTCGATCACTTCAGCCTTGCTTTTCCCCGAAACAATTATTGTCATATCGGGGAAAAGCAGGGGTGAAGTGATCAAATCCGCAAATAAAGAATTGGAAAACGTTTTAGGTGTGTTGGTTGGGCAGGTAAATTTATTTGCTCTTCTATGATATGCTTTGGCTTTACTAAGAGTAAATGTAGAAGGCTGCAAAAAGTTGGATTACTTCGTATCCTACATTGCATTCCTCTTCTCCTAATTTCGCTTTGCCTGATTGCTTTCAAGAAAGTTAAAAAATTATTTTGACAGTTGGTTATTATTTATTTATATATGCTTTTCAAAAAACTCCACAAATCAAAGTAACAAAGATCTTTAAGCGTTGAGCCGTTACTTCGAATTAAAAAATCTCAGCTTAGATGGTTTGGTCATGTGAGCAGAATGCCTCAGGAAAGACTCTTCAAACAAGCTTTTGTTGCCAAAGCCAGGGATACCTAAACAAAACCGGGATGCACAACTCCGCTTTACTTCGTGCGACTTCGTGCAAACAGTAGGGCTATTGCCATGCTTCTGAGCTTCTTGCTTCTGATATAAGAATTGCAGCATTTGTGAATTGAAAAACGGTTTAATTTAGTTTAGAAGGTACCGATTGGTCTATTACAGATGTAGTGCATAGGCAGAACTTAAAAGGTAGTTGGAGATTATTCAAGTTAGGTGTGGTTGTTTAGCTAGACTTACTTTTAGAGTATTACCGGTACTCAAAAGTTACGGTATTGCCTACTTACGGTATATTGTAGATATCATGACCGCGCTAGGGACACTCTAATGTACATCTCATACCTTTTTTTATTGCTGAGCTAGGGTATTACTCATAAATTATAGCTTACTTGTAGATGTCACGACTAGGCTAGGGCTACTCTACTGTAAATCTCGTATCTGTCTATTGCTGCTCTGTTTGCACAATTCAGGCTTGCAGTTAAGTGAACATTCCTTGTCAGCTTGAAGCTTTATACTGCCAGAGTGCTAGATGAGTCTAATACCGGTTGTTAATTTTGGGCACAGTAGGCCTACTGGCATTGGCACAATAAAAATTTGTTAATTAGATTAATTTATCCTTAGATGTCAGGATGTTGGCTGTTGGAGATTAGGTTATGTGTTAATAGTGTAGGCAATAAAATTTAAAATCAGCGGTTATTGTATATTAGTATCAGTATAATAAAGGCAATGTATCAGTATAATAAAGTATCTGTATAATGAAGGCAATGTCTTGTCTGAAATCACAAATCAGGATTCAAGACTCTGAATTAATAAGAAAAATTTCCAGTGCAGTAGCTTCAAGTGAAATTACTCTAGTTTAAAGTATGACCGTATTTTCTCTCACAATCTAGTCAGTTGTATTGTTCAGTGCCCCAGTAAAATGCAAATCTTACTGTAACCCTGTAACACTAACAGCAATGAGCAAATGATATTTTTAATCTTGCATTTTTCAGGTATTTTAAACATTTGATAAACTTTTAGTTTTGAGGTACCGGTATATCAGTTTTCATGGCTCTTCATATGTATTGTTGTGTCGTTTTTCACATTTGCGAGTATCATCACAACAGTTTTAAAAATGTGGTATACCTAATGTGCCCCAAACTGCAAAACTGGATTTTGTTCCAATGTATTAAAGTAAACGAATCTAAAAAAAAAATTTAAAGAAAAAAAAAAAGAAAATGAATTTAAAGATTTCCTTCAGATCCAGTTTTATGCCAAAACTAGATTACGTAGAGCAATTCCTCGCAAAAAGTTGAATGTGAACAATTCATGCAGAATTTGTGCCAAGCATTTTGGTGAGGCAGACATTAAAACTATTACTACCAATTCTTGGAAAATAACAGAACGTGAAATGAACCTGTTGAGTTGAACAGTTTGTCTGAATTCATCTGTAATTTCCAGTATTTTTCCAACCTCTGTAAGGAATTGTCAAACAAACCACCAAAACGTTGCTATTTTAGATGTATTCAATAAATCAGCTGCTCATGCTCTAGAATACGATGCTGAAAAAATCCTGGGTTTGTCGGCACATCCAAGTGTGTGAAGTTTATTTCAAACATTTGGAAAACTATGTCTGTTACAACTCCAAAGAAAGGTATTAGTGGGTGGTAAATGCAAATCACTTATAAATAATAACAACGTACAGGGTGTTTTTTTTGTATGCAGTAAAATGATAAATTGTCTGATTGTGTTTGTGGTGTATTGGTGTTTGAGCAAAGTTAACTAGTAGTAGTAGTAGTAGTGCTTTTGAACCAGAAAAATGAAATAGCAACAGCAGTAATATGTTGTTATAGCATGCAGTCATTACTTACAAATGTTATTGAAATATTAACATGGTTGTAAAACTTAACGGATTATGAGAGTTGCCACCATTCGGCCCTTGATTTGCATAAGCTTTTTAATAGTTTTCAGCAATAATTTTGAGGTAAGTGGTTTTTGCATTAAAGTTTGTATGTCATAAATATTAAATATGCACTGAGTTTAGAGATTGAAAAGAAAGACGACATGTGTTACAGTATGCCATTGACATTTCCTTCAGAAACATAACAGCCAACTTTAAATGCTATCTTAAAGAGACTACCAATATTTTCAAGGATTGGAAAGAATCTGGACTTACTGACCAAACCTTCCTGGCTTGCATTCAGACGATGTCTGCAGTATCTAAACTGCCTAATATTTGCATGAAAAGTTTGAATTTAACTCAGCCAACTGAGGTGGCCAAATCCTGATGAGAATCATTATTAAATTTTTACAAAACAAGTAGGCACTCTTACGTAGCAAAATAGATAATCATTTTGAAAAAGATTTTGGTTTATATTGGAGCATTTTTTGTGATTTTAGCTGTCGTTTAGTGTCGATAAATTCCATGTCGTTTTTCTACTTTGCTCAAAGTGCTACTTAATACATCGTTTATTTGTTAAATATCAATTATGTCTTAATTTCATCGTAGTTTAATAAAATAGTCTATTGTAGCGCACTTAACTGCGTAATCTATTGTAAGTTGACTTGCAGAACTGTTACTCTGCTAAAAATTTACCAAAGCGTGAAAATGTAGCATTGTCAGAGACAGTTTGCTTTAATTTACGATTTTGTAAATAGCCCTAGAGCTAACACGCAATTTTTGAAGTTTTGCATCCCAGTGTTGCTTGGGTACCCCTGGCCAAAGCAAATGGGAAAATACCACTTTGGCGACCTGGAACTAGATAGAAAAATTACATTGAGAATCTTGGATGAAATCGCGCTTGGAACTTCCCCCAAGCGAAATGTTAAAGGTGATGGAAGACCGTGACGTGTGATGGCTAAATCTCTAGCTGCTACTCCAGCAACCCTCACGAAAAAGCGAGCAATCAAGAGAGAGAGAGAGAGAGAGAGAGAGAAAGTAAGTGAGAAGCTAATTTACGAGCAAAAAACTTTTTTTCTTATATCTTTGAAAGATAAGACGATTTTCAAGGTGTTAACAGCAAGGCGATTTAAGATATGATGCTTCGTCCACCCTTCTAATTAAGTAAAAGATTTGTTTTTCAAATAACTGCTGACAAATACTATACTTCTAATAATCATAATAATTGCAATTTTTACCCCACTTGAGATAACACCAACAAATGTCAATGTATCTGACTAAGGGGCCGTAGTACCATTTAAATAGCTTTACAGAAAATTTGACAGAAATGAAGTTAATACACAACAGAGGTAGGCTAATTCTACTGCAATAAGCAGCAAAATACTGGCATCAAACAGTAGTTACATCTTCAAAGACTAAATTAAAATAATATGCTTTTAACGTTTCTTAAAAAAACAACAAAGTTTCAATTTCACGCAGAGATAGTCGCAACAAACTCCATATCTTGGGTGATGCATACGAAATCAAAGATTGGAATAAAGCAAAGTTTAAACTAGTTACCGTTTAAAGCAGCCAATTATCATCATTAACACGCAAGCTGTATCTTGCCGAAACAGAACGAGCGTTGATTAAAATTTTCAAATATGTAGAAGCATAACCATGCAGGCATTTGTGGGTGAGCAAAGCAATTTTGAATTCATTACGAAATTTAATGGGTAAAAAATGAAGGCTTTTTTAAAAAGGTAGCATATGCATAAGCAGAACCACGAAGTCCGAAAATAAATCTCACAGCAGCATCTAAAACTTTTGTCAATTTTTGCAGTAAATATTCCGGTATGTTTTTAAACAAGGCATTGCAATTATCAATATGGGACAATCTTAACTTTTGCCAACTCCAAGAAAGCATATCCCTCTGAACACATTATTGTAATAGCACGTTTATTGTCATTCTCAAACTGAAAAAATAGTCAAAATAATCGACTTATCTGTCGGAAAAGTATCATAAGTACTGGATAATTGCTATCATTTACTATACTTGAACCCTTCAAAATTTTTTCAATAACGTTTTTTTGCAATCATTATCCACAAAAACAGCTTTCAAGCAATTTCTGAGCTGTAGAAAAAAATCAGGGTTGTGCTCCCGAATTATGCTTATCACATTCAAATGTAGTTGTAGCTACGAAAGCTAATATATAAAAGCACATCACTAAACAGCAATAAAACAAACAATAATAAATTTTTGAAAAAATGCAAGTTGATTTTCTTAAATATTTGTCAAATGCACTTTTTCAGATTTTAAAGAAGTTTGTAAGTGGACAGTTGTACTTTGGGGCACCAGTCAACCTATAATTTTAATCTTTCTCGCCCAAGAATTAAACATTTCTTTTACATGACGATTCTTTTACAAAAGTAGTTGCGGTAAACATGAATTTTTCTCGGATATCATAATTCGCTAAACTAAGAATTAGTGCAATCATTGCATACCAAATTTTTTTTTTTTTTTTGTAATGCTTCTATGCTTGTATTCATGTATTACTAACGCAATAATTAAAAAACAATTCTTTAAAAATTATTGCCCATACTTACAAAACACAGTTATAGTAGAGTTGTCAGATCTTCCAGTCTCGTTGAACTGTCTTGTGAAAGGAGTAACCGCTTGGCATGAAACTTGCTTGTTGTTGTCCTCTCGAAAAAAGACTTCTTCAAAAACAAGATTCTACAAGGTAAATGTTTCTGCTTTAAAAATCAGATCCTGTAAAATTCGAACCATATTTGGAGTCAAGGAAACATCATTGCAAAGCATTGAAAACGGATGTATTAAGTAAAGTTAAAGTTGTTTTTTGTTTTTATCCTGTCTCCAGCAACCACGCTATTTTCGATGTTCGACAAGCAATAGCACTTGCAGCAGTCCTATGGGCTGTATTGAGTTGTTAACTTGTGCTGGCAAAATTTGCACAAAATTATAACCGTTAACGTAATTAAACTTACAAATTTTGCCAACAATCCCAATACGTTCTCAACCGGTTACTAACCCTAAAATGCTCTTAGCGAGAAACGCAAATCACTGTATGTGTTATTGTCACAAAAATTTGTGTCGGCTATGATGTAGTTGTAATTGTAGCTTATAAACCAAGCTGCCTTGGTCAGGAGACAGCCAAGAGACTTTCGTAGTCTTCGAGTCAAACTGTCACCTGTCTACCTCCTTATCACACGGTAGCGGCTTCGTACTGTTCCTTTCAAGGCTGAACGTCAAGCACGGACAGTTGTGAATACCAAGTTTTAGAATATTCAATTTGATGTAGGTTTGTAGCAGAGTTGTAAACGGGCCGACTAGTTCAGGCCCGAACCCGGCCTGAACCCGAATACTAATTTAAACCCAAATCATGCCCAAAAAAAAACGAAAGTTTAGTTAGGTCTGAATAATTTAGCAATGTTGCCAAGTTATTTTGATTATATTTTTGTGCACCTTAGACAAAAAAGCACGTTTCAGGCCCGAATTAAGCCCAAAATTTTTGTCAACTTTAGGCCCGAGCCCAACCCGAAAACCCCAGCCCGACTTACAACTATGGTTTGTAATATGTTTTCAAAATATACAAAAACTCTACATTTATTTACACATTTAGGTCTTCGTCTTTGCCCACTAGATTAAAATATCTGAGCGTAACAGTAGATGGTTCACTTTCTGTTCTGCGTGCATATAATTGCAAATTTGATACTGCAGTATAGTTTATCCGTGTTAAATAAATTTGAATTTGCACGTGATCGCTGAACACTTTTGTTTGGAATCAATTTAAAGCGGTATTTGATCTGTAAGTCAAAACTTGTTCAATCACATTCATTTCTAGATAAAGTTATTACGTCAAAATGTTGTTTTATTGGTTTGAATAGATGATTTTACATTGAGTGTTAGGTATTGCTTTTACAAGCACTTTCTTGAGTTTCTCCAATAGTAAGACCACGTTGCACAGAGGCTATTTCTTAATCACTGACTTTACTGAACAAAAACATTTAGTAAACGACTTTGAGTTGCTGGTAAACGGTCAGTGATCATGGAAGGGATTTCGAGTGCCTTAAACAATAATATTGTTTTGACTGCCAATTTTTTCTTTCAAAATCCCTTTTATTGTAAGTAGAAGGAGATTCTCTATCTACAGTATGAGTAGGTAGAAAAAATCAGTTGCCGTTGGTTTCAAATAGCCAGAAATGGTCGATTTATTTCCAATGGAGACTAGTAGTCCAAAAGTGCTTGATTGTTTGTGAGAGTAAGATCTACTGATATAGATTCAAATTGTAGAAGATTGCCCGCTTTTTCTCGAAAATGCAATGATACAAAACTGTGAGTGAAGGTAAAGCCCGTTGGCAGTTTTAAGAAGGAATAGGGGTTTCCCTCTTTCTTTTTGAAATTTAAAAATTTATTTTGTACGGTATGTTTAACGCATTTTTTGCATCTTTGCCCGGAAAAACAATGCCTTTACCGATTCGCCAATCTTCTCTCTAACAACCACAACTTTGATAATATTATTTAATTAATAACATAAGAGCGAATCCAGGATAAAACAAAACCCCTTCAGACATTTAATAAAAGTTGTTGCGCATATTTCACTCATATATAACGTTTTTCGAGATACTGTAAATATCATAACCTCTTCTCTAGCAAAACAAGATTTATTATTTGAATTAATATTCTGCTACTTATTATGAGGTTCGAGAATCAAACGATACCTGCTGTCGCTGCTTACTGAACGCATGTTTTTTGGTTTGACAAACGTTATTGAGAAATGCGTTTGCTCCACAAAAGATAAAACTGCACCTCAAAACTTTAAATTAATATTTTTCGTATCAAACTTATGTAAACAAGCTTTACTGTGCAAAAAGAATTTAGTAATCGTACAGCCTATTATGAAAAACTTTAAGTAAATATTGTATGGCATATTCGTACAATTATAAAACGATAAATTATAGCTTTAATTTATCGTATAGTGAGGAAAGCTCTCATGGTATACATCGAAAGCTATTGCTTTTTTATTATTGTTTATCGTATCTAAACACGATATCTAATAGTGTACACACTTAAAAATTATGTTCAATTGATAACCTTAGATATTTCTGTTCCAACATCTCCTTTGTAGTATATTGATGAGTTGCCTACAGGATGCAAATCATCGTAGGAACAAGAAAAATTAATCAAAGTTTCTTCAGTCACATTCAATTTTCCTTTTAAAATTACGTTGGTTGGAGCTAAAACAAAGCTTGAAGTTAAAACCCGATTTTATTAATTTTGACACACACACTTAATTTATCACACTTAACGTTAAACAAAATTTAATGGCAATGTTTAAGGGTTGTATATCAATCTTGAAAACAGGTTTAGCTTAAAAAGTATTAACTGTAAAGCCTTGATTTTCGTAAGCTTTTGAAAATCAACGTTACTGTAATTGATTTTGCCGTAATGTAGCAATTGCATAAAATATTTGAGGACGTTCTAGCCACAACACTGATATTGCAAATTAAGAAACGCAGATTCATTCATTCATATAAAGAACGCTACAACAAACCACAGAAAAGTTACAAAAAATTTCATATCAATTCAATCTTTATTCTTTACTATCTGCTTTGATTTGTAGTAACAAGCGAATTCATATATTGCTTATTTGACAATTTCTATTGCTAGATTAGTCATTGAGTTTTTGGTTATAATTGATCATTAATTTATTACTGTAACGGGTTTTTAACATACAGCCTTCTAAAGTTAGTTAGTATTTACATTTCTTTCAAAGACGAACTTAGATCTAAGCTAATTTTTTTCATCAAAAAAATGACAAAAATTTTTTTTGTATACAGACAAAAATCCAACTTTCTATGTTATTTAGTTTTGCAGGAAACGCGAAAATTATCTACTTTATAATGTATTTTGTGAAATTTTCAAATGATTTTGCATTAGTCTTCAGTGGAGTGGACAACTGGACATATCAAATTGTTGCACAAAAAAAAAAATGAAGCTTTACAAGGTTGCGAAATAACTTAAAAACAATCCAAACTTAAAAATGATTTTGCCGTAATTATCAGTAATGTAGCATGCCGCAATAAACAAGCTTGAAAAGCTTAATTTTTTCCTCAGAGCTTTGAAACACTAAATATCCACTATATTGAAAACCAAGTAAAATCATCTGAAATTTCCACTTAGTAGGTCGTAGAACAGATGTATTTCCCGTTTCTCTTCAAGAGTAAATAACACTAAAAGCTTGTTTTTTTCTGCAAACATTGAATTTTTTTTGTTATGAAATTTGATTAGACTGGAGTCGGCTCTAAGTCATTTTTTTCTTTTTTTTTTGGTCTTTACAGAGTAAAATCACTAAAACTCAAAACCACAACTGAGTCTGTTTCGCCGAAAAACGGCTCCTCAGGTCATTTATTAAATGTTTTTAACATTTGAATGTTTTTACGGCATATCCACCTGAGGAGCCGTTTTTCGATGAAACAGGCGCTGTCGTGTTTTTAACTTTTAGTGATTAACTCTGCATTCTGCTCTGACTCTGACTATTTCATTAAGCACTCTCTTAGGTTTCGTTCAGACCAAATCTCTTCTAAATTACATTTGATAGTACCGGTAGTATGATTAATTAAAATTACCATTCCAACATTCAATATCGTCTACTTCATTCCATTTTGCAGTTGCATTGCAGAATATATGATTGGAAACCAACCGCGTTTTATTTGAGTGAAACAAAACTCCGCCATTATTGCAGCTAACTACCCCGATATCGCCAAAAGTTCCTTTGGGAGGAGTAATTACAAGAGGGAAGGCTTTTAGAAAGCAATCTGTGAAAGCAATAATGTATACACAAAAAACATTTTTCTGTATACAGTTGGCTTTAGTAATTGACTACAAATTGTGTTGCTTTAATTTTTCTGTAGTATTTATGTTATTATTTGCTTTAAAGTTTGAACTTTAATAAATGGTATTTTTTTCTCGGCTTCTCACTGCTTCAGACCGGTTTCAAAAAATTTTAATAGATACTACTTTTTTTTTCCATTTTAATTTGATTATTGAATTAAATGCTAGTTATTATGTTTGACTGTGATCAGATTATGCATAATTTACTCATGCACAAAACGTTCAGCCTGCACGCAGATAAGGATCTGCACGCAGATCGATATAAATATGGATCAATCAATCAAATAAAAAGTTTAATGATATTTAACTACAACTTTCTGAAGTTCAAAGTCATGATTTTTGTCATAAGGTTTTCAACAAAACTTTTCGGTTACAATCTCTGTCTGATTTTAAATGCGTAGGGGAGTATCTTTTTAAACCAACGTAATTATGCACTAAGCAGTAAGAAAAATTGCATTTTCAATACTGGCAGCAGTCTTTGATCTTTTTGGAACAATTGAGGACTGTATACATACTGCTTTTGCCTGTACAAAAACGCTTTTCAACCAGGATGTCTAGGAAAAGAAGTTTGCACTCTGGCTTTTTTCCTGTGGATTGCTATCATGTGAATCGTGCAACTCACTGTTGCGTATGTTCTGTATTAAAGCGTATATGGGTTGATTACAAAATTATTCTTGCTATCTTTATATTGTGGTAAAGTGTTCGGTTGAATTTAATGGCCTTGTATAATGCTAAAGCGCCTGCAACGCTTTTCCGTATATTTTGTAATCTGCAGCGTCTTAATTGTAGACGAGTAGTTGCCATTGTGCAGCAGTAGCTAGAACGGCAGTGCCAATGTATTAAGTTAAAGTATTGATTTACAGTGTACACTGTATATCATTACAACCATACTTTCAGTTTTTACATATGATTTGTTATTGCAGACGTATAGTTTGATAAAGTCCAACTTATGTGGCATTATAACTATGTTAATAAAAATATTCATTGCAAATAGCTTCATTACAAATACTATCACCAGCTGCAACTTGAAAAGTTTTCTGACCTAGTGAAGTTTCATTTTCTGTTGTTTTTTTTCCTTTTGTCACCATGCTCCGTTGAGCTAAACGTAGTTTTACGTCAAAAAATTGACCACCTACGTAACCGTGCCTGGCCTTGCACTAATCACTACCCCCTCTTTTTTTTCTATTAACTACTTGAACAGCTATTCCAGCCGTTAGATTTATTCACATCTTGTATGCTGCACGTGTGTGTTCATAAGCGTAATTAGGCCTAAATTGTGCACATTTTGGCACATTAAACTTTGTAGCCGTTTTCATTTTTGTAAAGTAATCCTTTTGGAACAAAAATGATTACATAACAAAAAATGAAAACGGCTACAAAGTTAAACCTTTTAGAAAGATTTACTTTCATGTTTGTATCTCAAACTAGAGATGCTAACATTTTTCGATAGAGTCTGATGTCATCTTCACGGCGTTGTATTCAAAAACATAAGCAATACACTGAAAACAATTCAATACAATGTGCCCTGAGCCATCGCGACGCGTTTCAACCTTGCTCAAGGGTTTCATCAGGCAACAAGAACGAAATATATACGTCACTTAAACAAATTATGCACATTATACAATTGAGTGTATGTAACGCCGTGAAGATGATATAAGACCGTGTTGAAAAACGTTAGTATCTCTAATTTGAGATCCCAAACATGGAAATCAACCTTTCCAAAATGTTTAACTTTGCCGTTTTGCAAAATTACTTAAGCTTCCTTACATAGTGTCGCCCATTTACATTCAACTAGAGCTCTTCCTGTACTTTTCAATGTTTTGTCACAAGTGTTTGTCGTCGCGGGATCGTACATAGACTGAACAGATGCGTATACTGTAACAATTTTCTACATAAATTTTAACTCAATCGCACAATGTGTATAACCGGTTTAAGTGATGTATATATTGTGTTCCTGTCGCCTGATGAGAACCTTGAGCAAGGTCGAAACGCGTCGCAATGGCTCAACGCATATTGCATTAAATTGTTTTCAGTGTATTGCTTATGTTTTGAATGCAACGCCGTGAAGATGACAGAAGACTGTGTCAAAACACCTTAGTATCTCTAGTTTGAGATCCCAATTACGGAAGTAAACCTTTCTAAAAAATTGGAAAACATCTTGAATGACAAACGCATCAAAGGTTGAATGTCTCGGCCCAGCTGCAAAAGCAAACAGAACTTCTGCCGTGGAGGTAAAGCTTGAGAACCGATTATGCGAGTTACTAAACTCAAAGCAACTACCTAAACAGGTCTATGATAAAGTACTCCCAACGGGTTCGCCAAGACCGCGAATGTACGGACTGCCCAAAACGCACAAATCAGACACACCGTTTAGGCCAATCCTTCTCATCGTAAGGTCTTTCCACCATAAACTTTCAAAATGGCTAGCAAGCACTTTCCCAGTGCTTGAGAACATTTACAAAGACTATGCAAAAACTCAGGTAAAAAGAAAAGGATGTTCGTTTGGGCTCATTTGACACCTCCAGCCTATTCACTGATGTACGTTTCAACGAAACTATCGATATATGTACAAAAAACTCTGTACAAAGACTTTCTACCGCTCCTCCAATCCCTATAGCAATATTTATTGAACTCATTGAAAGTGCTACCATGCATAGAGTTCAGCTTCAATAACATATTGTGCTATCAAACGGACGGAGTAGCAATGGGCTCACCACTTGGCCAAGCATTAGAGAACATTTTCAATCAAATCACTCTATCTATGTCGACGAAATCTTTGTCATCTTCAAACAAGAGAGTGGCATTGACATTTTCCTGGTCACACTTAATCGTCGTTACATTCCGCTCGGAAGTTCACGTTCGAAAAAGAGCATGATGGCAAACTTCCGTTTCTAGACATCCTGGTTGAAGAAGTGAACTCGGTTTTGAGTCCAATATGTAGTATGTACCAAAAATCCACTTAATCTGGTCAGTACACCCACTCGTAATTCTTTTACGCGCAAAACCAAATCGCCAAGCTAGGGCAGTGAGCAGTTATTTTACCAAAAGAAGACTAAAGCAAGAAATTGATTTTATCAAAAAGGTTGCTTGACAACGAGTATCCTCAAGATATAGTTTTTAGGCACATATCCAGGAAAATTTCTCAATTCTCTATACTCAAACCGTTTGGTTTTGAGAAGTGTTAGTGTACTTAAGAGCTCCGTGGATCGGTCCAGCCTCCCAGCAGCTATAATATCAAATTAAAACTGCTGTGAAAAATTGCTATGAAACAATATCACCGCGCTAGATCTTCTCAAGCTAATTTGCATGCTACCTGGGGCCAAAAAGGATGTAATAACTGTCAATCAACGAAATAAGTTCATTTTACGTTGGTCGCACAACTCAGAGGTTCATGAACAAATTCCAAAAGCAATGCGGCAAAAAACCGCTTCTGCTCAGGATCAGGGATTTCATTGAACCCGACCCACAAAAATACAACCAAATAGAAGATGCGAATCCAAAAGTAAAATTCAGTTCAAAGCAGAAAGCGATTCAGCCAGGGGCAAACATTTGTTGAAACCCAATCAAACTGCATTTAACTATACTGACTCGTAATTTAAAATCCTGACTGCAGCTCCGTCTCAATTCTACTTGAGCTTAGCGTAAGCGATTTACTTTTCAAGAAATAAAACAGATTTGTGCAGGCAAAAGCAATATGCATACACTTCAACTGTTCTGAAAAAAACAAAGGCTGCCGCCAATATTGAGAATGCAATTCTTCTTACTACATAGTGCAAAATTACGTTGGTCTTTAAAAAATGATCCTACTTGCCGCATTTCGAATCAGATTGAAAATGTCACGAAAGAGTTGCGTCCGAAAAGATTTTCAAAAAAGTATAACTTTGATCCGGATGAAAGTCATTTTTAAATTTTGCACAACCTCAAAATTGTTCAAAACTTACTTATAGTGCATTAATTCCTCCAATGCCATTGACAAAACAGTGTAAGGTAAAAAAAGCTCCCGCAGGAGCGATGCAAATTTCTCTTAATAATTAATTAATGGGGCGAAGCAAAAATTAAAATTTGAGACGTTTATATGGTATTTTGAAACTTAATTGTTGACAATATAAGCAGCTGAAGTCTTTACAAAAATATGTTAAGTTGATTAGAAGTTTAGTTTAAATAACAAAGAAATGCAGGTAACAAACATAAAGTGATATTATTCATTTTACGACTCATTTTAAGGCAATTCGTTTGCTTAAGAAATTTCTGCTAAACATGATCATTTAACTACAAAGTGTCGTGAATGAGATATTGCTTAACACATAATTTGAATTTAAAGTTAACGTAATAATATAAGCTTAACATTTAAGTTAACCTGAAGCCTAAAAAAAAAATATATATATATATTTTTAGTTGTTGATACCTGAAACTTCAATACTCCTTTGAGCAATAACAACGTCAAAAAAATTAGGATAAAAGCACAGTATTTGATATAAATCGCCATCATTTTCACCTACTGATGATACAAATGTTACTGTTGCTGTCACAATGTTGTTCGTTTCCTTGCAAGTAAACTCAATCAACGTTTCATTTCGATTATTACAAGGAACAACACCTCGATTAAACGTTGTCCCTAAAAATGTTGAATCTTTATACCAGGAACATGCTAGATATAAATTTGCGTCTTCAATTTGTGCTGTCAGTTTGAGTCCAGAATAATTAGTTGCCACGACGTTGTTGGGTAGAAACGGTGATGTTGTTATATTAGTAGATATCTGGATTTCATGATGAAATGAATCTAAATAATCAAAAAATAAAAAGTTTTACCGGTAGTAAAAACCATTTTATACGGTAAACAGTATTTGCGAGCTATTGATGTGTATACTCTGTACTTGATATTTTATGTTGATTTAACAATATGCCATACCTCATAATTTACAAATATTCGGAAAAACTTCAGTAAACTACCACAAAATCCTTACTAAACTCTGCGCTAAATTTCTTGTCTACTTGTGATAAATAAAGTTTTTAGAAAATAACCACATAATATAGTTGCCATTGCTTCTGCAAAGTTGCATAATTTATAACAAAGCTACAAGTGTTAAACAGCTTAGTTATTGTTGTAGATTGAAGGCTGTGTCCTAGGCAGAATGCCCAGGTATTCACTGTCTGGTCCTTGCGTTCAAGAGGCTAACAAAGGAGATTCCAAAAAACAAACTTGTAATAATGAAAAGGCAAATAAAAAAGACCTGTCCAGCAAAAATTTATCGAAGATTATCCGGCTGGGCGGTAAACACTTAAAACTGAAAACTTAATTTAACAGCATAAAATAAAAAACCTCTTGACGCTACTGTTCAAAAATAAAACTGATTTAACTACTGTGCTAAATTAAAACGTTGCAACAAAAAGGTGATCAGCAAACGGCAAAACGGTGCGTCTTTCGGACAACTTTGTATGGGGTGCCATTCGTAAACCCTTACTTTCCTATGTACTATAAGCCTTACTAACGATCCTATGTGCTATATCATATAGGTATGATCAATTCTTCATTCCTACGTGCTATATCACACAGGTAGGCACTAACTTTTCATTCCTATGTGTTATATCACACAGGTAGGCACAAACTTTTCATTCTTATGAGCTATATTATATAGGTATGATCAATTCTTCATTCCTATGTGTTATATCACACAGGTATACACTAACTTTTCATTCCTATGTGCTATATCACATAGGTATGAGCAAATTCTTCGTTCCTGTCTACTATAGCGATCATGCGTGACGAATGTGCGATTGGCGGGAATTACTCAGCATTTTTACCTCGAAGTTGCACGGTAAAGATGGTAGCCGCGCAGCGTGATAAATTGTAGTAGTTTTGCAGGGAGTGTGGTTGCAGCGTGGAGGATGAGACCACTTCTTTGGATTAGGTTAGGAATCAGCCAGTATTCGCACTGGTTAAATTCAGTCTCAATGTAGCCAGCTACTCACCAAATGTTGCATTAAAATGTACTTCTACAGTTTTGAAATGAATAATATACCGAAACTCATCATCAAAAGGCTTAATATTTGATATAATCAACTTTAATTTTCACCACTTGATGACAGCAACGCTTATTAAAAGTGTAATGAAATAGCAATATCTCTGGATAGGATGACTGAATTTCATTCAATTTTTTTTTAAAGGTGGAGACTAACATGGAGCATCTTTTGAAAACGTGTCCACAAACACAACTTATCCATATCGCCCTCTAGTGGCAAAAAAGGGCAAATTTTGAAAAAGTGAGCCTCAAAATTGGCCTGGCGAGGAAGGTAAACATAAATGAAAGTTTTTGAAACTTGGTATTTATGATCTACTGATCAAACTGCTTTACCAAAACATAGTTAAGCAAAATCGGTAAAGGTCGGGGCGCCTGCAACACCCTACGCGGTAGGCTTACGATATCAAGGATAAACCGAGGCTACAAGTAAGCCATGCTACCTTACAAACCTAAGCTGGCTACATTGAGACTGAATTTAACCAGTGCGAATACTGGCTGATTCCTAACCTAATCCAAAGAAGTGGTCTCATCCTCCACACTGCAACCACACTCCCTGCAAAACTACTACAATTTATCACGCTGCGCGGCTACCATCTTTACCGTGCAACTTTGAGGTAAAAATGCTGAGTAATTCCCGCCAATCGCACATTCGTCACGCATGATCGCTATAGTAGACAGGAACGAAGAATTTGCTCATACCTATGTGATATAGCACATAGGAATGAAAAGTTAGTGTATACCTGTGTGATATAACACATAGGAATGAAGAATTGATCATACCTATGTGATATAACACATAGAAATGAAAAGTTAGTGCAAACCCGTTTGACATAACACGTAGAAATGAAAAGTTAGTGCCTACCTGTGTGATATAACACATAGGAATGAAGAATTGATCATACCTATATGATATAGCTCATAAGAATGAAAAGTTAGTGCCTACCTGTGCGATATAGCACATAGGAATGAAGAATTGATGATACCTATGTGATATAGCACATAGGATCGTTAATAAGGCTTATAGTACATAGGAAAGTAAGGGTTTACGAATGGCACCCCATAACTTTGCAGAGTTTCTACCGAGCAAATAATGAAAGACGCGCAACACAAAGTAATATGCAAATAAGGTAATGGACGTGTTAACGACAGAACATAAAAACCTAGGTTCGAATCCAACTATAACCGATCGTGCTGTAACATAAGCGGCCCCTTTGAAATCTTATCCATGGGTAAGTTTCAAACAAAAAACACATAGTCAAAGCACAGATCGCGCTTTGACTTAAAACCTTACTAAATTAGTGAATAAAGTAAACAAATTATGAAGGGGACTTATAAATCGTGAGTAGCATTACAAAAATTTGACATCAAAAGAATGTAAACAAACAGTGCAACAGTAGGGCAGAGGGCAAACTTTTAAACAATATAACGTTCATAATTAGAGTTAGAAGTTCACTCTATAATATAGCCTATTACAAACATTCACGATCACGAATTAATTGCAATAAAGTTCAAGAAAAACGACGTTAAATTCATAATCACAATTCGGCTATCACAAGATCACGATAAAATCACAAATAAAGTTCACAAATGAAAAGGTTAAATCAGACAGGAGCTATTTTGGCCAGATCACGAGGAACACATTCGATCTCACAGTTGCCTGCTGTAGAGCTGTTTTTCGCCACAGTTGCCCTACGGACTATTTCTTTTCCTTTACGCAACTGTGGATGCAGACTATAAATGCGTCCCAATCTATACGCTCCTTTTGAGGCCTGGTCTTCGGCATCCCCTACAAGGACTAACTGCCCAGGTTCAAGGTTTGTTTGAAATGTACGCCATTTGTTACGGCCCTGGAGACTGGGTAAATATGATTTCATCCAGAGAAGCCAAAAACGGTGGGCTAGCGTGGAGTTATACAAGTAATCGTTGCGAAGGTCCCCCTGATCGTGCAACCCAAAAAGAGGAGTGTTAGGGGCCAAGTGCTGTCCCAAAAAGGACGAAGGTATGATAGGGCACAAATCATTGGGCTGATCGCTAAGTGTAGTTAGGGGACGGTCGTTCACAATTCTTAAGGCATCGGTGAAAAAGTCTGTAACTCAATAAGAGAGGTTTTACGGCGAGTCTGCTCCATAACCCGACCCAACGCAGTTTTAAACAGTTTCACCATGCTTTCCCAACTACCACCCTGGCCAGGAGCGTACGGAGGAATGTTTACCCAATTTATATTTAACTTACGCAGCGAGTTAACAAATTCAGAAGACCCCAACAACTTTGGCAACTTGTCAGATGCGGCACGGAACGTCGAAGCGTTGTCCGAATAAAAAGTGTCCACTGCCCCGCGCAAATTAACAAAGCGAGAAAGCTGTTTAGGTCCAGGCTTGTCACCAGTTCTACTTGCAAGCAACGTGTACAAAGACACGTAAACAGCAAGCCCCACGCCTTACAATCGCTGCGATTCTGTCGAAAAGTATAAGGGCCTAAGTAGTCAAGTCCGGTAAATTTAGAAGGTTTGTTGCAAACAGTAACTCGGCACGATGGCAAATCTGCCATTAATTAACGAACCGGTTTAGCTTTTAACAAAGCACATTTTCCGCAGTTTGCGATGTAAAATTTTACACTGGAAATGCCATGAATAATCCAAAAACGTTCGCGGGTTTTCATTGACGTATATGCCGGACCACCATGTCCAGCCTGCTCATGCTGATATTGCACAATAAGTCTAGTCAAAGGATGCCTTTCAGGTAAAATTAAAGTGTGTTTAGAATCAAGTGGCAAGTCTGCATTTTCGAGCCTGCCTTCAATACGCAAACAATTATCCAAATCCACGCAAGGGCGCAAATTACGCAAAGTTTTTAATTCATTTAAGCGACGTTTAGAATCAGGATCATTAGTGTTGCTGCCTAAACGTTTAAGAATAGATTCAAATTCATCATGTGATTCTTTGCTTAAAAGTTTAATAGCGGCCCCCAACCGCTGAAAGTGAACATACTTAACAATATCAACAAAGGCCTTATCCAAGTAACTAGCATTCAGAACAGGTTTATGAAAAGCAACTCCTTTCGCTTTCGCAACGACAAACTCCGAAAATGCAGCCAGATACGCACAGCGCTTCTTTAGCGTATACAGACTTGGAGAAGCTTCAATGAGCCTATCCAAAGATGCGTCGCCAGAAGACAAATCTACGCTGCTTGCCAGAATTCTACGCACGACCACCGAATGCTCAGGAGGCCTGGCATCCACCTGCTCCTGCAAAAGAAAGGAGGGTCCTTTTAACCACAAATCAAGTGAACCAGGCTGTTTACAGCTCTGCGCGCGAGTGCCCATGTCTGCAGGGTTTAAAATCGTATTAACGTAGCGCCAACAGCTAGATGACACCACAAGAAGAATCCTGTCGACACGCCGTTTAACAAAGCGAGCAAGTGACAGGTTTGGGTTCATAATCCATTTAAGAACTAACTGTGATCGGTCCAACAAAAGATTTTACAGTTAAGATCGTGTAAAGCTTTAGAAGTTTGAAGCATCAATTCACTTAACATCTTAGCTGTTTCCAACTCTTTGCGAGATATAACCCACCCTTTTTGATGAGTGAGGACTAACTTAGATTTTCCAATCACAAAACTGACTTGTGCTTTACCAGCACTAACGCCACGCAAATAGATTGCACAAGAAAACGCAGAGTCCGAAGCATCATAGAACTCATGCAGTTGATATTCTGCGTCATTTCTGAGCTCGGTGTGTTCCAAAAGGAAGTTGCGAGAAATGCAAAATTCATTTAGTATATTCGAAGTTTCAAGCCACTTTTTCCAATCTTTTTGAACTTCATCCGATACAGCGTCGTTCCAGTCCACTCCAGACGCAGCGACTTTTTGCAAAATCAACTTTCCCCACAGAAGCAGCGACGCCACTATACCCAAAGGGTCAAATTGACTAGCAAGCTGACTCGCCATCTCGCGTCTCGTGGCTGCCTCGACAAACGTGCGGCCACTTATCTTCAGCGTGTCACTTTCTGGGTCCCAGGAAAGGCCCAGCGCTGTAGAGTCCGGCAAAGGCTGCGACCCAATGTCAATCTTGCCAATTGAAGGGGCATGATTGCATTTGGGAACCTGATGCAAGACAGACTTAGCGTGGCCATTGGTCACCCATTTTCGTAACTTGAATCCCTTACTTTCAAAGGTTCTCTAGCAAAGGTCTCCAAGTCTGATAAAGTGTCGCCAGCAAACAGCAAGTCATCCATATATTTGTTTTGAGTGATGCATTTAAGGTCACCATACTTGCATGCATGGGGTTGTCAGCAGCCAGCCGATTGAGCGCCATGAGTGCTACATAAGGGCTTGAGTTTATTCCCCACACGTGCCGAGTAAAGCGAAAGATTTGAATTTCACCACTGTCCATGTTATTATCCTTAAACCAAATAATATGGAACCAATCTTGTTGATCCCGAGGAAGCTTAATTTGAAAGAAGCACTTACTCACATCAGCTACGCAAGCGTATTTTCCCATACGAAAGCGCATCAACACATCAACCAAGCCATTTAAAAGGTTTTCACCGGCTAAAACTGCCCGATTTAATGACTCGCCACCAGCCGTAGCAGCGCCATCATAGACAACTCTAGGCTTAGCCGTCTTAGTAACAAAAAATGGTAAATACCATTTTTTATAAGAATCGTTTTCATTTTTATCCGCAGGCACAATCCAATCATGCTTCAGTAACTTGGCAAACGTATCTGTCAAAGACTCTTTCAACTGCGAGTTTTTAACAGAAGTACGACGCATCGACAATGTTCGCTTTAACGCAATATTGTAATTATTAGGAAGTTTCTTAAGAATATCAGGTTTAAACGGAACCAGCATTTCATACCGACCGTCTACAACGCGAATAAATGGTTCAAACAAGCTGCAGGTAAGCTCATCGTTTTTTGATGGCAGTAACTCTTCATCAAGCAGCTTGTATTCGCGTAAAGCATTATTAACCGTGAGAAGTTCTTGTTGCAACTTATCACAAAGTCCGCAGTCTGGGTCAGTAGAAATCGTCTCGACTCGCAACGCTCTCACAAATTTAGAGCTTCCTTGAACTCTACCTCCGCTAGCGATCGGTCCAAGTTGTGTGATCACCAGGTTGGGTTCATTCGAGTTCGAACCCTCAAGCTCTTTCAAAACAGTAATAAGTGCTTTATCAGACTGCCCGATCAAAATGTCCAAGCACTTACGTTCGGGTATGACGGGAATTTCCACTCCATGGAAATGTTTCAACTTACTGGTATCCACTGCATGTGGAAGAGTACTTTTATCGTCAGAAAAGGCTGGCACCACAAGGGCACCAGTAATTTCATAGCTGTCACGCGTGACTAGAGATTCTAGACTGAAGTCAGTTTTACCCATGCAGCTTGCGGTTCCGTCTGCAAGTGTACGAATAGTTATAGAAGAATCTGTCGTTACTTCCAGCCCAAGCTCTTCTCTTAACGAGTCCGAAATGAGAGTCGCTTGCGAGACAGTGTCATGCTGAGCATACGCCAGTGTCGAGCAACCAGTTGTCTGATTGATCACTCTAACTGCACTAGTTCGAAGCAAGACTGTACCTTCCTCAGCAACTCTCACTTTTAGGACATTTTTTACGTTATTGGTGGGTGTGCTAGCCACAGATGATGCAACAGGACTGCCCGGAGCAACCTTGGTCTCGCCAGCGGCCCCAACGGTCTGAGATTCATAACAGTCATGAATAGCACTAGAGTGCTTAGCTCGGCAATTAGGACCACACTTTCGGCACTTCCACCGAGAAGTCCAATGTCCCGTCGATAAGCAATTAAGACATCTTCCTGCCGTAATCACAGTCTGACGTCGTTCCTTAGGAGGTAACTTCATAAACTTCTCGCACTGGACAAGATAGTGTCTATTGTCAGCCAGCGCACAAACAAAACAAATAGGAGGGCGCCCATTAGCCTTCTTGGTCCCACGATTGTGATCTGTAGGTGCTCCACGCCCACCTGCAGCCGCAGACCCACGAGACTCGGCACTACCATTATGAGCACTTACTCCCGAATCTAGGGCCACCTGGCAGATACGAAACTCATTACGACCACCTTGAGGCTCACGCAATTTTTCCTTGTCCTCCGACTTGAAGAATGCCTGCGCGTAGTCAGACATAGTCACGTTAATTTCATGCACCACAAATTTACGTAATGATTCAAAGCTAGGTTGATTAAGACTTATACCATTTTTGTCAAGAAAGTCGAGATAACGCCGCTTCAAAGCGCTTGGTAAACGGTTAGCAGTATCAAGCAAAAATTGCCCAGAGAGTTTGTTGTACTCGTCATGGGCGTAAGCAAAGACTTCTAGGGTGTTTAAGTCTTCATTATACATTTTAAGTGAAGAAGCAGTAAAATTTACTTTGGCACCATGCCGTATAGCAATGACTTTAGGCTCTGACGTTAAACCATTCGACACACCATAACGCTGACGGAGTCGGTCAAAAGCCTTTTCAATACGTTGAGCAGTGGTCATACTTTTCATGGGGGCGCAAAACAGATTCACCATTTCGCGCGGTTGACCAACGCATGCTGCTCGAAGAACCTCTAATTTACGTTCGTCGTAAGGACTTTCGTTCATAAGACGACGCACTTGGTTCTCGAAGAACACAAAGGCAATATTTGCGCCATCATACCCTACTTGGGTAGCAAGATTAATATACTCATTCCAACCTTGGCGCTCTAAATAAGCATTCAATGCAGCATTAGGGTTGATTTCCGAAGCAACGGGAGTATTCACGTTCGGCCAAGTACTCGCATTAACTCGGAATTGAGGGCAAGGATTGGGTCCGACATTTGAATTTCCCGAGTTCCCGTATTCAGCAGTACGTAAAACAGTGTGTTGATTTTCTGCATCTAACACACGCCAAGACACACATCTCTGCACATTTCCAGAGTTCTCAGCATAACCATTATGATAGGCAGCGCTATTGTGATTCCTTGAACCAGACACATGCTGCGGAATAAATCCCCGAGCTTGGGGATTCAAAAGAGTCGATTTATCATTTGCAAACATAGCATTAAATTTCTCATTGATAGAGTTGGTAACATTAGTAACACTATTACGCTTTTGTTCGAATTGCATAGGTTGAGGTTGGTTGGACCTTGGGCGTGGCTCCGTCACTAGCGGTCTTGAGCGCTGATCCTTCGCCTTGTGTTCTAAGAGCATTGCTCCGACCTAGGGTTTCGAACCAGCCTCGGTACCATGGGCAGGCTCAGCACTGCGTTTAAACACAGCATTTTTGATTAACGAATCCTTAAAACTAACGTCACTTGAAGTAAAACAAACGCTGCGTCTCGAGCGTCCGGAAACGACAGAGCCCGCTTCCGAGCCGCACGCAATGCGCTTCTCTTCAGCTTCTAGCTCAATCGCTTCCAAGCGCAACTTAGCCAAAGCCTTTTCCTCTTCTGCAGCAGCAGCCGCCGCCGCAGCAGCTTTACGAGACCTAGCCAAATCTTTCAAAACCTGAAGCTCAGAGCGCCTGCGTTCAAGTTCAATTTGCTTTATTTTTGAGGATTTGCTTGACGTCACACTCGTAGAACTTGCGGCAATTAATGACACACTATCTGCGGGTCCCATATCATCATCACAATCATTTTCGCTTTCATTTAACGGATTAGTTTTATCGAAAAACTTGTCTTTTACGGTTTTAAACAAGTTAACACATTTTTCAAACTTATCAGCAATTTCAGATAAAAGTTGATTTAATTCGACATTCTTTAGCTCGGACGCACAGTAGCGAAAATTTTCATACTCAGATTTTAGTAAGTTAAATTTATGTGATTCAAAATCAAACCCATGTTTAGTTTCGCATGATTCGAGCGACTTAATCAGTCTTTTAGTGTCTAACATTAATCGTCGATGAACAGTAAGCAATTTATGAGGGGCAGTTGCTGCGACTAACCCAGTTTCCGTAGCTCCAGCGTTAGCCGCGTCGGGCTTAGCATGGTTTCCCTCGGGGTCAGATAAGTTTTCCTGGGCCGCTTCTAACCGCCATTTAGCAACCTTGTCAGTACTCGTACATGTGGGTATCGTATCTACACCCCCATTACGTTTAGGCGTCCCAGTCAATGATGCCTTCGAAGCGTGGCTTTCTGTGGCCATAATAAAACAATACAAATAAGCACAAAGATAATTATAGCAAAGACTAAGTCGCACTCAATATAAATAAACAACGTCACCTTGTACAGTTCTTAACGATTAAAAGAAAGATTTCAGTTCTTCCAAAAGTAGATGACGCTTGAATTCCACCGAAACAGACCGAAGATCGATGACTCCACCTCCACAGGACGACGAAAGAAGAAACCGATGAACGTAGGATTGAAATTCTCTACGAAACCGAAATGCAGGCAACAGGAACCAGAAAAAGGGGGTCGCAAGTCGCAGACCAACCAAAACGAAGAAACTTCAAGTCGCCGCAGTAAACCAACGGATTGAGAAGAGTGGATCTTTCTCAACCAGAGTATATTCGTCGTACAGTTGAGGGAATCCAACAAAATGCAGCAGTCCACTATCAGCCAATGGAATTCAAATCAAAGAAACGATGAGTGCGAGATTCTAAGCCGTAATCAACAATGAATCCAAAAACCAAAAATCCAACCAGGTCAGGAGACGATAAATTTTGATGTTGTATATTGAAGGCTGTGTCCTAGGCGGAATGCCCAGGTCTTCACTGTCTGGTCCTTGCGTTTAAGAGGCTAACAAAGGAGATTCCAAAAAACAAACTTGTAATAATGAAAAGGCAAATAAAAAAGACCTGTCCAGCAAAAATTTATCGAAGATTATCCGGCTGGGCGGTAAACACTTAAAACTGAAAACTTAATTTAACAGCATAAAATAAAAAACCTCTTGACGCTACTGTTCAAAAATAAAACTGATTTAACTACTGTGCTAAATTAAAACGATGCAACAAAAAGGTGATCAGCAAACGGCAAAACGGCGCGTCTTTCAGACAACTTTGCAGAGTTTCTCCCGAGCGAATAATGAAAGACGCGCAACACAAAGTAATATGCAAATAAGGTAATGAACGTGTTAACGACAGAACACAAAAACCTAGGTTCGAATCCAATTCTAAACGATCGTGCTGTAACAGTTATATTGAACTTGAACTTAAGCAGTGGAGCATTATTTGCTTCAATCTTATGAAGTACAGGGAATAGGAAATAATAGGATCGATTTTAATAGGGTCGATTTTATCTTTATAGTGCATAAGTATTTTCCAACATAGCTGTTTATTTTGTTAGGTTTTGTAGTAAATGGTATGCTATTTCTTAAACATGCGAAATGCAGCTATACCGTAGGTGTTATAAAAATGTATTTACTAAACAGCAAAACATAAAAATTGTCCAAATTTGGTATCAATCCAAATCATATGTTTAAGTTTGTCTCAATTTTTGCCGTGGATCTTGACATTTAGAAAAAGTTACAGAAAAAATAGATAAAAGGTCTCAAGGTGACCACTTTTGCTGTCTTTGATGGCAGACATGACGTTTAAGGTTCCGACTGATTTGAAGAAGGCAGTAAAATTGTCACTGCTAAGTGCTAATGCAGCACGTTATCATATGACGTCTTCATGAAGCTTTACAACGATTTATCGGAAACGCTCTCTGAGGGCCAACTCCGGCTGGCTGCAAGATACTGCTCATCCAATTAATGCTTATCTGAACTTTTCCATACTCGCCTTCTTGCTATTGCTTTGATTAAGAGTGGTCCCCACGTAGCCTTGATCTCAATCCATTGGACTTCTCCTAACGGGGTGTGGCTTACCAAAAAATTTTTGCATACAACTGCACAAGTGCAGATTAAATCAAGTAAAATATGGCTCATTGTGTCAAACATACATGTCTCTCCTGAGACTCTGAGAAAAGTTGGACAAAACTTAAGAATCAGGATAAAAAGCATGCCTCAATCAGAGCTGCGGAGCCATTGTTGTTGTTGTAGCGCATATTTATCCTCCTGTCACCTGACAGCGTCAGACGCTAAATATTGGAGGATCCGCGCACTTTTCTTTGCAATGACTGTTTCGTTATTGGAGGAATCCGCAACTGCTTAAGAGTTTCCAGTGATCCAATGTGCCTGTGAATTTTTTCGAATTCTTGTCCCTGAATTTGCTGCTTGTTTGAAGCCACCAAGCAGAGATAATCATCGTAAAGTGTCTTATCCAAGGTCGCAACAACGTGACCAGGGTGCGAGTTGAACCCATATCATGTGATCAGAGTCGTCGTAAAAACGACGCCTTTACTTTCTTGGCCACCCAGCCAATCATTGGAAAAAAACCTTGGCTAGAGTTTTAGTTCCAGAGCTCTCTTTTTTCACACTTATGGCTCCGGCTCCAACTCCGCATAATTGTCACTAGGGAGTCGCAATCAAGTGAAAAAGTTTTGTACCGGTATCTAATTCACAAATTCAACTGCTAAAAGGCACGCAACCAGGACTTGCTAAGGAGACAGAGCTTGAGCCCAAAGCTAAAATTAGCCTGCGTTTTATTTATAAACAAGGGTTTGGAGATAAGAATATCCAGCCGCTGGCGATTTTTGTAATTTTTCAAAAGAAAATGCTATTTTAACGTCTTTTAGATGGTATTTCGTACGTTTGTTAAAACATTAAAAATAAAATGAAAGAAAAATGAATATTTAACGTTATTAAGACATTTAAAAAAGTTACAATTGCATGAGAAACAAATGCATAAAGTTTTTACGTTATTAGTTTAACGCAAATTAGTGATAAACTATTTTATCGTTTGATATACTGTACAAACATCATTTTGTATGGTTATTTTTGATTTAATTAAAATGCTCATTCTTCGAAGCAGCTTTTTAGGTCCGTTTGACGATTCTTCTTGACAAGTGCCAGGCGAAAAGCTGCTTCGAACGATGAACATTTTAATTAAAGCAATTCACAAGTTCTGCACTGGCGATCAACTGCTACTTTTGTAATTAGAAGCTGAATATAAAGCAGATTTCGATAACTGCAATTTGAATTCCACCTATTCAAAAAAGTGTTCAACAGCTTAACCCAGAGCGAATACCGTAGCATGACTCTGAATACGTAAAAAATTAAACATATAAACCCCACAGTCTGTTTCACCTGTAATCGAGATCATCAAGAGTGTTTTATTCAAAAATAATCCCATTGGAATAAAGCATTTTTAGAATAAGACACCCCTGATGATCCCAATTACGGGTGAAACAGACTGTAGGGCAGGCCTGCTCAACTTGCTGCAGTGCAAGGGCCATAACAACACGGACCTACTTGTCGCGGTCGACATGCTTTTGCCGTTTTAGCTGCCACTTTTACGGCAAAACGTCCCTGTGATCGTGTAAAAGTAAAAAGCAACCGTTTCCTCTTTACTCGCATGCTAAAATATCTAATTGTTGTTTTTTGATACTTATTGGCAGGAAAAACTGATCATTGCTGTTTCATTCACCTTTTATTGAGTTGTAACCGTTATTGGCAATTTTTTGAAATAGTAACTGTTTCACGGCTGGAACAAATCATAGCAAATTATTGAAATGTAAGGTATATTGCAGGTATTGACAATAACATGTTAAAAGTAAAGACAAATCAAATTGTTCATTCTACTCGCTGCATTACGACAAAGCTGCAATGAGTTTGTATGGTTTATCTCCGCGTCATTGTGCCCGGGCAACACAGCTCCCTTCAAAGAAATGTCGCAGCGGAGCCGAGCCGTTGGCAACTCTGTGTTCGATTTGACGTGACTTAGATTTGAATCTAGACTTCCCGCACTATAAACGAATATGTTTCCGCTCGACCTACTGGTCGGTACCACAGTAAACACAAATCTCATAAATAAAATTTAATGTGAAATGTTACACCTTTCGTTGGCAACAATATCTGTCCAGTTTTGCACTTATACCCACATTATTGCATCAGACACCGCATCAAAATACGACAAATATAGATTGCTTAAAGGCTGCTTGAGATCACATAAAACCATTTAGAGCAGTGATTCTCAACCGCAGCTCTTGGTTATCCACTCTACGGCACTCATTAACCTTTTGAAATTGAATCTGTATGCTATGTTTACGTAAACTTTATTGAGCTATTCTTTATCTCAATAGTAAACCCAATACTATTGAAGCTATATATTTAGTAAAATTGCCTATTATTTAGTTATGAGCATCGCTTTAGCAAACAGTCAAGGATAACATTGCACACTGCACAGTTCTATATGGGAGTTATTGAATGTTAGTGCAAGCGCATTAGCTTGGTTTCTTTGCTTGGTTCTTATTCCCAATTAAGAGTTTTATTCTGATTTACACAAACCGGAAGAGAGAGAGCCCTAACTTAATCTTTCAATAAATTAAAGGGAAACGCCGCGCAACTTGGTAAGACAAGCATGGCAATTTTTGTAACTTTTCAGCAAAAACTAGCGTTTTAATGTCATTAGAATCACAATTTGCACGTTTTTAAAGCCATTTGAAACAACCAAATTTCGAAATTTTGAAAGGAGTAACATAATGAAATTGCTCAGCTCCCCCGGTCCCTCTTTACTTACAGGTCGAGTCCAAAACACGTTTAAACGCTTGTATATTGGGGTTAAATGTTCGAAGCGGCTTCACCTGGCTGCGCCACTGGAGCTGAAGCCCCCTTTAACCAGATCACTTAGAAATTTTAACTCAAATATGCATGCTTTTAAACGTAGTTTGGACTTGAATAGAAAGTAAGGACGCTGAAGAGGCTGAGAAATTCATTTCTATCAAAGGGATTCTAAATTTTAGTAATCAGTTCTTTTAGTTTCAGATGGCTCTACAAATGTCAAAAATGCCAGCTAAATTGCGTTAAAATGGCAATTTTTTCCGAAAAATTATAAAACTTGCCCAACGGCTGGTTAGTGGGAGCACCGCCAAGACCTCCATCTTGGTGAGACGCAGACAAGTTTTAGCCTTAAAAGGGCATTCAAGTCGGAAATTATGTTGCTCGATTTTTTCTCAAAAACTATAGACTGATATGAAGACCAACTTCACCGAATTTGAGCTTTCTACGACTTTCCGTTCCAGAGGTATAACAAATTAAATTTCCCATTAGAAAAGCTTTTTTCCACTCAAAAATTTTGCCAGGGTTGCCAATTAGAAACAAAATCTTAAAAATTGCCTGCATGTTCTTGATTTTCCATAAATATTTTACGGCAGAGTTATTGTAAAACAGAGTACTGGTTTATAACTGTAAAATTAGCTGCTTTGTAGCTGCTTTTCAATAAATTTTAGCCAGCTTTCCCAAAGTTAATCTTCAGTTCTAAAACTGATAAAATGGCAACACTAAAGTAAATGGAAAGCGGCTAATTTTGAACTGCTATATCTTGAAAACGGGTAGGCGTATAAAATTCAAATTTGGTGAGATCGCATTTTAGGCATATCCTAACATTTTGGTCAAGAGTAAAAAACTTGGCTTGAATGCTCTTTTAAGTTCCAGTCCCTCCTTAGCAAAATCCCTTTCGGCTCCTGCGCTAATGCTGTAATATTAATTTTTGTTTTTTAAGTTTTGTGATATTTTATTTTTGTTGCTCAAAAATAATCGAAAATTTTCGTTTCTTTGGTTGCAGCTTCTGCCTACTGTGAAGTTTAAAATTTGGGTCTCGACCTAAAAAAGGTTGAGAACCAATGATTTAGAAAACCGCGTTTGGATGTGGGCCATATGTTGTGCAGGCCTGCAGTAGGGTTTTTAGTTTTTTACGTGTGCTATGTTATGTTATGATATAATGCAGATTATTAAGTAAAACTAAACTATTAAATGAGCATTTGCAAAAAGCAAATAAATACTAGCTTCAAAACTTCTACCTGATACTTTTGAAAGATTTAAATGAATACCTGAGATTATAATGTTAGTTTGAGCAACAACAACTTCATTAAGATCTAACAAACGACATCCCACTTGATATAAACCGCCATCATTTTCTTGCATTGGTAATCGAAACGTTGCAGTTGCCGTTACAATGTTATTTGTTTCAACGCAAGTTTGTACAAACAATGGATCAGTTCGATTAAAGTTGCAGGCAATAACATCTCTACTAAAAATTGTGGATAAAAAGGTTGAATCTCTTCTCCATGCACATGAGTGATACGAATCTGCTTCTTCAATTTGCGTCATCAACTTTAATCCAGGATAATTTGTTGCCACCTCATTATTGGGAAGAAACGGAGATATCATGATGGTCCCATCGTTTAGCAATATTTGATCTGAGGATCCTACATAAAAGCAAAAAAAAATTAAAAAAAAATTTAAGTTTGGGTAAATTTAAAAAAGTAAATCCAATTTTTAGTGTTAATAAAAATGATCGACGCTTCCGCTGTATCAAACTACAAAAAATTTTTATAAATTGTTTTTTTTTTATTCAATTTATCCAAGTATTCGTAACTCTTGAGCAAATAAACTTAACTGCTACAAATAAAGAGGAGCATAAAATTATTTGTACACTTAAAAACTCGTTTCCCAGTTACAAAAAAAAGCAAAATCGATTATACTGAATTTACGTACCGTATAGCAGTGCTGGGCACCGCAAATTTAAACTCTATTCCGCAACCGCAAATTCCGCAAAACAGCAATAGGTGGTCCGCAACCGCAAATCCGCAAGTTTGTGGTACGTTTGCGGTAATTTTTTGCACTTCCGCAACCGCAAATGACTTTTCACTTCCGCAAACTTGAACCGCAAACTTTGCTGTTTTTTTTCTGGTTTGATAAATAGAGGAGACCTATAGCAATATAACAATACTTGATATTTTCCATATCGGCTGCAGACCTGTAATAAACATCAGTAAGTTTCCTTAGGTTTATTTAATATTCTGTTTTTCTAAGTTATGTTACACATGTCAACAGCAGGGCCGAATGGAAATGTACGCAGCAGGTTTGTTTAAACAAAACTGCGACCGGAGTTGGATTACGATTGCGACTCTGGTAGCTGGAGTAGACACTTAGAAAAGAGTAACCTCACCTGCCAGTCACTTTCGTTGCTCATTCTAACTTGTAACTACGGTATGTTCGTTGAGTTGAAAATCCATATTTGATTTACGTACTTGCACAGTACATGTACTTGTTATATACGACAAACAGAGATGCACAAATCTTTATTGAGTCGCGGAAAAGTAAAAACTCGAGACGCACGAACTTGCGTTTTTGCGTTCTTGAAAATGATACTTTACAGGCATACAGGCTAGTATTTACTGCTTGAGTGACGGAATGGATGAGGTGGGGGGGATTGTTGTCGATGTCACTTCTTGCTCCCTTAATCACGCATGGCAATTTGCAGATCACCATTAAAATAACTTAGTTTCAAACGTGATAATTGCAGTTGGCGTTTTGTTTTTTTTTTGCTTCTGTACTGGTGAAAAAATTTTTAAATTGTTTTGATAGGTGTTCATATACAGGCAAACTTTTGCCAAGATGAAAATGTGCTAGGTGTAAGAAGAACATGCCGAAAGTCCGGTTCCTTTGTTCATTTTATTTTAGTTGCAATACAGACCTGATTAATGGTTACATGAAATTCTAACGGTTGAACTTCTAGTCGAACTTTGGATAAGAGCAGTCTTTTAAAAGCTTCAAATTGTATGCAATATAATTACGGTGTAAACAATAGCGTACCTAGGAGGATGGCCACTGTGCCATGGCCTTCCCCTCAGACTTTAAAAATGATACACGATAAAGCAAAACCAAGCAGTTCTAAGAGGATGTACGTTATTACTGCGTAAATGCAAAAATAAATCGATCTTTGTTTTGGTTTGTTTTCTTCCTTCACAAATGATCTAGCTTTTTAATTCCGTAATGTTTTTAAAGCATTTTCATTTTACGATTTCATTCTTCTAATAAGTCTTGTAAAAGCATTATACCAAAACTTGCTTCCAGAATGCACGAAAACGCGTATTTTTAGTGTAATTTTGCAAATTTTTTCGGAGCATGCCCCCGGACCACCCTACAATGGTCTTGCCTTCGGTACTCTCCATAATATTGATTTGTGGCGTCACAGTGCGACGAAACTTTAGGTCCCCACGGAAACTTTTTACGTACGCCACTGGGCGCAGATATTAATTTTGTTTAAAAAGTCACTCTCATTTAAAATTATATGTTTCTCTTTATTGCAGAGCAGTCCGCACTCTGCATCTAAGGTAATTGCAAAATTAGAAAATTTGGGTTTTAAGTCTTGGTTGTCGGTATGCAACGTAGGTTCAACTAATAGTCACTGTTATATTAGAAGTTTGTTTCAACAGAGGCCAGTTTGTTGGTGGTGCTAAAAATCTTCACGATCAAAGTGCCATAGTAATTTACTCGCCAAAAAGTTTGTCATAATGATTAACTTTGCTCGTGAATGCTGGAAAATTTTGGAGTAGCGCCGCCAACTGCTTAGAAAATTATGCCATTTCTTAAATAAAAAACACGCTAAGCATTTTGACGCATCATTTGCACAATACACAAACTTTGGAAAATCAAAGAGGCAAAGTGCTGTATTATGTATACATTATTAAATATCACAAAATTAATCAGGATACAGAAATTTTTTCCAGGATTCTAAAGCGGGCAGTAATATTAACTTCCAAAAATCGTAGGAAATTTCTTAAGCGGCAACGCATATAGTCTAAAGCATGCCTTCCAAAAAACGACCAACAAAACAAAAAGACTAAAAAGATAAAAATAAGATTGAAAACGTAGGTAGGCCTGCAGCTTATTTATCTACGAAACGTGCTGGGCATGTCATCAAAGTCGTCTTGTGCAACCCTTTGCCACTTCAAAAAGTCTAAGTTTTCCTTTACAAAAACAAGCCGTTGGAAGTTTCTTGACCTTAAGTCAACTCATTTTGCTGTAAGAATAGCAGCACCTCTGGGAAATAATCGTTCCACAGCAGAGGATCTTGGTGAGAGGTGTTGTACATTAGAAATACATCCACCCAAATCTGTCGATGCATTGAATCGTAAAAACGTATTTTTTTGGAAATTGCAAAAACGATCCCAGTGATGTTGTTGATTTGCGGATTTGCGGTAGATTTCAATTTTTTACCGCAAATCCGCAAATGTTTGCGGTAAGAAATCGGTTCGCAAATCCGCAAACCAAAACCTTAAGTCCGCAATTTGCGGATTTGCGGACTTGCGGACCAGTTTGCGGAAGTGCCCAGCACTGCCGTATAGTGAGTGCACGGCAATTTACTGATCAGCGCTTAAAACACTAAAACCCAGCATAGACATTTCAGACTATTTTATTATCCATCATCGCCTTTGAATTAAAATCACCAAATCGATTAAACTCAAAAACGAAATAGCAACTGCATTTATTGATTAAATTAAGATCAGGGCGTCGAACCGTTTCAAATAACGGTTCGGGTTCGGGTTTAGCTCCGGCTCAAAATATTTTAGCGGTTCAGGTTTGGTACGGGTTCACTTGAGCACCATTTTCGAGGTTCAGGTTTGGTTCAGGTTGACTCAAGAAAAATATTACTGGTTCAGGTTCGGTTCGGGTTCATTGACTTAAAATTTAACAGTTGTTACTCGTTTCGTCCAGAAAAAAAAAGGAGAAATTGCTGATCCTGTTGAAGTTCACCACTGCTCTTATTGTGCGTGTACCAGCGCCAGCGGCATCCGGATATGGAAAAATATATTCTTACTTTTGTTAGGGGTTCAGGTTCGGTTCGGGTTCACTTGAGCACAATTTTGAGGGTTCAGGTTTGGTTCGGGTTCACTGAAGTAAAATTTTGCTGGTTCAGGTTCGGTTCGGGTTCACCAAAATGAAACGGTTCATTCGGGTTTACGGTTCGGGTTCAGGTTCGGTTCGACACCCTGATTAAGATATCTAGCACAAATCACTGCCGCTGGCCGTTTATGTGATTTTACGAGAAAAAATGGTAGTAAAGGCCATTTGAAAAAAAACTTTATAAAAAGCATTAGCATGCTAACTATCAAGCACTTTTTTAAACTTGCAAAATACTCCTTTACTCCTAAACCGGAGAACATGGAACCATCAAATTGGTTCCCTAATTTGTATTTAAAATTAAAGAACAACATTTGAACTGAAATTAGAAACCGAATAAGCTTTCTAGAAGTCATGTTAAAAATATATGCTGCATAATGTACATACTTCGCTTATCAAAGCATCTTTAGGTATTATTCTCAGCACAAATAAATTCCCTGTAGAGCAAAATATATTTGTTTCAAACATGAAATCTGGACAGGCTGACACAGTTTTTGATAATTTTAACTTTATTTTAGTAATTTAAGTTAATTTAAAAAAAAATTCAAGATAAGAGCATAAAACCAAACCAAGCTTGTAGCCAAAACTTGGGTTATATAGTTGAGAATATTTAGAGCGGAAGTCTTTTCCAGGGTCATAATTTGTCATTTGCAGCTCGGTGCCAACGTTTTTTGTGCTGGGTCGTAACGTTTTAGTATTGCGTTATTCTAAAACCACAGTGACTATGCTTAAATTTATAGGTTTTTTGAACGATTTTCCATAATTATAGCAGAGTTTTTTTTATTTTAATTAAACATGTTCATTCTTTAAAACAGCTTTTTGTCTGACACTTGACAAGAAGAATCGTCAAAATGGAGAGTGCAGGAAAAAGACTTAAGAAAGAGCGTGATTAATGTACAACTATTCAATGGTAATAATCTGGATCGGCCTCTGGTTGTCAAAAAAAAAGACAACGGATGGGATTCGAATCCATGTTTGCAACAACCAGAGACATACACTGGTTTCAAAGTCGCGTCAGTCCTTCAACGCAGGACAGGCGTTTGATAAGACCACTCTGCCATCGTAGCTCTGTGTTGATACGAGTGTACTAAGATATTTTGACTGACAATCTTCAAGCTTTGAGTGACTCGAATTGTAGCTGGATAGCAATTACACATCCAGAAAAATGTAGTTCAACAAGCCCACGTGCTCGTCACGAGCACAAGACAAGCATCGGAAGTAGAGTGTGACTGTTGAAATCTCAGTGCAGCCAGTCAAGCGAAACAATTAAACGATTTCAGATTTACAAAAGTATTATTTACGAAAGCTGAAGACATGAAGTCCCAATGTGGATCAGCCTCTGATTGTCAAAAAAAAAATGCTGATGAAATTCGAAACCCTGCCCCAAACAATCAGAGACATACATTGATTTCGAAGTCGTGGTCAACAGTTTAGCATTCTTATACCTTCGCATGCTCGTATTAACACAGAGGTGCAGTGGCAGAGTGGTCTACGCATGCCCTGCATTTAAAAACTGCCGCGACTTCGAAACCAGTGTATGTCTTTGGTTGTTACGGGCATGGGTTCGAATCCCAACCGCAACCATTTTTTTGACAACCAGAAACTGATCCAAATTGAGACTTTATGTCTTCTATTTTCGTGATTAATTAAAGTCTGAGATTTTCATTCTATGGCTGCTTGCTTGACTGGCTGCCTATGTTCCCTTTAAACTGCGCGGCCGCACAGATAGCTTAGAATGCCCGCGCAGTTCTTCAGTTCTGCCGCGAACTGCATAAGTGTTGGTAAGACAAGGTAAATATGTGCTTTCAATCAGAAGCAAGCCCCGTAATGGAGATTTAATAAAATTTTTGTTGCAAAATCAAGGTGTAAACAATTTAAATCCGAAATTCCAGACTAAGACAGAACCAGGATGCTGCGAAGCCTTTTTTTGGGGGGGAAGGGGGTTTTAACAGAATTTGGGGGCAAAATTCTGAAATTCGGGACGGAAATAGAACCAGTTTGCGGAGGAGACCTTTTTTGTGGAGCTCACACGACCTTTCATTCCGCGCACACAAAGCAAGCTCTTAGAGGGAAGGTTGCTGGCTCCACTGAGATTACAGCAGTTATACTCCTGTTCCGATGCTTTCGCTGTGCGAGTGACGAGCACGTAAGCTTGTTGACCTACATTCTTTTGGACGTGTATCCCAAACCAACAGTAAATAATAATTAACCAAACAATATTATTAACGCATGTTTTGTAGGGCGATTTTGTGAATTAGTTTGACTAAATAGGCTTTTAAGACCACAGAAAAATTGTTTATGCTTTCAAAGTCATTTTAAAGGAATAAATTTTCTACAAGAAAACCTTCTTCTTCAGCTCCTTCCTTGTACTTTTGAGTAAATAAATTCAAAACATGCTAACAACATTGTAGAATTGGATGAATTATTCTGAGTGACTTTTGGGAAATGTTTTTTTAAAAAATTGTTCACAATAAATGTAAAGAGTAAGAATAATGTACAGTATCATAATATCTACAATGCTACAGCCAATAGTGATTGGTGAATTTAGACTCTCCAATTTACGTAAAAGCTGCAGCATTTTAGATGATTGATTTTGTAGGTGCAATTTGTGATGAAAATTGGATGTGTTTTTGGAAGTGTTATGTGTTTATGTTTGGTGATGTCTATACACGGTACATCGTATGACAACATCATAACTTATTCGTATGAACCAGTCACTATGCGTTTATTTAATGCAGAGTGCCTTGGTTGAGTGCTGTTTAGTTTTTTGGGCTCTGTAATATCATAATAGTCTCCACTGCAACAATAACCAATGCTTACCAAAACAGTAGCTTAAAAGCATCCACATGACATACAAGTACATTTTGATTGTGCTAAAAATTAAAAAACATTACTTACCATAACTGTAGCTTAAAAGCATCCACATGACATACAAGTACATTTTGATTCTGCTAAAAATTAAATCCACTTTATAGAGTAATATTATTATTAATTAATTAGCCCCATAATTCCTTTTAGCTTTAAAATTTTTGAGGAGTCTAATACTTCTAAAAATAAAAAGTAGGCCTACAGTCAAAGTGCAAAATTTGATATTTTCTTAAAAACTTTTGGGCACACCTACACAACTAAAATGACATACGCTGACAGTAATCGAAGAAACGCTCCAAGCTTCATTTTGAAACATACGCTATTAGGTTGCTCTACTTTTGTTGTTTATATTTCACGAAAAAAAAACGAAAGCTGCAGGCATTGATTAAACTTTTGAAGCGTTACTGAAATAACCCCTTCAACGTCAGCAAACTATCATGCTAATACAATACAAGCGACTAAATGAAAGGACCGCCATCACTCTTTCAGCTAAGGAAGTAAAAACAATGCACCATTACGCTTGAATCATGCATTGCTGGAGAGAAAAGGAAAAAACTTACTTTTTTTAATTAGCACTGCTCCGTGAAATACGTAACTTGCACTGTGTTTTTTCAGTTTAGGCGTATATCATTTTCCGGTCTCTGCACTCGTATATTCCTACGTGGCTATTAAAGTTATTGATCGCGTTGCTACTCAAGCTTCGATTGTTCTATTCTAGCTAATTAGAATCCTATACTATATTGATAATGGGAGTAATTACACACAGTATATTTAGAGTTACACTCAGTTACGTTGTATTGTGCAGCAATAGCAGCGGTGTACCTAATTAGCTTCCTATGCTATATTGATAATGGGAGTAATTACATACTGTACATTTAGAGTTACAGTCAGTTACGTTGTATAGTGCAGCAGCTGCGGTGTAGCTCAGTTAATAGAGCGTCGAATTACAGATCAAAACTTTGCTGGTTCCGGGTTTCATTTCAGCTATGGTAATAATATTTATATGTTGTTGTGTCTTTGGGAAAAAATGCTTAATATTTATTTCCTAATAGGACCCATGAAGTCTACCTGTAGTCGTGGACCACTGACCAAGTCTTTTGAAAATTTTTCAAAAAGTGCCAAAAAAGTTGGTTTTGTGCGGTAAATTTGGCATATAATGCCTATATTGTTCATGTACGCATAAACAAATGAAGTGCATAGAAAAATTTTTATACAGCAACAATGTTTTTAAGATGTATGAGGAACTGCAGGAAGTAATTTTGAACTGTTTTGCAATTTGTTAAGTTGTTTGTGGCCTGCTTTACCATTATTTAAATTCTTTACAATGCAATGACAACGCTACAATTTTTAATAAAAGGTCAGTTATTAATTTTCTTGCTTTCTGACTGTACTCTTTTATTCCAAAATTAACATCTATGCTATTGAAGTGCGGTAGCTCTTTTAAAGGTGTCAGCGAATGTATGACGATGTATTTTATGGCCGGAATAATACTACACGGAAGTTAATTATTTGTCCCACACACAGTTTGTAAAACGTATAAAATTCTTTAATCAGATTCTTCGTTTCGAAGCTTTTTGTCCGACGCTTGTCAAGAAAATCGTCAGAATTGAGACCGCACACAAAGAACGGCTATTTAACAAAAAAGAGCGCTCGAAAACTAATTCTAACTCTTTCTCATGTTTCTTTTATTCTTTTTAAGTTACCGGCTAGTTGGTCGACCGACAGCGCATTTGTCTCCAAAGCGGAAATCTGAGGTTCAAATCACGGGCCGTCAAATTGAACACAATGTTGCCAACGGCTAGCCAACGCAGCGACATTTCCTCGAAAGGAGCAGTGTAGCCTGGGAGCAATGCCGCGGAGATGGGCCCGCCATCTCGTTTCTCGCTTCGGCGTATTACCATAGTCGTTATATACATGGTCTAGAAAGTCAATGCGTTTAGCTTAAGAGGTTGTGTCAATGCTCGTACTCTAGCGACTGTTAGTGGAAAAGTATAATTTTTCATTGGTTGCTGCTGAGTATGGGTAAGCTAGAGCATTTCAGCTAAGTATTTGAGCTAAATCTGGGGTAAGCGATGAAAAAGTTAACGTGAATGTTATTTGATAATGTTTATTAAAAAGTAATTTAATTAAAATAAATCAAATTAAAGTCTCAGAAAAATATTTAGCTGATAAGAAACCAACATTTGCTCATGCTGATTTTGTTTTCGGATTGACTTCCAAAACAACCTTGCTAAATCACTTGGGGTACTGTATAAAAATAAAGTTATAAAGGAGCGAATTTCGGTAGAATATTAAAGTTGTGTTATAAATTTTTTCTAAGCTTTGTCTGGTGTACATTATGAAAGACATTAGGTTAATGAAATATTGCGAAATAATGCCGTAGGGTACATTACAAATTATGATATAGCCTGTCAGTAAGTGGTTAAAATTCAGCAAATTTGTTAAAATATCGAACTTCTGAATAATGAAAATGTAAACTATGTTTATTTGAATTTTTTTACGCTAGGTCAAGACCCTTTTAGAACCATTATCTCAAGGAGTTTGTTGAAAGCCAATTGAAGCACCAGTTTATTAACAGCTTTTGCTTGTGCAGATCGAAATTACTCTAAAGGTGGGTTTACACAGTATCCGTTTTTCGTACGTTTTTTGTACGTACGGAAAACGCATCCGCTTTTTTTTACGTACGTGTATGCAAACAATATAGGCTCATCCGTTTTTTTGTTGTCCGGACGAAAACGTATCCGCAAATTTTACGTACGCATCGAGTAGAGCATGGCTCTACTTTTGTCCGCTTCCGTACGTATCAGTAGGCCAGGCTATTTGAGCTAGCATCAGTTTCAGTGGTTTTGTCAGAGTTATGGTAGTTCTAAGTTGCATTTTGATTCGTAGCTAGTTACGTCGACCACTAATTAGTTACATTGGGCGTGCCCAGGAGAGAGTAGGCCTACTAACTTCACTTTGCGGCTAATTTTAGAAAAGCGCTGGCTCTTAAAATTGAGCAATCACTCTGTCAAGTTTTACAAGAATTTGCTTTTGAAGCAAGCTTGGTAGCTTGTTTTAGGGAGTAAGTTAATCGCTGCTGCTGGTCGAATCGGTAGCCTATTTTCGGTAGCTTTTTTTGTTAAAATAGGCCTAGAAGCCAATGCTACTTACGGTAACAATCCAACAAAACGTTGATATACGCCAAACGCTTACTTGTTTCGTTGTTCTTCCTCCTAAACAGCTGCCATGACGCAAAAAAGCATGTGATGATGAACAGATACTCGTAGCGTAGTCGGATGCAGTCAATTAAGTTACCACAAATGAGAAATATCTGGAATCAATGGCTTAATAAATCAGCAGACCTTGATTCGTATGAAGCTATGCTGTCAAGCAGGTTTATTGAAAACGTGATAAGAATTTGACATCGGATAACGTTAGTTACTACAGCACAATCTATTTTGTTGTTCTGCTTCATTCTGATATTTGCAAATATTATGTACGGAAATTACGGATGCTGTGTGCATACAAAACGTGCGAAATTTACGTATCCGTTTTAGTCCGTTTCCGTACTGAAAAGCGTATACGTTTTACGTAGGTAAAAAACGTATGAAAATGCGCATTGCGGTACTGTGTAAATTCACCTTAAGCCTATTATAGCCTGTTTACATGTGCACTTTTGGGAACCAGTTCCTGGTTCCGAAAAGTAGTTCTTTTGTTGGCACTTTTTCGCTCGAGTTTACATGCACACTTCAAGAACTCGGTCACCTATGAAATGAAGAAGACTTGCTGAGATATAATAATAATTGCAATTTATATCCCCCTTGAGATAACACCAACAAGTGTCAATGCATCTGACTAAGGGGCCAAAGTAACATTCAAATAGTTTTACAGAAATAAAATTAATACTCAACAGAGGTACTAATTCTACAGCAATAAGCATAGTTATAGGCTGGTAAAATACAATGCAAATATGCAATACAACATAAGTAAATAAATGCAATGCATGAAATTTTGAGCTAAACATCGGTATTACCCAGAGGTGGGCAAAGCGCAATTAGAAGCGCAAAGCGCAACTTCCGCAACCTCCGCAATTGCGTAAGTTGCGTTGCGCTTTAATTTTTTATTTTGAATCATTGCGGAAGTTGCGTTGCGGAATAAAGCCTTTAAAATTTGTTGCGCTTTAATTGCGATGCGCTTTGAAAATTTTTTTCGGGTAAAAGCGCAATTCTATACATTGAACTTAATTTTGCTCCATTTCGATCGTAATATTGATAAATGTCGGGCTTGTTTAGCAAATTATTTACTCTTTTTTAGTCCAAAATTGCAAAAAATGCGGTATTTGCATTGTGTTGTTAAATTTTAATTGCGCAAGTTGGGTTGCGCTTTAACTTGGTACAAAAATGCCGTTTTGCAATTGCGGAATTGCGTTGCGCTTCAACTGAATCAAAAAGTTCATTGCGGAAGTTGCGCTGCGCTTCAGAAAGCAAAAAAATTAAATTGCGCATTTTGCGCTGCGCTTTCACTGGTTAAAAAGATCGTTGCGCTTTGTTGCGCTGCGCTTTTGATATAATGTTATTTGTGCCCACCTCTGGTATTACCTGTTATCATTAATTGTTTTCGAATTGGGGATGTAATAAAATCTAAACATTTGGGCATGTTTAGGCCTACCTTAGTGATCAACTCTGCTTGGACTAAGACCAATGGCTAAACTAGGCCTAATTGACGTTTTTAACTAAGAACGAACTGCATTTCAAATTTAGATTCACTACCGTATTTGCATTAATAAGATTAGCCTAGTGTAGTAGGCAAACCTCTGCTAACTAGCTGAGATACGGTAGGCCTAAGCTTAGGGCTTCCTGTTACCTGCTCCATTTTAGACCAAAGTAGCCTAGTATACACTACCATCTACCAATACAAGCATAGGCCTATTTATGGTAGCCTAATTTATTACCAACCCATGTAGGCTACTTACCTATGTCCAACCAGCCTGCGAGTACAGCCGACCTACTGAACCTAAACGATCAGAACTTTTGGAACTGCAACGGGCCCACCTCTGGTAGCAGTTCCAAATTGCGAACGGTTGTGACGTAATTCAGAACCTTTTTTGTGTGTGACTCAGCAAAATTCGGGCACTAGAACTAAGAACTGGTTCCCAAAAGTGCACATGTAAACAGGCTATTAGTGTAATCAAAACACATCTAACGTTCAACCCCTGACATCGTAACTGATGGGAAAACTATGTCCCTACTGGCAGCTCGAATGTTGCTCCCCTATAGTCGGAGACCTTCCAAGTGCATGCCACACTAACTGAAAAATGCAATGAATATTGAATATTTGGCACAAGCCAATTTTCCAAAAAGCGTGAACAAACTTCTGCACTTCAAGTAAAGCTTGTCTTTCCTCTGTTCTAAGCTCACATCACAAGTCATGCCATTGCCTTTGACATTTAATTACTATAATTTTGAATTATTGCTTGTAACATATCTGTGATTATATGCAAACAACTAATGGGTTTACTTCTGCTAGTGGTACTGGCATTAAAGTAAATTTCAAGCTACTTCAATGAGTTTAAGGTCGCACTCAGCAGTGGGCAAAAGTACTCATGTAATAATGCCTAGTTTTGCTAAATGAATAGCCATAAAAATTCCTTTTAATTAAAAAATAAATAGCCAAAACTATCACAATGTTTTAACATTTTTTAATATCTATTCTGTGTTTGTTACTTTCCAATATAAGCACCACTTGTCAACTGACCAAATCGATCCTGAATTAGGATCACGCTACTCCAGAACATATTTTATATTAAGTTATATTTATTAGGCTAATTAGCTGGGCTACCCTAAATACCTGTTACCAAAAAATATTGTGGAGGGGTATCACTCAAACAATTAATTGCCTTTTTCCTTTTTACTTCATAATATATTTCATTATCTAAAGTCTCGTATTTAAAAAGTTGCTTCTAAAGACCAAAATCCTGCGAAGCCTTTTGTGGTCAGACACTATTAAATATTGCAGTATTTTGTTTTGATTTAGGTGCAAGTCAGATAACTCCAGAAAATATTTGATTACACATGTTAGGTTAATAAGGCTACCCTTATTAGCTGTTACCAAAAGATTCTATAGCTCTCAAATCTAAAATTGACTTTTTATTTTTACGTCATTACAGATTTTACTTATCTATAATGTCTTTTATTTAATGATTTGCTCCTAAAGACCGAAATCCTGGAAAGCCTCTCATTGTCAGACAACTTTAAAATACTGCAGTATTTTGTGTTGCCTTAGGTACCAGATTTTGGTTAAAAAAATAATAAATAAATAAGTTAACAGTAGCTTTCTTAATAAATAGGCCTTGTTACGCTAGCAGAAAAAACGTCTAGAAAAGAGATCTCGTGATACCCATCGAGGTACCTCTTGAAAATTTTTTAACAAATAGATTTTTAATACCTGATTAATGATTGAAATGTCTTCGGTTGCAACCAGGTGCCGTTTTTAAGATATACCGCTTTTAATCGAACGCGGATGAATATTTTAAAATCATACGCTTGAATAATTTTTTTTACTATTAGTGTTGCCGTGAAATAATTCACAAATTTCAACAAAGATATTTTTTATGTTTCTTAGAATGTAAAAATTCAAAATATGATAAATTTAAACTAAATAATTAATCATGGATAAGTTTTTTGCTGAAAAGTTAGCATAATTAAGGTTTTAGCTTGAATTTTATGTGGTGAGTTCTAAAACATGGAAACTTGCTTTGAAGTCACGTGACCGTCGTCACTTGGCAGCTGATCGTTATGAATGCAAAACTTCAAAACGATTTTTCAAGATAAAATACCGGTATCCTTAAGAATTAATAAGGAAATTATTTCGTGCTAAAAGTCGAAAAACAAATGAAGTATCTCATGAATATTATTACACCACATGTCTGTTATGATGATTGTTTACCCACAAAAAGTAGCCTAATACAATAACTGCTTTGAGAAATACTGATAGGCTTTCTCTCCTCGAAACTAACTAGCCTAGCCTTAGCTGGTTGGCTTTTCAACTCTCGAATGTCTGTTTGCCACACTTAAGCACTTGAAATAATCACCGGAGTTAAACCAACAAATAACCCAAAATAAGAGATGACTTTCATGAAATTGCTGAAAAGAAGAACACAGAACTGTTTATTCAAGCCTTATTTTGCAATATTTGTAAAAGTGTAGGCCTAAGCCTATTGATTTATGTTGAAACTTCGCAGTAAACTACTGTAGTCTAAAAACATTGTAGCTGAATGATTTATTAGAATTGACGATGTGCTTTCGTTCGATTGGAATAAACGTTATGGACTGATGACCGGTATATCCACCGCTACCGACTGCCGTAGGCTATCGATATTCCTCGAAGCTTATCGGTATTCTTCGAAGCAGTTATTGTATTAGGCTACTTTTTGTGGTAGGCTATCGTCATAACAAACACGTACTGTAATTCATAAGGTACTTCGTTTATTTTTCGACGTTTTGCAAGAAACAATTTTTTTATTAATGGTTACCGGTATTTCATCTTGAAAAATTGTTTTGAAGTTTTGCATTCATAACGATCAGCTGCCAAGTGACGACGGTCACGTGACTTCAAAGCAAGTTTCCATGTGTTAGAACTCACCACAAAAAATTCAAGCTAAAACCTTAATTACGCTAACTTTTCAGCAAAAAACTTATCCATGATTAATTATTTAGTTTAAATTTATCATATTTTGAATTTTTACATTCTAAGAAACATAAAAAATATCTTTGTTGAAATTTGTGAATTATTTCACGGCAACACTAATAGTAAAAAAAATTATTCAAGCGTATGATTTTAAAATATTCATCCGCGTTCGATTAAAAGCGGTATATCTTAAAAACGGCACCTGGTTGCAACCGAAGACATTTCAATCATTAATCAGGTATTAAAAATCTATTTGTTAAAAAATTTTCAAGAGGTACCTCGATGGGTATCACGAGACAACACAATTTTGGACACCGTAACAAGGCCTAAAACTATAGACAGCAAGCAGAGTCGTATAGGCACAATCAAATCTTTGATTAATCCTACTTGTACCCGGGGGAAGGGGGCAAATTTGCCCCCTCTTAGTTATTTTTATATAGCTCCTAAACTAAAACAACTTTTGCTTTGATGCACCCTGACTTTAAAGGCCAACTGAAGCGAAAATAGATGCTTTTTTACACTACGGGGCTATTAATTAGCAACACACTAAAAAAAATTCGGTTTTGAAAGGTGCTGTCAGTCGCGAGAAAACAGAGAAAAACCAACCGAGCGGAAACGCTTCTGATTGGCTGAGCGTTGCGTGACGTGCTTGGACAAATGGGGAAGCTTGAGCTCAGATAGTTTTGTACAGGTTTAGAATAGCACCAGCTCTGCCAGTTCGCTTTCGGTAGCCTTTTTTGCGATATTTGGAGAAAATTAGGCCAGCCTGTGAACAAAAAGAGACAAGGAAGAGTTACTTGTGCAGTTTAGCCGTATAACGCAGAGATATAAATCGGTTACCATTGCCATTGGTCAATGTTTGGTCTAGGCTATTAGTCAGCCTGTTTTACAGTTGGATCAGCCAGTGGTTTCAGCAGTTTGCTGCTCACTGTGATACCGGTGGTCAATAATAGATCTATACTCTGCCGTGGTGTACAGCTAGACCTCTTTATATCATAAATTGTCATAGTCAGAAAGTGCTGGTAGCTTACCAACCCATTTTTTTCTGACCCCACTTTGCGTAAATTTGAGTTTTCTTGTTTATGGTGCATGATAGCAACAATTTGTATACTTAACAACATTTTAGGCAGATGGGCCATTAGATTACCCACTGTTTAAAAAAAAACTGAGCAATAGAATCAAAATCGAGCAATAAAGTGCTAAACTTGTGAAATGTCTCTAGCAGCTGGATTGCAAAAAGTTCTATAGTTAGCTTAGTGCACAGAGGTGGAGTCGAGGACACAAGGCTCGAGGCCAAGGACACAAAAAAAATCCGAGGCCAAGGACAGCCTTATCGCGGACAGACACTCTTGAGGCCAAGGACAGGAATGCTCGAGGCCAAGGACCAAGGACACAAGCGCAAGTGCTCTCCAAAAAAAAAAAAAGGTCTTCACAAAAATTTTTTAGGCGTTCTCCAAAAAAAAAAAACAAAAAGGTCTTCAAAAAAATTTTTCAAGCAATCCCCACAAAAAAACGTTTTCCTAAAAATTTTTTAAGCGCTCCATGAAATTTTAACAATTCAAAAAATAGTGCTGTCCTCGAGCCGAGGACAGGCCAATTTTCGAGGACTTGAGGCCTCGAGGCCAAAGCCAAGGACTTCAAAATGTGTCCTCGAGGACTCCACCTCTGTTAGTACATTGTACAATTTGTACAATTGATGTCAAATTCCATTTTGCAAGATATTGGTTCAAATATAGCAAGTATTTTCTAAAATTTTGCCACTATAGAGCAAAACATTACTGTTCTAAAACTAACATTTCAAGAAATATGCAATAATACATACTTAGGATTTTTTTCAATATTTGATTTAGGCTTAATCACAACGCTGAACATCAGCAATCAATGTTGATAAGTTGCTTAATGGTTTATTATTATTCAGTGTTTATTTCAGACTCATAAAGTCCATATACAAGCACTATACACACACACAAAAAAAAATATATATATATATAGAAATACTGTACAGCAGGAGCTGTTCTTATCCTGAATATAAATTTTCCTAAATTTATAACTTTTTTCAAGAAAGCAAGTGCAACAACTGTTTGAAGGAAAAAGAGTGTTTGGGTTCAGGATACATGGCCAGTGACGAACGAAAGGGTAGGGTAGATTATCATTATCAAGGGGTAATGCAACATATAACAAGCATTTGTAGCTCTATCTAGGATCCTGTATACCTGATACAGAGATATGAAAAAGAGCAAATTTTTGCAAATTTTTGTTAAAATTTTAAATATTGCTATTTTCAATTAATGCACTTTTTTTAGTAGTCTGTTAATTTTTTAAGGCATTATGATTATCGTCTAGCCCCTTAGATAACTGCCCCCAGATGCCTAAAAATTACTGCAACAAAAGCAACAAATTTTTGTTAAAGTACAATAGTTTTTAACAATCATTCATAATGCTATTGATATTTTGAATGTGTTCGAAGTACGATACCTTTTGTAGAAATAAAAAAAAGGTTTTATTTTTACAACAAACTTTTGTAAAAAATGATCACTTCAACAATCAAAAATATTTTAACGCTAAAGGTTTTACTTTATTGCTCTTGAGTTTTGATCCCATTACTTGATTGCATTTAGTTTTTTTTTTCAAACAGTGTGTAATCTTAAGGCCCATCTACTTAAAATGTTTTTAGGCATGAAAATTGTCACTGCTGTGTATCACAAATAAAAAAACACCCAAATTTGGTTAAAGTTGAGTCTGAATAATGGGTTGGTAGGGAACCTTTTTGTAAAATTAAAGTTTTTTTTAAATCTTTCAAACATAATAAAAATTATTGCACGATGGTTATAGTAGCCTATTGAATAGCCTACCAGTTCCTCATGTGGTGCTTGTTTTCCATCAAGCAATTACACTTTTCGTGTGTAACATCGGAGCGTTTTTGTGAATGATCGCCAACTTTTTTGCTACAGTATATAGCCTACAGAAAAATTTCTATCTTTGTTTAAAATCTGATATATTGATACAGTATACAAGTTGCTTCACTATGGTGGTATACGCTTTGATTGCTGTTTGATAGGATATGGTGTAACTGATAAAAAAAGCAACATTTCAAGTTTAAGTTTTTAAGTTACCGTAGTTATCGTGACCTCTGACTTGAGTTGATCTTACACCAATGGAACTTGTCACTACTACAAAAGGGTTTTTATTTGAGCCGACTAAAGAGCCACATACTGATGAAGGTATGTTTATGTTTATTACGTTAGTGATCACTACGTTATGGTCATTTTCACTTTCTCCAAGTGCCAGCATAGCAGATGCACAAAGGAATGTCTACGTTACGAAATTGGACCATACTTTCATGCATCAATCTAGCATTTTTTGTGTTATTCTACGTACTATCTATATTTAAATTACCTTGCACTATTGGTAATATGGTATGTAACTCACTGTGTAGTATTGTCTAAATCTGTCTTCTTGTGCTGTTTTCACTGAAATTTTCGTCTTATTTTTCAGATACTGATTTAAGTGACCTTCATGATATTGACATGGAAGGCAGGATCAATAAAATCATGATTGAAGGAAGTGAGCAGTGGTGTGCATGCCAAAACTGCCAAAGCATGCCTTCTGCTATTGAAAACCAATGCTGCCAGCAAAATTCAATTTGCGCCAAACTGGCTGGTGATGCTTGCATCACTGAATCAGAAAAATTCAAGAAACTTTGCTTCGATGTGGATTTTCTTGAAGTCGTGCTGTGTGCTATCAATGATCGCCCCGGAGAAAAAGCACCAAAGAATATTACTAACAGGTAAAAAAATTGTTACCACAAAACCAGCATAGTTACTGCATATGCATATAAACGAATGGTTGATTGTGATGAGCACTAGGGTGCATCAATTTTCCCGACTTTTCACCATCAAGCCTTTGTGGCATCATTGAGGTAGCACTGAGTGGAAAAACAGACCAAAACTCCCCATATTTCATTTTATTCTTGACCAATTTTGAAGTTTCTTTTTTGGGTTTGTCCAAAAACTCATAGACAAACTTTTTGAACACAATTAAATGTCGCATTTACCAAAGTACGCCATCTAGTGTCAAAAAAGATGAAATTCTGTGTAAAGTATCAATATCAACAGCTGTGTGTCGAGAATATTGCACTTTTATCAGCTATCATTTTTTTGTGCAGTTGAGGCTATAGAAATGAATGTTGGGTCATAAGGTCAGTTTCAACAATTTTTTTTATCATTAATCCAAACGCCATTCATTTTCAATTTAGTCCTCCGTTGACACTTCCCATACTGGACTTTTGTGGCATGCAATTACGTTTAGCAAAATAAATAATTATACTTATTTATAGGGTGTGGCGATATGCTGCCTACCGAAGTTGCATTCATTCGATTTTCGGTAGACTGGGACGAACGCAGGGCAAGGTTATTCCAGCATGTGTGGTAATGGCAATTCGAAAGGCCTTTCCCGAACCAAATAATCAATATGAGGGTTACCATGAAATTTTTTAAAAGATACTCTGCATGTTGCGGTTGTGATTGTTCACATGTTGGAAAAAGTACCAAAGAATGTTACTATCAGGTAAAGAAAAAATACCAAGAGGTAAAAAAAAATTGTTACCACGAAACCAGCGTAATTACATGCATGTAAACGAATGGTTTATTGCGTTGAGCTCTGAGTAATTGCAATACTTAGTGCATTTTGTTTGTTGAATCGAATCACTCTGAGCCCCTAAAACACCTAGCCTGAAATGCGTAGTAGTCTCTCCTCCTGGCGCTTACCTACAGAAGGCGTGTCGAAAATACTGATCTTTCATCAGGTATCATCAGCCCTTAAGCACTTAAGCCTGAAATGCCTAAAAAACGCGCCACTTGGCGTTTGCCAAGGGAAAAGTGTGTCGAGAATACTGATGTTTCATTAACTATCATCGTTTTTCTGCAGCGGAGGCTATAGAAATGAATGTTGGGTCACTAGGTCGGTATCAAAGATATTATATTTTTTATAATGAATCCGAACGCCATTCATTTTCAAATTAGTCCTCCTTTGACACTTCCCATACTGGCATTTTGTGGCATGCAATTACGTTTAGCAAAATGATTAATGATAATGCTTATCTTTAGGGAGTGGCAATATTCTGCCTACCGAAGTTGCATTCATTCGATTTTCGGTAGACTGGGACGAGCGCAGCGCAAAGTTATTCCAGCATGTGTGGTTGTGGCAATTCGAAAGATATTACCCCTAATCAAATAATCAATAAAAGGGTTACCAGGAGATTTTTTTAAAGATACTCTGCAAGTTACGTTTGTGATTGTTGTTCACATGTTGGAAAAAGCACCAAAGAATATTACTAACAGGTAAAACAAAAATATCAACGGGTAAAAAAATTGTTACCTCGAAACCAGCATAGTTACATGCATATAAACGAATGATTTATTTGAGCACTGAGAAATTACAATACTTTAGTGTGTTTTGCTTTTTGAATCGAATCATTCTGAGTACCTAAACACTTAGCGTGAAATGCGTAGTAGTCTCTTTTCCTGGTGCTTACCTCATCATCATCATCATCATCATCATCATCATATTTATTTATTTACCAAGTGACGTCATATCACAAGAAAAAAACTGCAACTTCCTCTAGGTCTATCACCAAAGCATCGAAATATGCGATTCCTTTAAAACCAACACACAAACTTGCAGAGTCAATGCGATATTTAGTCACTTGGTGAGGAGACAGCGAAGGACCGAAAGGTCATCTAAGTCTACTGCCAACTCACCAAGTTAAGGTTAAAAAAAAAAACAGCTTCTAGATTTTCTCAGTCTGCTACTTTCTATGATAAAAAATTTTACGCAAAATTAAAACAAAGTGTTGCAAAGATATGTACATTTTGTACAGTGTATACACAAAACTCACAGTCACCATGTAAGAAAATGCAAGACAACATTAGAATTGTTCTAACTCTAAGCATACTAAAAAATAAAAAAATAAAAATGCTGTAACTACAGATTGGATAGGAATAAAATTAATAAAGTTCATAATGCTTATTTATGTTTTATAGAATTTAAAGTGGGCAATTGGAGTGAAAAAAAACCTCCTTGCTTTGTTTTCTTTTGTTTGCCAATATGTCATTAGTACTGGTACAATTTCCAATACCAGTATATATCAACCTCAGTCAGTTGTTGCAAAATTACTAATAATTCAAGGGCACATCAAAATGAGAGATGACGTATTGTAATAAAAGTGTGATAGATGAATGCACCAAACTCATGCTATTCAAGCAATAGAATAGGTTATTGTTGAACTCAAGCATAAATATGCAACTATGATTCCTGTAATTACTACTGCATTGCTTATAGAAAGCTGTTATTCTAGCTTTTATCGGTTTCATAGTTTGATAAAAAATGAGCTTTAACAGCTTTTTTTAATCGGTAGAATGAAACTTCTTTCGTACTGCTTGGAATTTCATTCCAAACTTTAATTCCTGCAAATGATAAAGACTTTTGTCCTAATCTTGTTCTAGTTCTTGGAAGAAAGAAGTTGTTTTTGTGGCTCAATCTTGTCTTATGTGTATAGCAGTTTTTTATTAGGTTAAACTTATCTGAATTTGCAAAAGATAATACATTATTGTGAATTTTGTACATTAGCTTTGCAGTTTCCAGAGAGTAAATATCTTTGAGTTTTAAGCATTTAGCTCGATAGAACAAAGGATTAGTATGCTCACGATATCCACTTCCAGTTAACAATCTGATGCTTCTTTTTTGCAGAATAAAGAGTGGTGCTAATGTTGATTTTGAAGCAGTCCCCCAACTACTTATGCAGTATTGTAGATGAGAGTATATGAGGCAGTGGTAAACAGATCTTAAGGTTTGCTCATCTACAAAGTGTTTTAATTGATTAAGGGCCCAAGATCCCCTTGCCACCTTTGAACATTGTTCCTTGATTTGTTGTTTCCAGTTTAGATTGTCGTCTATGAGAACACCTAGATACTTTATGTGATGTGATTGCTTGATTGGATTATTATCTATTGATACTTTGAGTTCAGGTTTATTTTGTTTTGTTGTCACTACCATAAACTCAGTTTTATTAAAGTTAATTGATAATTTATTCACCTTGAACCAATTGCTTACATTGACTAATTCATCATTAATATTTTGTTGCAGTGTTGAAACATTAGAATGAGAGAGAGTAAGGTTTGTATCATCTGCAAAAAGATGAATTGTGGAATTTGAGGCAAGTGGTAGATCATTGATATAAATATTAAATAACAACGGACCTAGAGTTGATCCCTGAGGAATACCGCAAATAACATCTCTTGACTTAGATTTATACTGATTTACAATTGTATACTGTTGACGGTCATTCAGGTAACTGCTAGTAACTGTAATGGTAATCCTCTAATTCCATACTTTTGTAGTTTCTTGATCAGTATTGTGTGATTGATGGTATCATATGCTTTTCTTAAATCTAAGAAAATAGAGCATGTAATGAGCTTTTTATCCATATTGTCAAGTAGCTTATTGTAAATATCTAAAACAGCTTCATTTGTTGAGCAATTTTTCTTAAAACCATACTGGTTTGGACTAATCAAATTATTGCTCACAAAATAATTGTTTAGTTGATCAAGCAGACACTTTTCAAATAGTTTGGCAAAAGGATTTAAAATAGAAATAGGGCGATAATTACTGCATAACTCTCTTTCGCCTTTTTTGAAAATTGGAACAACTTCAGCGGTTTTTAACACTTTTGGAAAATATCCTGTTGATATGCATGCATTAAAAATGTTAGTTAGAACTGGAGCTATAACAGAGCCTGACATTTTTATATACTTTGCAGGAATTCCATGTCTTCCTGTACTTTTTGATGGATTCATAGCTCTGATGTAATTTACTACTTCTTCTTCAACTATTGGTTCTAGAAAAAACGAATTGCAACTACTCTGAATCAAAGATGTGGCATTAAATTTGCCATCAATTATAGCTGGTGTTTCGATTGTAGACGCAAGGTTAACTCCTATCTCTATGAAATATTTATTGAACAAGTTACTGATGGCCTGTGGACCTTGTGCACTTTCACTTTTGGAAGCATACATTTTATTAGGAATGTTATTTTTCTTCACATTTTTCAAGTGAATGATTTTATTTTTTATTTTCCAAAGCGACGAGGTGTCATGCTTATTATCATTCACTAAATTTTTGATGTAAAGTCGTTTTGCATATTCCTTAATATGAGTCAGTTTATTTCTATAGACTTTGTATTGTGCCCATGTATTACTGTCATTTAATTTAAGGGCTCTTTTGTACAATAAATTTTTTTGCTGGATTGATATAAGGATTCCTTTGGATAACCATGGTTTGTTTTTTAGTTTTGTTTCCTTTCTGCTTTGTTTTCGTAATGGTGCATGTATGTTCAATGTCTTATGAAAAATGTCAATAAACTTCTCAGTGTAGTTGTCAATGCATTCCTCTTTGATATCACCTAATAGCTCCATTCCTTCAGTTAATTTGTCTAGAAATTTTTCTACTTCAAAATTTTTTGTATCACGAATTAGGGTGACAGTTGATTTTTCACTCTTGGGCAGGCTTAAATTAGAACACACCATTACTGGCAGGTGATCACTTACATCTTCCACCAGAATAAAACTTTTGTGTTCACCCACTACATTGTTTGTATAAACATGATCTAAAAGAGTTGAGCTTGTAGTGGTTATTCTTGTCGGGTGTGTAATTAAGGGAATGCAGCCTAAGCTATATGTTAAATTCATGAAATCTTTAATATTGATATCAGAGTTACTTTTCAACAAATCTGCGTTGAAGTCTCCTCCGATATAATACATCAATTTTCTACTATTCAATTTTTCAATGGTTGATTCAAAACTCTTGCAAAACTCTGATAATTTCTGTTTAGGGTGTCTGTAAATTACTCCCACTATACATTTTTTGTTTTCCCTAAATCTAGTTGAATCCACATATCTTCACAGTTAGGAATGTTTAAATCAAACTCCTTGCAAATTGAAATTGATAAAAACTCCTTAATAAACAATCCTACTCCTCCCCATCTTGTAGTTGTGCCTTTGTGGTAAAAATGGTACCCACTTAACTTTGCATTGTATACCTGTAACAATTTAAGTTTGGTTTCACTTATAGCAATGATATCAGGTAAGATATCATAATTTGTTAAAAGTTCATTCAATTTATCAAAATTTGCATTTAAGCTTCTTATATTCACGCAAAGCAAAGAAAATTTACACTTTTTGTCAATAATATTGGCTTCGGCCTGTGAGCAGTATTTTGAGTCAACCAAACCAGAATTTAAATCATTTAATAAGCTTTTTATCTTGTTGTCTATCTGTAAGCATTTAGCTGGGAAAAACGAATTATTTGTGTGATTAATATCAAAGTTTAGTTTGCCATCATTTCTCATTTCATTTAACAATTGCTTATCATCTAGGGTTTGAAAAGGAAACAATTCACTGTAACAATTTTGGCAGAAGTATGGTTCAGTAGAAGAACAAAGAGTATGAAATTTAAGGGGACTAATGACTGTGCATTTGAGATGAATCCATGCACCACATATATCACACTGAATAGCACACTGGTTCCTTTTACAAGGTCTTAAACATATTTCACATGGACATTTAACTGGCATTATCAAGCAGTCAAACCAATGAAAGATTCTACACTAGTTAGACAAAATAGCAAATTTAGAATCAGCCACAAAATACGCAGAAAAAGTTGGTTTGAATTTAAAATGAAAACAGGTGAAAACTCTCTCTCAATATACTGGTAATTATAAATTTAGACAGAAAGGTACAGAAAAAAAAAAGAAGTCATATCCTCCAACTATGTACACAAAAATACAAAAACTACAAATGTCAGATTCTGCTATGTAGGCACAAAACACCAAAAGAGTGCTGAGTGTCAGGTTGAAGTAGCCTTCTTATTCATACACCCAAGAGTTGTTAGCACAGCAATAATTGTTAAGTTCACCTTTTTTAAACCATAAAGCTATTTCTTTCTTTGCTGTTTCCACAGAGTCAGGTCCATGACATATGTTTCTCCCAATGTCAATACAATAATCTCCACGAATTGTTCCAGGAAGAGAATCAACAGGGTTAGTCTCTCCAAGCATTTTACCATCAGTTTTAACTGCTCCTTTTCCTTCCCAAACCATTGCCACAACTGGCCCAGACAACATAATTTCAACAAGTTTTGGGAAAAATGGTTTTGAACTGAGATCTGCGAAGTGCATTTGTAGCAAATCTTTACTGACAGTCGTCATTTTCATGGCGCAAAGCCTAAAACCTTTCTCCTCAAAACGGCAAATTATTTTGCCAACTAAACCCCGCTGAGTACCATCTGGCTTCACTGCAATAAAATCTTCAAGAAAAAGTTGGATTTGACCAGAGGGGGAAGGCTTGAAACCAAAAGTTAAAAGATTCCACCTCCAACTATCACTAGGCCTACCACTAGGCCTACCGTTAACCTCTTTTACCTGTCTTATTCAAATAGAATGAGGAAGGCGTGTCGAAAATACTGATCTTTCATCAGGTATCATCAGCCTGAAATGTCTAAGAGACTCGCCACCTGGCGCTTGCCTAGGGAAAGGTGTGTCGAGAATACTGATCGTTTATCAGCTATCATGTTTTCGCAGTTGAGTCTATTGAAATGAATGTTGGGTCACGAGGTCAGTATCAAAAGATATTTTTTATAATGAATCCGAACGCCATTCATTTTCAATTTAGTCCTCCGTTGACATTTCCGTACTGGCATTTGGCGTTATTTTGTGGCATGCAATTACGTTTGGCAAAATGATTAATGATTATGCTTATCTTTAGGGAGTGGCAATATTCTGCCTACCGAAGTTGCATTCATTCGATTTTCGGTAGACCGGGACGAACGTAGCGCTAAGTTATTCCAGCATGTGTGGTAATGGCAATTCGAAAGACCTTTCCCGAACCAAATAATCAATATGATGGGTTATCATTAAAATTTTTTCAAGATACTCTGCATGTTGTGGCTGTGATTGTTCATATGTCGTGCCATAAGTGAAATAAAGTATGTTTCGGTTAACACCATGGTTTAGCACAAGTGCGCTTTTTTTTTTTATTTACGCAATTCTGCCATTCAAGTTCCGATTAATGCTCGGCCACATACTTTTTCACATAATGCGCTGGTGGTTCAAGTCTGGAAGAGCGCGAGCTCGTTTTCCAGTCAACAGTCACCTTCTCTCTTGATTACCGGCATGCTCGTGGAGTTCAGTTTTCTTCATATTGCTTGTAGATTAGGTAACCTTTCTGACAAGTGGACGCCCGCTGAGAGTTGAGTAGCGGAACTGACAAGATTTTTAAGCGGAACTGCGCGCAGGTTTTAGTTTAAATGTTGCGGCCCGAGTTCGATTATGGCTGCTGGCCGCTTGCTTTGACGCATACACGGGTGGGTGGAGACTCAAAGAGCGCGAGCTCGCTATCCTGCCACCCCCATTCCGTTTATTATGTTCGTTGAGTTGAAATCCTCAGTTGGCTGGCTATGACACTGCATTTCTTATCGGTTAAATACAAATATCAATCAGGTCGCAAGCTTGCAACCTAAAACTATAGAGCGAGTTTTCTCAAAAATAATTTAAGTACTGATATCTCTTTTTATTCTCTAGCATTGAAAACCGACTTAAGTCATTAAAACAGTAACGACAGATGAATTGCGTACAAAAGTTAGCAATCAATATGTTTAACAACAAAATTAGCGTAACAGCAAATGAGTTAATTAAATAAACTAAAGTAAAGCGGTACAGTAATGTTATTGATAAAAATCCGCAGAGTGTAAAACTGAATATGTAACTTATCCATTCTTCACTTTGCTTACGACGCGCATTTCAACTAGTTTCCGTGAATGACACAAAATAGTGATAAGGGCTTGATGCTGATCATTACTGATCGAAAGTGCAGTGTCGCATCGTTAAAGAGTTTGCGACGTCTAGCGTGAAAATGCCCGCGTCAGGATTCGAATTTGACCAATGAAAACTGAACGTTCACTTAATAGAACACAAAAGTGAAATAATATTTAGATCATTGCTAGAAGCTTAGAACAGTAAGTTATGCTTCCACAATTTCATCCTCAGAGCATTCTTCGGCCATCGAAAAATGGAGCATGCGTGATGTGGCTCGCAATCGTGAAATATGCCGACTAACGACATTATCTGCAGAAGGCTTGGGTTTGCTAGCTATTGATTTTTTCGCTGCTTGCGGTACAGCAATTTCATCAGCTTCGTCGAAGATAATCTGTAGGCAGAAAATAGAGTTAACTCAAAGCCGGCCAAAACTCTGTAACTACTGTAGTAAAAATGATTTCATAAATAATAAACAGCTTACACCGGCAAGTTGGTCGAGCGGTAACGCGTTCGTCTCTGGAGCGGGAGGTCTGAGGTTCAAATCTCAGGCCGGTCAAATCGGACACAGCGTTGCCAACAGCTCGCCCCACTAAACTCGTTACACCCTTCGACGTATAACAGCAAGTATAACGAAAGGTTTGATAATCAGCTTACAAATTTGGATCAACATTTCGAGGGATGCATGCATGCTGTGAGATGTGCATGCGTGTATGCAGCGGTGCATGATGTGCGTTAAACAAAATTTAAGCGAAAACATACCAGTTACACAATGGCATCCGAAAAAACGTTACATGCCACTTGAACAGCGTATGCCAAAAGCAGGTCTTTGTATAACCACCTTTATGGAATGCTACCATCAACAAACGCTTACTGGATTGTAATCTTTGAAGAGTTGCCTGCATTAGATCGGCCCGAAACGAATACTGCTTGGGCTCATAAATTTTTTTGGCGACGAATTTCTTTGTAGCCTTGGAGCAATGCACAACCCAACGTTTCGCGCTTTTGGCAGTCGTCGCTTGACTGCGTCCAATATTAAAATTATTGTCCAAGACTGCAAGCATACTCTTTGCTTTCATGTCTTTGTATGAAAACGATAATCGTTTAGGCATGTATTTTAGCATGACGTTGTGGGCAGCTTCAAGGTTCCCCTGTATGGCAGAACGCAGTAATCTAAAAATAAAGGTATGCCATCAAAATAAACACCGAGGTAAGCATTTCTCAGTTTATTAAATCAATTCAGTCAATAATGGGAAATTAACTGGTCCGCCACCTGCAGCACCGTACTGATTTTACACGTTTAGTTTTCTCTCATCCTCGCCCTGAATCGTAATTGCTCGAAAATGAGCTTGCTTGCGTGCTTCTGCCATTAAAATTTTTGATGCGTTATTTTCCTATGCGTTTTGTATAGGCAGTATTTTCAGGTGCCCAGCTGTGACAGAAAACAGCAAACCAAAAGTGAAGTTTCAAAAGCAACGTCTCTACAAGCATTTGATTTGGACGATGTAGGTTACCTGGTTAAGAGTTTTGAGGAACTGTCTTTGTAAAACAATTTTTCGCAATTCTTCATATGCAGGGGAACCATGGACAAGCCATTCTCGATCCTTTTTCTCTTCACTGGTGTACGACTCATGAGCACAATGTTTATACTCTGAAGCACCACCCCATTCATGAATGTCAACAATGTGCCATAAGATTAATTTCCAACGCTCCTAAAATTCGCGACATTAATAAGTTATATGATTTTAATAATAAGTCAATGATGATGTTTTTGACGTTTGCAGGCCAGAGTTTTTAATGTTTAATCGTTTTGCGTACCTACTTCTGGCCTCAAGGCTACCAGCCCGGAAGCCTATAGGGAAGAGCCATCAGAATGGCGACTACTTAAAACAAGCAAAGCGAAAAAGTTGTCTTCCCACAGGATTCGAACCAGCAGCCTTTGGATTAAAAATTAGAACTTTGGCCTGCAAACGTCAAAAACATCATAAATGACTCATTATTAAAATTATACAACAAGCAAGTTGCTGGGTTTTAATAGCTAAATTAAGCATGCGAGGAGACGTCTTCTCTAGCTTAAGTGGTACAGCAGTGGATCGGTAATCCAAAGGCTGCAGGTTCGAATCCTGCGGGAAGACAACTTTTTCGCATTGCTTGTTTTAAGTAGTCGCGGTTCTGGTGGCTCTTTCCTAATAGGCTTCCGGGCTGGTAGCCTTTAGGCCAGAAGCACGCAAACCGATTAAACATTAATAAGTTATCCCAACTTTGTACAATTACATTTTCTGTGTAGTTGATTTGTTATCAACAGCTAAAAGGCAATAGCAACTGTTTTTTTCCTTGGACAAAGCCACATCTGCTGCATGGTCCAGCTGTTACTGCAAGAACATTTAGAAAGACCGACTCAAGTCGCAAGAGATTGAATGGCACATTCAAAAATTCATGTTTATTAGACATCATATTTGGCACGGGCTAGTAAGACGGTACCCTCACTTGAATAGTTTGAATGGTATACCAAAGAACAAAATCAAAACGTGACGGTGCAAGACATAATATTTTAACTAAACGAATACCTGCAGCTCAGTGACACTGCCATTGCAATGTTCCGCACTCCACCAAAGATGGTTGTGGATTGATTGCGCCCATGCACCCAAATCTTCGCATCCCTTCGTTTGACTTGCAGCTCTTAGTCTTTTCTTAAGTGACTTTGCGATGTGCCATAAGTCAAATTGGTGGTTTATTTGTGGATACTTTTTTTCATTGTTGCTGTTATTTGAGGATGCCGGTCTGTGGCCAATACGCGTACTTGTACATCTGAATCCTAAAATAATTAACAATAAAATGTGATAATTTATCTCTTCATATCGAAATAAATGCGGTAAATAGCGAACAAATACAAGGTTAAGAGTGACTCTTGTACTGGAACATGAAAACATGCTTTTAAAAGAGTGGTTACGTTTACCTCGCCATTTATTAATATAATGATGAATGTGACGAATGGGCAGGTCCTATATGACAAAACGTCGGAAAAATGCGACTCTGCAGCTTGAATTCTAACGTAGAATTTCTATGCGCCTGTGCTAGATAAAATGCTCCCAAAAAACTGAAGTTTTGTGTGCCTAGACTCCTGGACAAACTCGGATGATTACATGGAATCCCGCACATTCTATGCCAGAGGCAGTATATATTTTATATAACGCATATTGTAAACTCAACGCATAACTAATATTAACGGTAAGTGCAAACCTGCTTAGTTGACTTTTGTGCATGCTTTAATTAGCAATTGACATAATTGCTTTCCTGTTAAAATCAGTATAATACGAATACACTTACTTTCATATCTTGTAGGCACCGAATCAGACCGTCTTTCTCCATACTGTAACTATTTTTGGATTCGCTAACTCTGACAACATTACTCGTCAGAATCAATCCAGTGGCCGTATCCATCAGTGAATAGTTACAGTGTGTTGCAGAATGTCCAGGGCTGTCGCATCTCCCATCCCCAGCCAACACTAAATTTGCTCTCTTACTATACTCTGAAACAACATGAAACAAATTGACATTAATCTGTCTCCAGCCAACACTAATTAAGCTGTTTTAGCATACACCAAAACAACATAACACCATTAAGAAAATTAACACATACTGGTACAACCAAATAATAATTGCACAAAATGATAATCAAAGGTAGATCTTTGATAAAAATTGACAAGTTATTAAAGTTTTTGGTAAAAGTGAAGTAGATTTCAGCTAGTACTGGGACAAAACAATCACAGCAGGGCTCATCGCAATGGTATGCTATAGCCTATAGAAAATAATCACCAAATTAGTATTCGCAATACCTGCATATTATTCTTGTTGATGAACCTTGTACATGGAATTAATTGTAGGAAACAGAAGTTTATTTTGAACACTGTAAAATGTTTTTTCTGAAAATAAGTGTAAGCTGCATGCTTTAGTAATCTCAGCAATGGTATGAAAAGTGTTGCCAGAAAATAAAGTTGCAGCCGCCACAACAACATTTCCTTTAGGAGTATTATTTACCATTGGTTGCGACCTCCATACATGTGTATGGCTATTAAAGCATGTTGTGGTAATGCAAAGCATTGATCCGTTGAAAAACTTCTTCAATGAGGTAATTGGAGAATTGCAAAAAGGATCAAACAAGCACTTTGTGAAAAGCTGTTTTAGTTGGTCAGTAAAAACTAAACACATTTCACTATCCTGGGTATTGCAATGTTGAGTTTGAATATCTTCATCTTCAGAGCTAATATTTTCACTCTCTGAACTGCTATTGGAAAGAATATACGATGAACTGATACCAGATTTCACAGAATCATTGAGATTGGTTGATAACTGACCAGGAGTAGTTTGTAAGTTCACATGGTGAGTAAGATGAGGCCTGACTGGTGTGGATGTTCCATTGTTACAAACAAACGTAGAAATTTCAAATGCGGATGTTTGCGTTGAGGCATCAGCAGTGAGACATCAGTCTGAACGCCAACAGATACATGCCGTAGAATTTCTTCAGCAGGATTGGTATTATCGCTGTGAACCGGTATTGCACTGGTATCACTGCTTTTACTTCGTTTGCTGGCAGTCAGTTCTTTTTCCACTTCAGCATGGATCTAAAAAATTGTTATTCTCAGCCTGGGTCACTTTACAGTTTTGTTATCCCTGGTTATGGCTTGGTGTTATATATACTGTATAGCAATTCTTTATTTCAGAATTCCAATGTGTTTCAACCTCAAAGACGAAATGGTGTGATAATCAAATGAACATTACTTGGAAATATAAATGTTCTTAAGTAAAGCAGTTCTTAGCAGCTGGTAGCCCCAATACCACATAATAGCCAAAGTATCAGTGTCACTTACTGTATAAGCATTAATTGCATATAGGCAAGGATACCATTAAAACAGAATTACAAAAAATGCAATACATGGAATGTATCAGTTACCTGTATGTAACAATAAATATGATGATATTGTTAAGTACAATAAAAAATCTACTGATAGAGAGAAGTTCTGAATAATTTCACAGTTTTATTTGCAATTTACCGTACCTCTTGAAGTTCTTTGTTTGCACTTCTTCGCTTCAGTCGATCTCCTCGCTCTTTATTTTGAGTACCAGTATTCGTTACAGACAAACCAGAAGTACTGGGAATGTCAGTGTTGTTGGTGTTATATGTACTGAAGTCGAAAATTGTAGGTACAGCATCTTCTTTTAGTCGGTGCATGGGTTTTGTACCCAACAGTTCAGCTCTTAAATTCGTTTCATAGCAGTTCGGTTCAAAGTGTGCACTGCAAATCCTTGAATGTTTGCTAATTGGAGGATTTTTTAGCTTTGTATTCGCAATCCATCTTTTTAACAAAATTGTCCTGTCTAGGGGCAATCGATGGAAGTAAACGCTTTTGTTATTCTGAGTGTTATGACACCCAGGTGCCATGCAAGATTTTCCCATGGTTATTACACTTGTAGCTCTGATATCAGCACTAAAGGTTTTCGACTGGCAGTGTATTATGAATGCAGACTTAAAATAACTATCAATATTACTGTATGATATGCTGTTACAAAATGAAAGTAACTTTGAGCAGCACAATTAAATCCACTAGTCTTAAATGCTTTAGTTCTCTATGACGCCGGTGGCAATCTATTGTCTGTTGTGCCATTAGCCAGCAACCAAAAGCCATGCATTTCAATCTATAACAGTATAGGCACTGGCATTGATTTCGGGAGGCAAGGGGGCAGTGCCGCCTTGGGTCTGACACTGAAGGAGTTGAAATGTCTGGCCCCCTCGGTTTTTTGGCAAACAATGCCCACTTGGCACTCAAGGCAAATACGTGTTTTCGATCGGAAGCCCCAAAATTTAGATTTAATAAAATTACTTCAGAAAACCAACATGCAAACAAGAAATCTGAAGGACTTAGATTGTACCAGAATGCAGCAAAAACCTGTTTTGTTTTGTTTTTGGTCTACACCTGAAATTGGGTCAAATTTCCGCAATGCCCAACTGGAATAGAAGCAGTTTGTGGCAAAGACCTTTTTTTTGGGCCTTCACCTAAATATGGAAAAATTTCGAAACGAAATAAAATTATTAAGTTTGGCCAAACTTTGCAAAAAATTTTCGCCCCCAAAAAACTAATGCTTTAAGAGTATAGGTACCACTAACTACTACCCACTTAGGCTAGCAATATCACCTGATCAGTAATAACTGCCAGTACCTGCTTGATCGCTGTTTTCAGTCACCAACTGGCAACAGCACAGTGGGCTGCTTTCTTACTATGACATGTTGCAAAAATGTGTCGGTAGGAAACTTTTTTGTAAAATTTCAGGGTTGGAAATATCAATTAGTAATCAATAATACTAATAGATACTACATTCTATGCTTTTCTGTAATCAAATATCGCAGACTCTTTGTTTTCAATTTTTTCTATCGATTATCATCTTTTCTACGCTTTTTGCTTACATTTTGCCAATTGGTAGAATCTTTATACTTTCCTTTTGCTCTTGCTGAGTCTGCCTAATTTTACATTGTTTAATGCTTGGAAGTGTCTACTGCACCGTCCCAGTTTCGGACATCAAATCGCTGGTGGACCGGATTGCGTTTTTCGCATTGACTCGATTTAAATACAGCACTTTGACACATTGTATGCGAAGCCCTGATGGCGTAGCGGTTAGTACGATTGACTCCCACACAGAGGGTTGGGACATTGATTCTCGCAGGACACGCTTTTTGAGAATAGCGCTAGAGAGCTATTCCGCTTCAAAGTCCGTTTTCTTTTCTAAAATCTTATTATTAGAGTTAGGGTTAGGGCAGCGATGCCAGCCTGAGAGAGAGTAAATTGATCAGCAAAAGAAAACAACCGCCGCTGCCGGTGCAGCAGTGATTAGATGTTGGAAACCGGGCCGTGCAGCAGACACTGCCTTAATGTTTCATTTATTTCAGGCAGTGGCTATTTTGCCTCTAGAGGCAAATTAGCTCCATGTTATTTTGGCATTTGGAGGCAAAATAGTCCTAACTTCTATTTTGCCGCAAGTGCCAAAATAGCCCTAAGCCTAATGCTAACCCTAACCCCAACCCAAACTCTAACCCTAATCTTAACCCTAATCCCAACCCTAGCCCTAACCCTAACCTTAACCCAAACAGAGGAAAAACACTATTTTGCCTCTAGAGGCAAAATAGCTGTAGTGCTCTAAATAACTATCCTATAAGTGTGTTTATTTTATCCTTTATCTTACCGTAACTAATAGTTTTTCCACTCACACGTTTATTTAATGATCAATTCAGCAAGAATTTTAGTGCATCGTAATAAAAAACAGAAAACAATTTTGGCATCGATAACTACTCTTTAGTCAATGCTTTTTGTTTCTGATATTGATATTGACAACTCTTAGCTTTTAGTGCAAATTATCAATATATATCGATTTGTCTTTGCTTTTATAAAACAACATAAACTCTGAACTTCCAACCCTCTAAAATTTTCATAAATTGTTTTAAAATCTTTCATACACAATAATAAACTCATCTAATCCTATAGCAAGCTATTTTTGTGCTGTAGTGACTACTTTATTGCACAATCTATGGTATTGGTCCCAGTACATCAAACCAGTTCACTTTAACCGATCAGTTCATACTGTAGTTGTTGAGTGGATAGCCTGCTACAAAAATGGTAGACTCGGGTTCGATTTCTGGTAGGCTTGAACCAAAAACTATAAAAATTGGTATTCACAGCTTTTTTCGTTGACGTTCAGCAACTAATGGAACGGTGTGAAGCTTCAGCCATGTGTGGTGGATGGGCAGGAGGTAGCTTGACTCGAAGACTAAAAGATTCCTTCCCTGTCTCGTGACCAAGGCAACTCGGTGAATAAAATGCAAATATTATTACCGTATCAATAGCTATGCAGTCTTAGTTGCTTACTTAGCAGCACCAATAGCAGTATCTTACCACTGAACCAGTACACCTCTGCTACCTACTTATTTGTCATCTGTGAATCAGGCTATGGACAACAGCTCGGTGGGCTACTTTCTGACTATGACAATTTATGATATAAAGAGGCCTAATTGTAACCACGGCAGAGTATAGATCTATTAGCCTATTGACCACCGGTATCACTGTGGAGCTGCAAACTAGGCTATTTAAACCACTGGTTGACTAATACTGAGTAATAGCCTAGACCAAACATTGACCAATGGCAATGGTAACCGATTTATATCTCTGCTTTATACGGCTAAACTGCACAAGTAACTCTTCCTTGTCTCTTTTTGTTCATAGGCTGGCCTAATTTTCTCCAAATATCGCAAAAAAGGCTACCGAAAGCGAACTGGCAGAGCTGGTGCTATTCTAAACCTGTACAAAACTATCTGAGCTCAAGCTTCCCCATTTGTCCAAGCACGTCACGCAACGCTCAGCCAATCAGAAGCGTTTCCGCTCGGTTGGTTTTTCTCTGTTTTCTCGCGACTGACAGCACCTTTCAAAACCGAATTTTTTTTAGTGTGTTGCTAATCAATAGCCCCGTAGTGTAAAAAAGCATCTATTTTCGCTTCAGTTGGCCTTTAACCAAATTTAACAACACACATTTTCAGAAAGTTTGGGGTCAGCCGGACAACCGGAAATGACGTCATTTTTGCCTTTGTCAAAGGCACCTAAAGGCAGGGTGTCGAACCGTTTCAAATAACGGTTCGGGTTCAGGTTTAGCTCCGGCTCAAAATATTTTAGCGGTTCAGGTTTGGTTCGGGTTCACTTGAGCCCCATTTTTGAGGTTCAGGTTTGGTTCAGGTTTACTCAAGTAAAATATTACTGGTTCAGGTTCGGTTCGGGTTCATTGACTTAAAATTTAACTGTCGTTACTCGTTTCGTCCAGAAAAAAAAAAGGAGAAATTGCTGATCCTGTTGAAGTTCACCACTGCTCTTATTGTGTGTGTACCAGCGCCAGCGGCATCTGGATATGGAAAAATATATTCTTACTTTTGTTAGGGGTTCAGGTTCGGTTTGGGTTCACTTGAGCACAATTTTGAGGGTTCAGGTTTGGTTCAGGTTCACTGAAGTAAAATTTTGCTGGTTCAGGTTCGGTTCGGGTTCACCAAAATGAAATGGTTCATTCGGGTTTACGGTTCGGGTTCAGGTTCGGTTCGACACCCTGCCTAAAGGTGAATTTACACAGTACCGCAATGCGCATTTTCATACGTTTTTTACCTACGTAAAACGTATACGCTTTTCAGTACGGAAACGGACTAAAACGGATACGTAAAATGGAAATGTTTTGTATGGACTAATACGTAACGGACTAATACGTAAATTTCGCACGTTTTGTATGCACACAGCATCCGTAATTTCCGTACATAATATCTGCAAATATCAGAATGAAGCAGAACAACAAAATAGATTGTGCTGTAGTAACTAACGTTATCCGATGTCAAATTCTTATCACGTTTTCAATAAACCTGCTTGACAGCATAGCTTCATACGAATCAAGGTCTGCTGATTTATTAAGCCATTGATTCCAGATATTTCTCATTTGTGGTAACTTAATTGACTGCATCCGACTACGCTACGAGTATCTGTTCATCATCACATGCTTTTTTGCGTCATGGCAGCTGTTTAGGAGGAAGAACAACGAAACAAGTAAGCGTTTGGCGTATATCAACGTTTTGTTGGATTGTTACCGTAAGTAGCATTGGCTTCTAGGCCTATTTTAACAAAAAAAGCTACCGAAAATAGGCTACCGATTCGACCAGCAGCAGCGATTAACTTACTCCCTAAAACAAGCTACCAAGCTTGCTTCAAAAGCAAATTCTTGTAAAACTTGACAGAGTGATTGCTCAATTTTAAGAGCCAGCGCTTTTCCAAAATTAGCCGCAAAGTGAAGTTAGTAGGCCTACTCTCTCCTGGGCACGCCCATCGTTAACTAATTAGTGGTCGACGTAACTAGCTACGAATCAAAATGCAACTTAGAACTACCATAACTCTGACAAAACCACTGAAACTGATGCTAGCTCAAATAGCCTGGCCTACTGATACGTACGGAAGAGGACAAAAGTAGAGCCATGCTTCTTTTTCGATTGTGAATTTGATTGAGTTTTCAATAGTATTTAAATGATCCAAAAAAACCAACCTAATCATGGAAGATGTTGAAAAAAGAGCCCTGTAGACATTCCACTCGCCACCAAAAGTCTGGAAACGCTATGTAGATGACACCTTCGTCATAATCCACAAAAACTCGGTTGAAGATTTTTTGGATCATTTAAATACGATTGAAAACTCAATCAAATTCACAATCGAAAAAGAAGCCGACCACACACTCCCTTTTTTAGACACATTGGTCCGACGAAATCAACATGGCAAATTCTCCACATCAGTCTACCGAAAACCAACAACAGCAACCGATATTTAAACTTTCGATCTGACCATCCTTTGGAACACAAACAATTCGTTGTACGATCACTAATTGACCGGGCCAATGCTCTTTGCTCTACCACGAAAAACCGTCAAGATGAAATCAAGCACGTAAAAGATACTTTAAAATTGAACTCGTACCGAAACACGACCCTCATCAAGAAACCTTCAAACCGCACAGAACAACAATTCAAAGGCTTTGCCATTATACCATACTACCCCGGATTGACAGAAAAAACACGGCGTTGTTTGTCTAACCATAATGTTAAAACCGTATTAAAACCGTGCAACACCATTGGCAAGAAACTCGCTCATCACAAAGACTCAGTGGACCCTAATATGCGACAAGGAGCAGTATATCAAATTCCCTGCCATGACTGTGACTTCTCGTACGTTGGCGAAAAAAAGCGCAGTTTTTCCATCCGCAAAAAAGAACACTTAGCAGACATTCGGCATCTACGATTCGGTAAGTCAGCACTAACTAAGCATGTTTTTGACAACGAACATTCCATGGATTGGACCAACGCTAAAATTCTAGATTTCGAACTTGACTTCACAAAACGCCGTTTTATCGAGTCGTATTTCATTAACCAAATTCCCAACACTACGAATGATAAGCAAAATGACAAGTTCCCTAGCATTTATTCGGCAACTCTACTTCAAACCACATGACGTAATATTGTTTTTTCACGCTCCGCCAATCTGTCAGTTCTTCGCTTCCAATTTGTTGTAATTTTTGCGTTAACGTGTATGATTCACTTGTGACGTAATTTTTCGCATCTATCGGTGCTTGTTTTTCAACTTTGCATTCTAGCCCTGACAAAGATAGGTAGTACATGCCTTGAGCATAGCCTATCGAAACGTTGGCAAAAAAGTTTTCTGCCCCACCAGTTGAACTAATAAACTTCATTTAATTTATATTCCTGGTGACAACAATTGAGATGACCAATAGGTATAAATAAAGTTTTATTGCAAGGCAAAAAAACTGACGATGGTAAATAACGCAAGAAAAAGCCAAAGACGTAAAATTTCGCAAACTGAAAATAAAAAACACAGCTTCCTTTGGAAATGTTGGTCGTGACTGCCGTTCAAGACCCAGACCGTGGGTTTGTTGAAGTTAGGACGGATTAGGAAGTTATAGAAACTGCAACAACAAAAAATAATTCAATTAAAGCGAATGACATAACTTACGTAACTGTGAATAAATGTTCTCTAGTCTTTCTATAAAGAGCATGTAATTCATGAAAATAGTGTATATAAACAATTAAACAGTCTCTGGAAAAACTGGTGAAACGCCTCTCCAAGAATGTTTTTGGTTTCCGACATCCGGCGCGAAAAATCCAACTCTTTATACATTTGACAGTTCACTTACAGGCTTGTAGTTAACGCCATATTGATTAAAACGACAAATTTGAATAAGAGCAATGAGATTATATAACAGGGGTAGGCAACCTTTTCGTCCCGTGGGCCACATCCAGACCCAGCAAGGTTCTAGCGGACCAAAACAAAAGTCTTCACTTGAACATTAGGCATTTTACAGCCAATTTAATGGCGATGACCAAAGAAAAAAAAAAGGTCTTCGGCTGAAAATTAGGCATTTTGCATCCCATTCAATGGCGGTGACCAAAGGAAACAGCTCTTCGGCGGAATTGCAGGTGAATTTCAATCATAAGAAAAAGATCGCAGGCCGCATGAAATTGCTTAGCGGGCCAGATCTGGCCCGCGGGCCGTAGGTTGCCCATCCTTGCTTTATAAGACAACATGAAGCGTAACTCAACCGGTGTTCGATTCCCGCACTGGCAATGCGTTGTTGTGTCCTTGGGAAAGACACTTCACACTTATTTGCCACTGGAAGCAAGCAATCCACCCGTTAAGGTGGCCCAGTGTGACAAAAGACTAGAAAAAAGAAACCCAAAAAAAGGCTCTGCAATAGTTCAGTTATGGTTAGACAGACGCAGAGTGTCTGGTTAATATGAAGGAACTCAACTGATAAGATAACAATGAGCAAGAAAAATAACTTTGCGCGTAAGTTTTGTGTTTTTGACGTCAGGAAGTCGCTAGCGTTTGCCTTTTAATAAATCTATGCAGACTCCACTTAATCAAAGCTAGATATCTTGGATCAATGCTTACAACTATAGACTAATTTCAAGCGAAATTTAGATTGGGCGACCCAGTAACTACATTGTGCCGACACTGGATTATTGAGAAAAGATGAAACTACCTGTAGACTGAGCAGAGGGTTTATTCTATCAGGTCACGATCGCTGATTACTGAATTCTTTGCCCTGACAGGTCGTCTTTGTAATGAAGTCGAACCTAAATATAATCAAATTCACACTAGGTTCGAAAATGTAACTAACTAGTTCAAAAAGCTTCGTTTAAGGAATTCTTAACTGATTCCACTAAAAGGTATTGTCTAAAGAGCGTAAATTTTAAACAAGCTTTAGTCCCGGTCTACACTGTCCGTAAAATCAGGAGTGTATAAGCTTTTTGTTACTTTATTTTAACCAACTGGCACCTTGTACGTTGGTAAGATGATACGAAGGACGTACAAGATTTCTGTTTAAAATAAATACGCTTGTACGCTCACGATTTTACGCAAGGTAGACCGTGCTTAAGGCATCTGATTCCGCTTTTTATACACAGAATAAATCACATTGTTGAAAAATCTACCAATTCGGAGCACAATTACACAAACGCTGTGTTTATCACAGAAAACTGATTTAAAACTACCTTTTGGCTTTGGAAATCGACAGCATACAGGAAGCTAGTTGCAGGCATGGCTTTTGACATAGGATTTAATTTTCAAGACGTTGGAAAATAGTTATTTTAAACTTATTATGAAATGTGGCAGTGGATAGTCCCAGGTCTAAAAATTGCTTGAATCAATAAGTGAACCCAATTGATTTAAAGCTTGAAAAAGACTATGGTTCTTCCAAAACCTGTTTTGTCAAATCGCTTGTAACTGTGCCCATAACCAACATACAATGCATATTAACTTAGCCCTAATTAGTTTAAGTCAAATTAAATGGAGAACAATAAGACTAACTGAAATAAATTTTTTAAATTAGTGTTATTTCATTTAGTTGTGCCACCATCTTTTTTGTCCCGGTCTGTTCCAGAAATAGTGTACTTCAAGAACCACGAAAAATTTAGGATCTACAAAAACTTTAGCACTATTACAGGCAGCATTTGGCGTAGTAAATAGCAAAGCTACTAAACGACAGTTTTTATTGTTTACCAAGTTCTAACTTTTTCGGTCTGAATTGTAATAGAAGCCGAAATGCTGAGACAAAGTCAATTGACGTCAGCTGTGTAGTAGCTGAATTATTTCAGAAATTTTTTTTTTAATTTTTGAAGCTTGAAAATATCTGAGAAAGATAGGATGAGTTAACCCTAATAGAATTTTAAACTAACGATGCCAAGATACTTCGTTTGCTTCTTATCCACCTTTATTGAGTTTGCTAAGCCATCCGTTTCATATCTGCACGATGCTTACGACCACCATGGCGGTTCCTCCATTTTCTTTAGCCAATTTTCAATTGCACTTCAATTTCTTGCAAAGTGCTGTGTTTGCAATTTTTTCTCACTCATCTGAAATAAAAGATACCTGGTAATTTTTTATCATTTGGGTAAAAAGAATTATAGCGTATGACTTTTGTAAAATTAATCAAAATAAGGTACAGTGTTTAAAAAAAAAATCCTCAGCTGCCGGGGCAAAAAGTGATTGATTACTGTTTTACATCTACCACATAACCGCAGTTTCTCCCAACTTGGGGCATCCAAGTCAAGTTTTTCATTGTAGACCAAAATGTTGGTAAAAGCCTAAAATATACATTTTTAGTAAAATTGAACTTCTAAGATCTTGCCGTTTTCAACATATTGCAGTTTAAAGTCAACAGTTTTCTTCTTTTTTTTAGTGCTGCCGTTTTGCCATTATTGTGGCAGAAGATTAACTTTTGAAAAGTTGGCCGACATTTATTGGAAAATTTCTCAAGGAAAAAAGCCTTTTCAGTGAAAATCTAAATTATCATATCTTGGAAACGGAAGGTAGTAGTAACTTAAATTTGGTGAAGTTGGTTTTCAGATCTGTTAAAGTTTTTTGAGAGAAAACCAAGCAATTTTTTTTTCAACCTAAATGCCCTTTTACTGCATATCAGTTTGATTTCTCAGCATATGCCCAGCATTTCTTGCTGATTTTTACTTTTACGATACGCAAGAAAAACAATGATAAAAGTTTAAAGCACAATTTTCTGAGTCAGTTCAAAGGCCAGATGCATATTTGTATAATTTGATCATCTGATTTCTGATGTCGGTTTGCCACAAATAAAAAAGTACCCTGTTGTTGATACTCTTAAAATCGGTCAACGAATTTTAAGTGCAGGGTGTTTAGACGCAGGATGATTATGCGCCGGGACTATTAGGTTCCAGGACTTTAAATCTTGTTTAAAAACATCAGAAAAAAATTTTTTTAATTTTATTTTGAATTCAAAAAAATGTTTTTGCTCTTGCGCATAAAATTTCTGGGGCCTAAAAGTCCCGGCGACGCATAATCGTCACGCTCCGAAATAAATATGCTTTTTCTAAGATCTTTCCATAGCCATGCATTTCAACTTGTTAGCTGCTACAGTTTTACTTTTAATCAAATGTTTACATGTGTTTTAAATTGATCATTTATTGATCAATTGATCAGATTTAAATAAAAACTTCGTCAAAAATAAACACGTTCAACTATACCTTAGAACTTGAACACTGAACAGAGAGCTTTGTCAACAACAAAATTTATCTTCAAGTTCAATACATCCGCTTTCTTCATTGTTCAGATCAGATGAAGTAGGAGCATTTTATCGCTAATGGTGACTGACCATCAATAGATTGCAACAGCTACTTAAAGACTATATCATTAATGTACATTAAGTTTACACAGTTACTAAAAAAAAGTTAAATATCTGGAGATTTTTATTCCTTCAGTTAGAGGTCTTCATTTCTAGAGAATGCGTAAGCAAATCAGAGAGTTTCCCACCATCCGTGCTCTAATTTAAAAGAGCAATCAAATCAGAAATTTTTTTGCTCGATTTTCTCCCAACAAATTTTGACAAATCTGAAGACTAACTTTATTCAATTTGAGATTTTTACAATCTTCTATTCCTGAGATATAACAAATTCAATTCCCCCTTAAAAAGGCTTTTTCCCTTTGAAATTTTGCCATAGTTGCTGATTAGAAAAAAAAAATTCAAAAAGTTACAGCATGTTCCTGATTCTCAATAAATGTTTTGCGCCACAGTTGAAAAATGAACTGCTTTTCAATAGCTATAAGCCAGTTTTCCAAAAGTTAATTTTCTCTCACAATACTGACAAAATGGCAACACTGAACTAAGGGGAAAATTGCTAATTTTGAACCGCGATATTTTGAAAACGAGAAGCCCTAGAAAGTTCAAATTTGGTGACAATGCATTAGAGGCTTATCCTAACATTTTGGCCCAAAGTGATTCCCTTTTCAAGTTATAGAGGAGCTTTTGCGCTGTACCAAAGATATTTTTGCATTGTCTATGCCAAATTGGTGAAAAATTTTAATTTTGCGCGCTGGACTACTCTGGCGCAACCCACATGGTATATGGCAAGCACAGTAAATATACTTAACAGCAATAACATAGAAAAAAACTACAGCCAGGTAGCCACTTTGCAGTTTGCAGACATGCATTTTATTCTCTTAAAGACAAAAATCTAACCTTTACTCAATGCCAAATTATTTTTGTTTATAAATCGCCAGTTTTTACGATGATTAGCTGCCTTTAACCATACCGATTTTTCATCAAAAGATTCTGGGAAAACTCTTCTTTCTTGCAAAGGACTATTTTTTAAGCTTATACATACAGATAAAGTCACTTCTTAAAAATAAAGTGCATTCAGATTTGGTTTCATAAGTTTTTTCCACAGCGCTATGCTCTCAGAACATCGTGTAACCATTGGTTGCATTACTTTTCTATTAGCTTGTTGTAAAAAAGATGGTACAGTTGGGTAGCCACTTTGCAAACATGCCAAAAATTAATCATTTCACGACAGGTTGGAAAGCTTAATTACAATGCGCAAATTTTCGTGCCATCCTTAAATCCATAAAATTTTTGCACTGTGCCAATTTAGACAAATACAATTTGCCTGAATAATTTCTGCAATCTCTTTGCTCTGCGACTTGACGCGGAGATGGCCTTGCCAACTTGTTACACGCTTCAGCGTAACACACCGAGTATAATGAAAGATTTGATTTTTATTTGTTTAAACATCTGTCATAAAACCCTTTATTGGTAAAGTTTTAAAACTTTGATTTTCGGTTGATGTTTTGGGCTTGACTGAGATCCAGTACAGATGGCATAGAGTCCCAGTTCAAAAAAAAGTGCCAGGCCATATGGCCTAATTTTTTAAAACACTTTTTCCTGAACCCACGTTTTTGCAACAAATCCTTTACTTTGGTATGCACTAGATTTTCTGCTTAAAAGGTCTATTGCAGGCCACTGGTATGAAGATAAGGTTACTAATACTTAACTTTGGTACTTACAGAAGTGTTTCCAAAAAAAGAAAAAAATTTGATAAATAGTAACTGGCAAAATACATTCAAAACATAGGGGCCAGCTATAGTGATTCATTTCTATGCTGTCATTACATATTATCGGATCATGGTGGCGGTGAACTACATACAAAAACACTGCAGCAAACTCTTAAGATTGCACAGTTTAATAGTGGACACAGTTTTTAAGAAATAAAAAAACTAGGTACTGGAAACAAAGAACAATGGCAATTCATGATTATTTCACAGGCTTTAAAGCTTCAAGGCGACTTTAACAGAACAGTAAAAACTTCTAATCATTCATTTGGTGATGAAAAAGTTAGTTGTGCTGATAAAAAAAAAGCGATACAGTTATTATAATTATTTAGCAATAAAAATGCGTTTTGGCAAATAGTTGCAAAACAGCTGCATTAAGCGGACTTTCAGAACATGCAACAAAATTTTGAGAAGCCATAAGAAGCACAATCTCCAACTTACTACTGGTTTCATAGCTAAAATGCTTACTATATAGAAGCTAAATAATTTCCCTAATATCTCTGAAAGGTGACTTTATGAGTACCAAAATTTTTTCTTTTAGCTGAACACTTGAACCCTCAACAAAAAATTTACCCTACTTTGCCCCCGAAAAAATGTTTTTCAATTTTGTTTAGATTACAACTTAGTTGATACACATACATATTGTTTACAAGTTATTTTGGCACTTCTACTGCAGCTCATTTTTGGAACACTGAAGCTTAGCAGGTAACTTTCTTAAATGTGCCTTTTTACCCTCTATAAAAATTGTTTATTTACCTACGATATATAAAGAAATGCCCAAGTCCCTTGAGTACATGAAAAATATTGTACATACCTACCATCTAATATGCAACTTTAGTCAACATATAACAGTGATCAAAATACTTTTCTGATTTTGTATCGAAATTACCCCCATACCAAAGATATAGGACTTTTTCGGCATCTATGGATGTAAAAAACTGGTAATTTTTGTTTATAATAAATTAATTGTGGTGTTTTGATGTTTGTAATTTTTGATTGATACATTCAAATCTAATATTGTTGGCAGAGGCTTTTTGGGTAATGCTACACAAAATACTGCATAAGAAAATTGCTATTCTAGCCCTAATTCCAACCCTAACGTTAATCCTAACCTACACTCAAAATCTAACCCAAATCCTCCATAACTTTAAATAAGAATGAATGAGCGCTCACTCGGTACACTCTTTCATTCTCTTTGTGGGACTTACATAACAACCATAACATAACACTAACCACTTCTAATATTGCTCAATGACAATACCTAGGCTAATGCAATGACGTAACAACAGGACCGTGGGTTAGACCTTTTTGGCATAAACAAATTTTGTGAAAAAATTACAGCCTTTATATTTTAAAAAGCCATACCAGTGGGCTAACCGAAAAAGCACATTATCTTCCATTATACTCCAAACAAATAATATTCATATTTGTAGATGAAGTATCTTATCTCAATTTTTTTTCTTTTGTGGATTAAGACTACATTAGCTCTAAGCATTTCATTTTCAGAATGTCTGCCAAGTGGCTACCAGTACCCGACTGAGCAACATCTGATAGAATTTTTCAATTATTGACAATTTGTACTCGTAGTTCAAAAAACTCAGCCTGCAATTGGTTAAGCTGATCAGCGATGTACCAGTGAGCAAAATCAAGCTTAAGACAATTTCAATTGAATTAAACTTGAAGTATTATACTCCAAATCCCAAATCCTCGCTGTATGTGACTACCGTAAAATCTTATTCTTCACGTTAACTCAAATTTAGTGTCTTTGAAATTATTTGGAAACCAGAATATTATTGAAACCCATGCGAAGCATTTGTTGTTGTTTTTAAAAAAAAAACATAGATTTTTGAGGATAATTTGACTTTAGAGCAGATGCCGACCTTTTTTTATTTTATTCATCATTTTACTTTTAAAACTTTTTGGGATAGAGTTTTTCTGCATCTGATTATGGCGAGTTTTTGCAAAAAAAACAACTTTTGCCAAGTTTTGAGGGATTCCAGCTCGGGGATTTTTATCAAGTTGATCTGGAAACAAAAAAGTAACTGTAATTGCATCTTTAGTTACCAAGTTGCTTTAGCTAAGAGACAGCAAAGGGACATTTTGGTCTTCGAGTCAAGCTGCCACTCGCCCATCGGTCTACACACAGAACAGGCTTCACACTGATCCTTTTTTAGCTGAACTTCAAACAAGAACGCTGTAGATAATGAATTTTTATAGTCTTTGTTTTGTTCTGACCAAGAATTAAACCCAAGTCTACAGTTTCAGTAGCAAATGCTCTATCCACTCGACTAATGATCAGTGCAGTAGTTGTAAACTACAATATGTTTGTTAAGATAATTTTGAATGATAAAACATTGTCTATACAAACATAAAAATTATTTCTGATTGTTATCTTGGGATTCTGACTATAAATTTAGCGTGTCGTATGAAATGCATGCATCTGATATTTCAAAATCCAAACCACTCAATTTTTTACTTTAAGTTTACACAAAAATGCGATACCAATAACTGGGTTGCAGGGATTGAAAAGTAGTCCAAAATCGTTTTGTATAGTACAGTATTGAACAAAGAAGGGTTTTAAACAAAAGCATATGGTTTAAGCTATACACTTTTTTGTTTTTTATAAAAACCAGTAAATTGAACAAACTTTAGTCATGATTACTGTTAAACAAATCAAAAATGGCAATACCAAAAAGGCCCAGCAAACTCTGCTGATTACGTCCAAATGCGTTGTACTAGCACATGCTTTTAACATTATTTTTTTCATGCTGAAGCTGGCATTATTCTCAAATTATTCTTAAACCTAAAGCAAAAATATAAATCTCGTGTTCCTTTGAAATTCTTGTTACTAAAAAGCATTTTAATGTGTGTTACTGGCATGCCAAGTGTTTAACCCTTTGTTAAAAAATTAAAAAATGTTCTCATTTTTTTTTTAACTTTAACAGCTAGAGAAATTTTTGACTTATTTAATTGAGCTCATATTTTGTGCAAACTGTTTTGAGATAAATGGTGGCTTTTTGTTACCTTTACATTGATGGAAGTGGCTAGTGTTATGTAACATAATGCCCATGAAGAGAATAAGAGAGCAAAAAGTGAGCGCTCATTTACTCTTTTTTGTTTTTTAAATTATCGATAGGCTATGGTTTGGGTTAGATTTTGAGTTTAGATTAAGACTAATGTTAAGGTTAGAGTTTGGGTTAGGTTTAGAGCTAGAATAGCAATTTTCTTATTCTTATTTCTTGCATAACGTAATAGGAGCCTCTATCTATACTTATTAAGGTTAGTTCACAGTCACTGTCACAGTCTACTCACAGTCTACTGGCCAATGGTTAATTCACAGTCTACTGGCCAATGGCAACTTGGCAAATAAACCTGTATTATAATTACAATATTACTAAAGCGAAAAAAATTACCATTTGCGATCTGGCTTATACCGCACAACCAATGCAATGCTTTTCGTAGAATGATGAGTTTTGAAATATTATGTGCGATGATTTCCAAAATCGAAGTTTGAATGCAAAATAAACAAAGCTAATTATTTCCAGAAAATTACCAACTACAGATCATTTCCGGGAAAAATCTATTTATTTACTGTAGGAAGGTCCCTTCTTAATTTTGACTGGTTTTTTTAAGTTCAATGAAATAAAAATATTAACATAACAGGAAAACTTTTCATATAATTGTTCAAAAAAAAATACTGAAAATTCAAAAAATATTTTAGTAGGACACTGTAGAACTGTATGATGCCGCATATACAAATACAGTACGTTAACAAAATCAAAATAAGCAGCCCTTTTTTACCATGGATACTATTTCGTAGGTCTAGTTATGTAACTTAAGTTTATTCTGAGTTGTTCCTTTATGTCTTTAGGCCTAATCTTCTTGTCAAATTTGCCTGATTATTGAAATTCAGTCATGATTAAACAATTCGTCACTAATCCAGTTCTTTTGTTTTTGCTTGCGAGAGAAATTTTTGTTTCTTTTAAGATACCAGTACGCTAAGCAATAATTTTCTTTGACTTGGCCACCTATCATGGTACCAAATCATACATTCATGGCAAAAGACTACGATTAACATTGGCGTTATTTTGACATTTGAAAACAAAATAGTCTTAAACGCTATTTTGCCTCCAGCACCTAAATAGCCCAGTAGCCCTAACCCTGAACCGTTACCTCACTGCCTCAGACCTTAACCTAGCCCTAACGCTAACCCCAACTCTTAATCCTAATCCAAAGAGAGGGAAAATACTATCGGTATTTTGCCTCTTGAGACAAAATAGCTACCGCCACTGAAATTTGATATAAGTACAAGTTACAGCACAAGTTTAAATTTTTTCTATGGTAGTGTCTGCTGCACTGGTCCAGTTCTCAATACAAAAACGCTGCTGCACCAGCAGCCAGTTATATTGCTTTTTTCTCATTAATTCATGTTAAATATAGCACTTTGATGCATCAACTCTGAACTGCGTTCTGGTAGCCCCGGTGGTGTAGTGGTAAGGCGCTCGCTGGTTAAACTGAACGTTCAAGTTCCATTTGTGCTGAACGCGTTAGGCTCATCTCGCGATTGAGCATAAGCATGCTGTGTTATTTTTATTTCTTTTTCTTCAGAACGTTGCATTAGACTTAGAGTTACCGGTAGGGTTTGGGCAGCAACGCCAGCTTGAGAGATAGTAACTTGAAGTGCAAAAACAAACAATCGGTGCAGCAGCAATTTCATGTTGAAAACTGGACCGGTGCTCTAGACACTGCCTTCTTCTAAGTGCGTGACATATGTAGGCGCATTTCATAATACAGCTGCACAAACTTTTGGGGCACAATTTACCCCAAGATAGGTCTGGGAAAAAGTTCAACATAGGGCTAATTACCGAAACAATAATCCAAATCAAATAACTGCAATTTTACTTTGTTTCATATGTCCGAAATTACCCTTATCAGCTAATTGACTCTGACTGAAGTTAGGGTTTGGGATCGATTTGGGGATAGTTTTAGATTAAGCATTAGTGTTTGGGTTAGATTTGAATCAGGAATAATAAAAAGTAGATAAAAATTTCCGGAAAAATAAAACCTACCGTACCAAATATAATACCGGTAGCCTAATAAATAGCCAACTGTAACTTAGTCCAGTAGTCTAGAAGCCATTTTTACAAGACAATACTAAATCATGGCATGGTAAAACTAACCCCAGCACTGCAACACAAACTGTTAGAACCATTACCTCCAACCAGTAGCGTACGCAGGATTTTGAAAAGGGGGGGGCCAAAAATTTCAGAAAATTTGGGAAGAACAAAGATCTGAATCAGAAGTTGTTCCACTCAAATTTAGTCTCATTTTTCGGCCAAATTTAGGTGAAGAGCACAAAAAAAAAAGGTCTTCACTCAAATTTCGTCCCATTTTTCGGCCAAATTTAGGTGAAGAGCAAAAAAAAAAAAAAGGTCTTTACTCAAGGTCCGTCCCGTTTTTCACCCGAACTCACTCAAATTTCCAGCCAAAAGCCTGATGCCCAACTTACAAAGGGCAAAGGGGGGGGGGCATGCCTCAATTTTGCTCACTTTACTATGCAATTCTGCAATCCTAGCGACCCAAAGGGGGGGGCCATGGCCCAATGGCCCCCCCCTAAATACGCCCCTGCCTCCAACCCTAAACTTAAAGGCGGTGAATCATCCAGCCAATTCCGGTGGTTTACAATAGCTAAAATTGAACTATAATTTTTGATATTTTTTGTTTTGATTTTGGGGCTGCGTTTGCAAAGATATTCAACAAATACAAAAAGATGTCCCCCCGAAAAAAGTTTTTGGAAACTCTGAGTTTTGATCTTCCCGCCAAAACCACAGTTCTCTAAAATATTAGGCCTACTGTAATCTTATTAAACTATTAGGCCTAACTATCTCTAAACTATTAGGCCTAATAGTTTAGCGATAATTAGGCCTAATTAGGCCAAAGCTATTTATAAATAAACTATCTCTAAACTATTAGGCCTACCACAGTTCTCTAAACCATTAGGCCTACTGTGGTTTTGGCGGGAAGATCAAAACAGAGTTTCCAAAAACTATTTTCAGGGGGACATCTTTTTGTATTTTTTGAATATCTTTGCAAACGCAGTCCCAAAATTAAAACAAAAAATATAGTTCAATTTTAGCTATTGTAAACCACTGGAATTGGCTGGATGATTCACCGCCTTTAACACTACCCGTAACTCTTAGCAATTGCTTAAACCTGTAAATTTTTGCCTGAAACCATCCACTCAAGCACTAATGCTAGGCTACTCTAAATACTTGAAAAACTATATTTTGTCATGCTGTTCCGCTTTAGTAATTTTAGTTTTTTGTTTTTGAAATTTGTGAAGGTTTTTAGCTCAACCATCTTTTGTTTTACAAAGAAATTAGACTAAAATATATAAAAATTACTGATTGCTGTTGCTGATTACTTTGCAAAAAAGTGAGACATGAGTTTTAAGTAAGGTTTGGCTTCACCATAACAGAGTTTTTTCTAGTGCTTTTTCCAAAAACTCACAAAAATAAACATGGATTTTCGACATAATAACCAGGGTGTCGAACCGTTTCAAATAACGGTTCGGGTTCAGGTTTAGCTCCGGCTCAAAATATTTTGGTGGTTCAGGTTTGGTTCGGGTTCACTTGAGCACCATTTTCGAGGTTCAGGTTTGGTTCAGGTTCACTCAAGTAAAATATTACTGGTTCAGGTTCGGTTCGGGTTCATTGACTTAAAATTTAACTGTTGTTACTCGTTTCGTCCAGAAAAAAAAAAGGAGAAATTGCTGATCCCGGTGAAGTTCACCACTGCTCTTATTGTGCGTGTACCAGCGCCAGTGGCATCTGGATATGGAAAAATATATTCTTACTTTTGTTAGGGGTTCAGGTTCGGTATGGGTTCACTTGAGCACAATTTTGAGGGTTCAGGTTTGGTTCAGGTTCACTGAAGTAAAATTTTGCTGGTTCAGGTTCGGTTCGGGTTCACCAAAATGAAACGGTTCATTCGGGTTTACGGTTCGGGTTCAGGTTCGGTTCGACACCCTGGTTGTAACAATGTAACCCCTAGGGCTCCCAAGTCAGAGAAATGTAACAAAACGTTAATTTCGGTGCAAGTGTATGATTTTTGATAAATTTTCCTCTTTTTTTAATCAAATCGGCCACTATTGGATGTCCTAAAGGCTGTGTACCAAAAATAGCAACCAATTACTAGTATTAAATAGGCTAACTGATACTTTTGCTGTAGGCAAGTTTGAATACGGTGCTATGGTGCGATACCAAAACTTAACGCGGAAACCTGAACTCTTCGGGCCCCCCTAGGCCCAGGCCCGGTACGATGTACCCCCCTGAACCCCCCTTTTGCAGGCCCTGTCTGTAGCCATATCCCACAAACTGCAAATTCCTCCGACAAATGCAGTTTGAGGAAACAGGCTATAGGAAAAATAAAGTTATGACCTATTGCAAATTTTATTGCCTGTAATTAACTCTGGATCTGCAAGGTACATTAGGCATCTAGCAGGTAATTTTCTTTTTGCTAGGCCTAATTTTCTTTTTAAGCATGATCTTCTTTTATATCTCTAATTGTACTTAATAGGGCTAAATAAGCAATATATCTCTGTAAAGTAGGCTAATCTAGCACTACCGGTATGGTATATAATAACAAACCCATAGGCAGTAACTTATGGTCACGTCTGGTTGCATCACCTCACAAATAACATCAAGAAACAAACACACCTAATTCTGAACTTAAATAAACCTAAACAAACTTAACATCTTGTTATAAGCCAGCACCAGTTATCTGATTATCTGTTAGGGTTACAAGCATTAAGCCTGCTAAGCTTACTCAGCTAGCCTGCTATAGCAGTAATCTAGTAGCTCTGCTGCTAGTGTTTCCTATAGCAACCTAAACAGCGTAGCTGAATCGTTCATACACAAGTTTCTAAAGTTTTCACCACTTACAACGTTCACACCAGAGGTGGAGTCCTCGAGGACGTCCTTGGCCTCGAGGACGTCCTCGAGGACACATTTTGAAGTCCTTGGCCTTGGCCTTGGCCTCGAAGGTCAAGTCCTTGGCCTTGGCCTCGAGGCCTCAAGTCCTCGAAAATTGGCCTGTCCTCGGCTCGAGGACAGCACGATTTTTTGGAATGATAAAATTTTGTGGAGCGCTTACCTTTTTTTTTTTTTTTTTTTTTTTTTTTTGGAGATCGCCGGAAAATTTTTGTGAAGACCTTTATTTTTTTTTTTTGGAGAGCACTTGCGCTTTGTGTCCTTGGTCCTGGGCCTTGGCCTCGAGCATTCCTGTCCTTGGCCTCGTGAGTGTCTGTCCTCGGAAAGGCTGTCCTTGGCCTTGGCCTCGGATTTTTTTTTGTGTCCTTGGCCTTGGCCTTGGCCTCGAGCCTTGTGTCCTCGACTCCCTCTGGTTCACACACAGGTTCAAGTTGTCAAACCAAATCACGAAACCCGCTACGATCGAAGAGGCGCGAAACCTGGTTTCATCACCCAATACGTCACGAAATTGCGGTCACACGTGCATGAAGTATCGTTCCTAGTTGCGAAAACCGCTATGTGTGAACGCATGAAGCGATTATTGAAGCGAGACAACCACTGCGCTCTAGGATACTGCGCAACTTTTTAATTAAATAGATTGCATGTACAACGTGCAAGTCAGCATTGCAAGGTAATTGAAAAATTGAAGAAAGATGAAAGCAAATTTAGTGTCAATGCCTAGTAAATCTTGTGTCAGTAGGAGTCTATGTGTAACATAGACGTAGCCAGGATTTTTGATTGGGGGGGCCCAAACCACAAATCACATGCAATGGCGTCATCAGAAACTTTCAAAAAATGAACTTTTAGTAGGGCAAAGATATTTTAGAACGCAAGATCTGAGGCTGTAGTCTGTTCCTGTTGGCACTTAACCAGGATTTTGGTAAAGGGAGAGAGTGAAAACTAATCGTTAGAAAATACAAATGTCTAACTTAGGAGACGTGTTGAGTAAGCTAGTGTACTCAAACGTATCACAGACGGGGGTCTGGGGGCAAAGACCCCAGCCGCTGGGCGATTTTTGTAAGTTTTTGGAAAAAAAAGCGATTTTAATCCCATTGGATCACATTTCGCACGTGTTCAAAGCCGTTTAAAAGAACTAGATTTTTAACATTTGAAAACCAATCGAAAAAATTGAACTGTTCAATCCTCCTTTTGCTTGCAATTAAAGTCCAAAACACGTTTAAAATTTTGCATTATGGCGAAAAATTTTAATTGTAAGTGATTTGGTCCATGTAGGGGTAAGTAAGGCACATTGCCTCCTGCAATATTTTAGCAGTAAATAGTAATCCACTCGAAGATTTTCCTTCAAGATTTTCGTTTTGTCATGAAGTTAACCAGTTATAGGAGTACTTGTAGGACTAGGGGGCCCAGGCCCCCTCAATTGAAATTCAATGATTTGTTCAATGAGCATTTTCTCTAGCTATTGTTTCAAAAGTATTTTTTGCGTAAAAACTGGCGAGGTGGAGTTGAATCGTTATTGAAAAATGGTACAATAGATGATTACGCTTACTAAGCATGTTATTCCTGGGCCGGACTTACATTGCGCAGGGCCCCTGGCACTTGGGGGATTTTTGCAACATCTTCCTGCCAAATATAAGAGAAGACAAAAAAAAGTCCTATTGTCTGAGCGCTGGGCCCTGGCGCTGTGCCATATGGCAAATACGGCGCTGGTTATTGCGTCACGTTCATAAAAAGTTTAGATGAGGGCCTGAGGCAGCAATTTTTAGGACAAAAACCATTGATTTCACCCTGGTTATACATTTAAACTGGTTGGAAAAAATTGAATTAAGGGGGTGCGCCGGGCCCCTTGTTCGTCAATATTATTTATTGTTAATTACTCTTGTACGCAAAGATGCTAAAAGAAACTGAAAATGAAGAAACAAGCTTTTTTTGTTAAATTTTTGTCATTGGTGGCATTTTGATTGAGGGGTCCGGGCCCACTGGGGAAACCCCCTCCCTGGCTACGCCTATGATTTTGAGATAAGATCGCGCCCTTAAGTTCTTTCATAAAAAAAACATTTAAAGCAAAATTTAAAAAAAGAACTTTTTTTTCAAAACGTGGAGGACTCGAGTCAAGTCACTTGACAGTTTTTTGAAACCTCCAGAAATTGCATAACATTATTATGACGTGGACAAGTGGTCGTCGTTATTATTACTTGCTTTTGTACGCGCGTAAATCCTAAACTAAAGAAACTGCAATTCCGGACAAGGACAACATACTGGCTATGCTCTCATTATATTTATCATTGGTAGTATTTCAGTTGGGATTTTGCATCACCGCCTTTGCTATAGCATTAGGTTCATAATAACGATAAACGAGGGTCTGGGATTGCAACTTTTAGCACAAAACTTTTAGATTTTTCACAGGTTTTGCGTATTTATTGTTAAAAATTTGAATTGCGGTGCCACTGGCTCGAGACCCTTAGTCGTCAGTTAGAGGTCCCAGGTCCCCCTGGTCATCAGTTAGGGGCCCGGGGCCCCCTGGTTGTTGGTTAGGGGCTCTGGGGGCCCCTGATTGTCAATTAGGGGCCCCACAGCCTCCTGTTTGTCAGTTAGAGGCTCCAGAGCCCCTTGGTTATTAGTTAGGAGCCCCGGGGCCCCCCGTTGTGGGTTAGGGGCCCCGTGGTTGTGGGTTAGGGGCCCCTGGTTGTCAGTTATGGTATCCGGTCCCCTGGTTGTTAGTTAGGGGCCCTGAGGGTCTCTGGTTGCCAATTAGGAACCTCCTTTTGTCATTTAGAGGCCCCAGGGCCCCCGTTTTTCAGTTAGGGGTCTCGTGGCCCTCTGTTCGTTAGTTAGGGGCTTTGGGGCCCCATGGTCGTTAGTTAGTGGCCCGGGGCCTGATGGTTTTCGATTAGGGGCTCCCTGGTTGTCAGTTAGGGGCCCCCTGGTTGTTAGTTAGGGGCCCTGGGGGCCTCTGGTTGACAATTAGGGGCCCCTTGTTTGTCAGTTAGAGGCCCCAGGGCCCCCGTTTTTCCGTTAGGGGCCCTGGGGCTGCCTGGTTGTCGGTTAGGGGCCCCCTGGTCGTTAGTTAGGGAAACTCTGGTTGTTAGTTAGGGGCCCCAAGGCCCCCTGGTTGTCGGTTAGCGGCCCCCTGGTTGTTTGTTAGGGGCCCCCTGGTTGTTAGTTAGGGGCCCCGGGGCTACCTCGTCGTCCGTAACTGCAACTTAACATCGCTAGGCTTTGTTGTAACTGCCGTAATTTTTTATCATTGGTGGTATTTCAATTGGGGGCCCCCCCCCCCCTGGCTACTTTTATGATGTGTAATGTTATTATAAGAAGAATGATTTTTGTATAGAGCGGTTTTAGAAAGTAAGAAATCAAGGTTTTTAGAAAGAAACCAAAAAGTTTTACCTAACAATCTCGACTTTCAAAAACATTTACTATTGGTAAAAGAGTAAAAACATGAACTGTATTCTTAAGTTTGGCAAACAGTTTCTTAAAAGCATGAATAAGGCTACAGTAATAAAAAACAAAAAATAACATGGCGTTGAGAGTAACTATCAATGTAAAGCCAGGTTAGTAACCAGAAACTGCCTGAGCAGTTTTAGAACTACAAACGTAATTTTCTGCTTTCTTCAAAAGTTTGTTTTGCTTAAAAAATTTTAAAAATTGTTTGACTCTATTAGAATTATTTTAGCTTATTTTGAGTGCGAACGTTTCTAGATTTAAAAGTGCTAAGATGAACTCATGTGTAATTGTAAATAAATACAATATCTACTGACTAGTTTTCTTATCAGCACAAGCTCAAAAAATTGGTCATTAAATGTGTTTTTTTCCTGAACAGGTTTTATTGCATTGTATGCAATTTCTTTATGATTGTCAAAGTTATATAAACACTGGATTAGGATATGGTGAACAAGTGTGTAGTTTATGGTTAAAGATCTGCATATATAACAAAATCTAAAAAAGAAAACAAGACAGTATCATCATTTTTCTTTCAATAAACCTGATTTGCTGAAGACACGGATAAAATTTGTCAATCGTGCAGACTGGTACCCAACTTCAAATTCTGTGATTTGCATAAAGCATTTTGAAGAAAATTTGATCATTAACAATGAAAAACAAAAAAGCTGAACTGGAGTTTGAACCCAGTGCCAACTATCAACACTAAAGCAGCATTTAAACGACCGTCAACTTTGCCAACTTCAACCTCATCTTGAAAACCGCCAAAAGTACGAGTGTATCAAAATGACCAGCTTGCTGATTTCAAAGAAATGGATATAATACCAAAATTTAATGATATCACCCGAAGTCAGGCCCCAGCAAATTATCTATTTCATAAAACTTTGGAATGTATCGTATTTTACAACTTAGTTTTTTGTGCCACAACAGGATTTCCCAAAATATTCGGTGCTATAAAAGTTGATCAAGATTTGCATGTAAAGTTGGAGAGGTGTTGACTTGGTGTGCCATGGATGGCTTTTTTAAAAATTGCTTTTGTTAATCACAAATTTAATTGACATCTTGAAACTCTGGTATGACTGGTCTGTGGTTCTGTTTTCAATACAATTATTTTCTGAGTATTGCTTGCAGGTTTGTGCAAGTAATGTTTTTTCATTACCTAAACTTTTCCACTTGGTAGTCTACTCTTCATCACCTAACCATAATTGTTTCAAACGTACGTAATGTCACACTGTTGCAATAGCTAATGTTTGTAGAGATTTCTGTTAACAGTGAAGTAGTAATTGTGATATTTGAACCAGTATTGCCTCCGAAAATCTTTTTGCTAGAAATCATTTGTGCCTCAGTTTTGCTTGTGTTATATTTTTTATTGCATGTGTTGAAGTATTAATTTTTGAAAGACAAAACTAGCTGTAAAACAATACTGACACAAGAATAATCGTAATAGTGTACTTCTTATCTCATTAGTACACTTTCCATTATTATTTTAATTATTATGTTCGAGTTTTCGCAGTGTTATTTTGGTCAAAGTCTTAGTAGAATTATTTTGATCACGCAAAGTTGAATGCAGAAGATACTTGTATTTACATCCTTAATTCAGTGCTGTATGACCTGTACCAGTAAGGATTTGCTTCAGTCAGGCAATTCTGCATATTTACATTAAAAAGTTTATTTTCCTCTCTGCTGACTTGGTGTGCCATGGATGACTTTTTTTTTAAATCGCTGTTGCTAATCACAAAATTAATTGATATGTTGAAACTCTGGTATGACTGTCAGAGGTTCTTTTTTCAATACAATTATCTTCTGAGTTTTGCGTGCAGGTTTGTGCTGGTATTGTTTTTTTTCATTACCTAAACTTTTCCACTTGGTAGTCTACTTTTCATCACCTAGCCATTATTGTTTTAAAAGTAATGTCACTCTATTGAAATAGATAATATTTGTAGAGATTTCTTATAACAGCGAAGTTGCAACTGTGATATTTGAATCAGTATTGCCTCCGAAAATCTTTTTGCTAGATTTATGCCTCAATTTTGCAAGTGTTATATTTTTTATTGCATTGGTTCGAGTTAGACCACCTAGCTGTAAAACATTACCGACTCAAAAACAATTGTAATAGTGTACTTCTTTATCTAATTAGTGCACTTTTCATTATTATTTTAATTACTATGGTCGAGTTTTCGCAGTGTTATTTTGGTCAAAGTCTTTGTAATGTTATTTTGATCCCGCAAATTTGAATGCAGGAGGTACTTGTATTTACATCCTTAATTCAGTGCTGTATGACCTAAATCGTTATTAGGCCCTTTGGGATTAAATTCGCTATGTTTTGTCATTCTAAAATTAAAATGCAGTTTATAAACGATTCTTAGGATTGCATAAAACCTGGGTTAATTAAATTTAACCAACAAGTTAGTGCTGCATAGCTTTTAATTGTAAAGATGGCTGTAGCTATTTGGGTGATATGCTGCTAATGAGATTGATACGGCTTTGATTATTATTTCATCTTTTCATTACTTGAAAATGGAAGAATAAGCTAGCAAGTTTTTTTTTCTACGTTGCAATATGCACACTATTGTTAAGAGTGATTTCAATTGACTTTTGCTATTAAAATGCTGTACTATTAGAATTGCAAAAATTATAGTTGCCTAGTATGTAATTAATATGGAAAGTTTGTTAATATTAGTAAATATTGCAGTAATTTATTATCTTTTGGTAATAATTTTGTTATACACTGAAAAATGAAAAGTATTGATCATCTAGTATTCCTTTTAATCCTTGTTTGTTCACTGCAATTCTCAATACATCGAAATAAAAGTCGGCCTGTTAGCCTTGGCCTGCTCAATGTGAGCAATCTGGCCATATTCTTTAGTAGACCGTGGTCTAACCACACCAACGAGAGTACTTTTTTTGGGTTCTACTTGCAGATTGTTTTGTTTTTCGTTCTTCTATTGGTTTTCAAAGAATCAAAAATCAACTGTTAAGGCAGGTTTTGTTATGGTAAAATGGTTTACCCGAGATTAATAAATTATTTGAAAGGGTGAAAAGGGGAAAACCTAATAGGAAAGAAAACTTGCCATTTAAAAATACAAAAAAGCATTACAGCGGATCAACAGTAAATGTAGATAGTAAATCAATAGTAGGATAGTAAATGAATTTTGAGAAATGATTGAATAATTCGATGCTAAATAGTAAGAACAATGTTTAGGATTATAGAGGTGATAAACACCATTGACAATTTGTAGTGCAATTTTATAAAGATGGTACATGGTTACCTAGAAAATATATACAACACTTGAGATATATTTTAGCATAAAAGGTAAATTTTCTTGAACTCTGAACTTCCATTCCATATCTGCTCTGCTTTTTAGTTGATAGCGATTTTCTCTGGTTTTTTGTTGAAGGTTATTTTCCCCAGAACCTTTAGCTTGTAATTTAGTTTTGGTCCCCTGATCCTACTTCTCTTGAAAAATCTTTCTGCATTCAATGTTTAAAAAAACTTTCAAAAATGTTAACGTTTGCACTACTAAATCATTCTATTTCTATATATTTTGTTGTAGGTGTGTCAATTCGTTGTATGTAAAACGGGCTTCATAGAGCAACTAGCAAATAGCCGGCCATCAAAACTTACCAGCATGCAACAACACAGAAAAAAGGCAGAGACCATGTAAAAGTTTGATCGAGTCTGTAATAAAAGTCATTTTCTTTCCGTCTTTGCTTGAATTGGTTCTTTGTAATAATTTTGAAAATTATCAAAATTAGATAAACTAAAGAAATACTCTGAAATTATTTCGTTTTATTTTTTCGTGTTTTCGTGTTTATTTCGTGTTTGACCTTATTCTTACACGCCCTACCGTATAACCTTATTTTACCCGTGGGGAGAGCATTTTACCTCATCTCGTTTTTTTGTGCTAATTTTCTTCAAAAAAACAACTTTTTACATTTAACCAACTTGACTTTAAGTCAAATTTCATTGAACTAAGCTGAAAATTTGAAATTGCTAAAGTAAAAGGAAAGTTTTCTGATTTTGAAGTATGCAGAAGTCACTTTACCAAGTTTGAGCAACTTTGGGTCTATATTTGACTTAAATGACGTCCAAGGCGTTTTTATGACAAAAATAAAAAAACTTTGACTTAGGCATTTTATAATTCAGTATCAAAAAACAAACCTATGAACAAAATTGAACCGCTCCTGATTTCATTACAACAATTACGCTTTTTTTTGAAAACATATATCTGACCTCAAAATGATGACGTCATCAACTCAAAAAAACTATTTTTCTAAAAAATTTTTGGTAAACACCAACCCGCATGCTAAATTTTGCGTTCCATGACTTTCGGTGAGAGATAGATTTGCGGGTATTTTTGTACCCCTACAATGTAAAATGCGTTGGCCAAATACCCCGAGTAAAATAAAGTTAAAATTGGCATTCTTGATCGATGATCGAAATCATGTTCTTCGCCAAAATTTAGTCAAGTCAATTTCGCAAGCAATATACAGTAACAACTGAGCCCAACAATGAAGCGAGTCATAAACATGAAAGACTTAATTTTGAGGTGATTTGGCAATCATCGGTGAACTGGATTACTGCTGCACTTGGTCGATTAATTTTTTGATTTTCAAAGAATTTTTTGGTGAAAAAAGGGCAAAGTTACGGAAAATTATTTGTTGGTTTTAAACTTTCTAAACAACAAATTAATGAATATATTATTTTACTCAATTTTATAGGAGTGCACAAGCTTTATGTGTACCTTACTTGAAGTAATGCTTGCAAAACTGATTACAAAAACTTTCAAAATGGCCAAAAATTATTTTCAAATTGGAATATTTGACTAAAAATTCAGACAAAAATAAATTATTGCAAAGCTAACTAAGTTGATTCTTGAATAAACACTTGCAGTGGAGACGTTGTGAATTGTTTCTATTACTTGCGTGGATGAGATCATTTATCTCAACTAACAGTTCTGAAAGTTGGTGATGAGGACTAGCAGTCTAAAACAGCGTTCTCTAGCGTTGTAAACTTATTTGATCGTTACCATAATTTAAAATTTTTGCTTGGCGTACAGCACAGTATATGATTTGTTCCATCTGCTGGGCAAGTGTTTCTAATCTAAAAGTTTGCTAGCATTACAGTTGTAATGTGTACTGTATACATAAAAATCAGCAAATATTTCCTCCCAAAAACGGAGACATTTTGGTTGCAAACTATCAATTTTGAGGAAAAGCTTAGTGCTCAGAAACAAAGGCCATACTCGTTTACATCTTTTACGGACAGCTGAAATGTTTATAAAATTTTAAAGAAAAAAAAGAACTGTGAAAAAGGTAACCATAAACAGAAAAATTGCTATTAATGATAATTACGTAAACCCGCAGGGCCACCTCCTCACTCCAATTAAAATGCCATCAATGATACACATGATGACAATAAAGCTTACTGGTATTGTTTCATTTGTTATGATATTTTAAAGCGTTTTGGCGTATAACAGTATACATACGTACAGCAGTAAAATTAACAATAGTGTTAATACAGTATTAACAACCAGGGTTCCGGGCACATTAATTCAAATTTTTGTCCACCAATTTAAATGCATAACCCGGAAAAACTTAAGAGTTTTTGTACTAAAAATTGTAGCACAAGGCCCTCATCTAACTTTTTTTATGAACGTAATGCAACTAAATGATTATAAACCATCAATTTTATTAACTGTAAGTAACAATCCACCTCCACCTCGCCAGTTGTTATTCGACGAGATACGTTTGAAAAAAATATTAGCTCGAGGAAATGCTCATTGAACAAATATCGAATTTGAATTGAGGACGCCTCGCTCTTTTGATAGTATATGTACTCTTGAAACAGGTTATTTTCATGAAAAATCTCCCAAGGCAAATTTTCGAGTAAATTAATATTTACTGCTAAAAATATTTCTGTAGGCAATGTGTATTGCTTCTCCCACCTGGGCCAAGTCAAAAAATTTAACCAAAAAATCCCAGATTTTTATCGTGTGTTGGAATTGATATGTAAGTAAAGGGAGGACTGAAGAATTTGATTTTTTCTATTGGCTTTTAAATCTTAGAAATTTAGTTTTTTCAAAATGGTTTTAAAAACGTGCGACTTGTGATCCAAGTGACATTAAAATAGCTATTTTTTTTCAAAAAATTAAAAAAATTGGGCTACGCCCCAGATCCCCGTTTGAATCACATTACTTTTGCTTACCTCGTTTCCCAATTTAGAAAGTTTCAGAAAACTATTTAACTTCTTTTTTTGGTTTAAATCCTCCCCTTTAACAAAATCTTGGTTACGTGTCAAATCAAGTCTCAGCTTCTAATCTTTCATTCTACGTTATCTTTTTCAAAAAATTTCTGATAACGTTATTGCATGTGATTTTCGGTTTGGGCCTCCCAATCAAAAGGTTTGTCTACGCTTATGCCCGCCTAGGAGTTGACCGTTTTCCAAGTTTTCCGATTAACATTTGATTTCTACCAACGTAAATTTGCTGCTTAATTGTTCGAAGCCCCAAGCTGAGATAATCATCGTAAAGCGCCTTATCCAAGGACGGAACAACGTTACCAGGGTGCGGGTTGAACCCAGATCATGTAATTGGTGTCGTCGTAAAAACGATGTCCTTGCCCTCTTGGCAATGCTGCTGACAAATATATAGCATCATCAACGGAACGTGCAATGGTTTTTCTAAGCATTCACAGTGCTGGTATTTACCTGAATCACGGTTATCTTGTTGATTTGCACCATTTTCATTATTATTAGTGTAGTAAACACCTAAGATATCTCCAAACCACTAAAGTGTCCTGTTTTGAAGATGTGCTTCGAAATAAAAGAATAACATTGACATAAAAAAAAATTTAATTTTGAAAAACGACTTCGCTAAATTAATTTTTTGAATGTGGTAACACCATCATTAAAATCAATGCAATAATGAAAAAAATCAACGTAATAATGGACAAAATGAATGCATTTTATGAGCGCTAACCAATGACAAAGCAAAGCCAGTTTCGGTGATGTTAATTTAAACTTAATCAGCTCTAAGATTCGTTATATTAGCATATTGTTTATATTCAAATTACAACCAATTTGCTGCAAGATCTAAACCTGAGCCGGCTATTATGACGCTTTCAAACAATGCCTTTAAGACTAAAAATAAGAGCGACGTTACTAAAAAAGCATCATCGACTCAAAGCAGTTTTTCTCATATTTCCAGTGAAAGCAAAACAACACCCACAATATGCAAAACTTGGTATTACTTGGGTTTCTAGATTATCAATTAGTAACCTATTAGGTTAGATGGCGAAAGCAGAAATGATAGCAACACAAAAATGATAACTCCAACGGCGATAACAACTCCAAAGTCTTCGTTTTCTTTAGTTTTATCTCCCAAGAAATCAATATTGCATTATTTATGTTTTGATTAATAAGTTACTATTTTGGACGAGATATTTTGCTTCTAGTTTTTTAACCGGATAAGGAACGTTACTTACCTATTATTTACCTGCTAATAAGATTTGCATGGAGTGCAGTTTAGCTTTCACGAAAAACTTGGAAAATAATGTCGATAATATTTCGGTGGTGACGTCATCAAGATATTTTTTTGATTTTATCGTAAAGGCGTCTTCAGAAGAGGTCATCTTGGTGTGAGTTGTTTAAAATTTTGAATAGCAAACTGATTAAGTTTAAATTGGTGACGTCATCAAAGCTGTTTATGCTTTGTCATTGATGAATGCTGATAAGTTCAGAGAGCTGAACAGCGCGGCTGTTTTAGACTGTTAGTCCTCACCAGCAATAGACTGGTAAAGTTGCTAGGTGGCGCTATCTTAGCAACGGCTGTCACTGGTTCTAAACAATCGCGGCATTATCGTAGTTACCAGTGTAATGAGAGTGTCGGATCGTGTGATCTATCGTGACACTGCTTTTGTATTAAGCTGATGAACCAAAATCGGTTGGTCTAGGGGAAAATCATTATAAATCCAATCATGTTGAAGCGTTTTTATATTCTGCTGGATCTTTAAGAGAAAAGGTACACGCTAATATGAAAGCTAGATTATATAACACAAAGTAACGGTAAGTTGGCAGGTTGATTAATTCTGTATCAAAGTAAAACTTGACTTATTTGTTTGGTTCTCATTTGGTACTCTACTAATAGCACGGTCGGCAGCATGGCCGAATGGGTAAAGGCGTCGTTTTTACGACGACTCTGATCGCAGGATCATGAGTTCAACCCGCACCTGGTCACGTTGTTGCGTCCTTGGATAAGACGCTTTACGATAATTATCTCTGCTTGGTGGCTTCGAACAAGCAGCAAATTTACGTGGGAAGAAGTTAAAACGTCAACAGGAAAGCTTGGAAAATGGTCAACTCCTAAGCGGGTGCGGATTCATCCAAAGCATAGCGCACCGTCGCTTTCTCGTGATAGGAGGATAAAGATGCACCAATCAATCAATCAATCAATCAATCAATCAATCAATAGCAATACTGTACGCGGAAGTCTTAGCTCAATGTCAGAATCGGACAATAGGTTATGGTTTGGAGAAAAAAAACTAACTTTATGTTAAAGCCTAGTTGTAAACTGGTAAAGCAAATGTTTTTCTAAAACATGGGTCTTTTGATGTGGCCAAGAGTTATGAAATCTTCATTTCAGAATAGCTATGGAATAATGTTTGATTCAAGTTCGATTGGTCTTTCTTTTTCAACAAAATTGTTGATATTTCTACATAATAGCCTGCATAACCATCACCCAATGGCTATTGAGAGAAATTATTTGACTTTAGTGCTTTAAAATATATTAAACATGTTTATTTTCAATTCTGCTGTATAGGTGGCTAGGCTAGTGTATAGGTGGATACCAGCTAGACTAGACTAGGCAGGCCTAATAGTGAATCAACATAGAGCAGAGTTGTTGAATCAGTCAAGCTTGATATTGATCTCAAATTCTCTACATTCTAGGCAATAAACTTATGACACCGATAGTATGCTTCACCTAATTATGTGAAGTATTATTGGATGTGAATACTTTAGCTTAGCTTGGTTCACTTTAGGCTTCAAATATGATTAAGTGGTATTCAACAAAGTTGAAGCTTAATTGACATAAACTATTACCAACATTGATATACCAGTACTTCTAAAACTTCCATTTATTTTTTGCAGACGTGCTGACAGAGAGCCAAACTTGAACTCTTGAGTGTGCAGTTGCGATTTTTAAGAGAAAAAAAAAAAGAAAATGGTCCAACATTATTCAGAAGAAATGTTGACAAATTTTTTCCTGTGGGAAATGCAGCAAAAAAGCGCAAACTAAGGGTTATCAGTACTTCAGAGGCATGCCATGTACCAAAAATTGACGATGACCAGTTGAACAATTTTTCATTACATCTAGATGAATATTGAATAAGCATTAATGGATCCTTGAACTATTTATTTAGAAAGTGTGGACAAGTAGAAAAAATCTGATGTTGCTATACTTGTACCAGTAATAGATTTTATTCATTTAAAAACTTAAATGAAGAAATTATACGAATAGAAACTGGTATTCCCATAAAATTGATTTGTTCATTAATAGTAGATTATGCAAGAAGATTTGAAGATGACATATCATATTTTTATGGTTGGAGGATGGAAAACATAGAATTTGTGGATCAGATTCTTATCGCATTAATGAAATAAGGCAAAATTATCCCAATTTGCATCTTGCAAAGCAAAGTTGTTTTCTTACAGCAAAACTACAATTGCAAACTTAATTTTGATAGAAGTCATTCTATTCATGTGTTACATAAATTGTTGTTTGATGATCCTATGCCAAATGTGCCTTCAAGATTTAAAAATAACGTATCTGCTCCAGGTGCATTTGCTGATTTTCCAAACTGCTGCATTATATTAGATTGTACAGATATAGAACTGGTCACGCCAAAAAGAATGGATTTGCAGCAATTTACCTATTCCACCTACAGATCTATGAACTCGTTTAAGGCCCTTGTTGGTGTGGCTTCTAATGGTGTCATCATTTTTATCAGTAAGCTGTATTTTGGGTCCATATCCGACAAAGTAATAGTTCAAAAGTGTGGGATTTTAAGTCATTTTGTTGCAGTTAATCTCATACTTGCAGATAAAGGATTCTTAATTCAAAACATTGTACCAGTAGGAGTAAGTGTCAACATTTCGATGTTTCTTGAACATAGTAAGTTCACTTAAAATAAAATTGTTGAAACAAAAAGCATTGCTAAATTTTGAATTCATATGGAACGAGCCAATGCTCAGCTTAAAAGCTTTTAGCTTTAAATCCATAATGGCTTTGGAGTTATGTTTTAGTTAGTGGTTGCTTTAGTTACCTTATGAAATTTATTGTGTTGTTCTAGCCGTTTTATTCGAGTGTAATTTTTACTGAAATTATTCAGTAGAAACAGTTTTTACGACAAACAAGAAAGCTAAATTTTAGATTTTTTTGTTCATACGATATTAGAAACATATTATAGAAAAATTTATTAAGAATTAAGATAGCATGGCACAGACTCTACCAAAGTGTAACAAGATGAACGGCAGTGTAGTTACAGAATATTATGTTTCAGGTTACAGCGAATGAGATTCATGAACTTGTATCAAACCAGGAAGAAACAAATACCAGAACTGTGCTATATCTGAAATATGCCGCTAAACTTGGATACAAATCAGCAGTAGTTAGAACGCCAGACACAGATATCTTCTTTATTCTGGTTCGTCATGCTCAATCTATCGCACTTACCGTATTCCTTGATATGGGCACAGAAAAGCATCGCCAGGTTGTAAATGCTAGCAAAGCTGCCGAAAGTTTGGGAGTCAACTATTGTAATATGCTGCTTGGTTTGCATGCATTTACCGGTGAAGATGCCACGAGTGCGTTTAAGGGAAAGGGTAACATCGGACCGCTTAAGAAACTACAAGGCATTCCAAAGTACCTCGCTGCATTCCTGTGAATTTCTTTTATTGTGTGTAAACTTATAGTGTACACATATTGCAAACGCGATTCTCTCTATTTTTGCAGGCAATTGGGCGATGGTTGGTCCGTAAAACCAGAAGTGATTGATAACCTTGAACAATTTACTTGTGCAATGTACGGCCACACAAAAGAAATATCTGTGAACGCGGTGCGAACGATAATACTAAAGCAGATGATTGGAGATGATGAGCAGAGGTGGAGTCCTCGAGGACGTCCTTGGCCTCGAGGACACATTTTGAAGTCCTTGGTCTTGGCCTCGAAGGTCAAGTCCTTGGCCTCGAGTCCTCGAAAATTGGCCTGTTCTCTGCTCGAGAACAGCACTATTTTTTGAATCGTTAACATTTTGTGGAGTGCTTGAAAATTGGAAAACGTTTTTTTGTGGAGATCGCTTGAAAAATTTTTGTGAAGACCTTTTTTTTTTTGGAGATCGCCTGAAAAATTTTTTTGAAAACGTTTTTTTTTTTTTTCGGAGAGCACTTGCGCTTGTGTCCTTGGCCTTGGCCTCGAGCATTCCTGTCCTTGGCCTCAAGAGTGTCTGTCCTCGGAAAGGCTGTCCTTGGCCTTGGCCTCGAGCCTTGTGTCCTCGACTCCACCTCTGATGATGAGACTTTGCATTTAAAATCCAGAGTTGATCTTTCACATCTTCCTTCTTGCAAAAACCGTCTCATCCCGCATATCTACCGCGTCAATCATCGCATTGCCCATTATAAAAGAGATAGCAATGCCATTTTCGAAAGCCCTAAACCGTTTGATTTGTGCCACAGTTGGGAAAAAACTGAAGACAATAACTTAAAGCCAATCTGGTCATGTGGACCAATTCTTCTCTCTGCACTTATTGATGTGAGAGCGAAAACTATTAAAGAGGTGGAGGAGGATGAACATCAGGAAGAGAGTGAAATTGACTATGACGATTATAATAGTGATGACGAATAATTAAGCAATGCATCATAACTTAACAAGGGTACCAAACTCTTTTCGAGAATCAAGTTATAAAAAACACGACGCAGGTCCAATAGCCACGCCAAAGTATGAATCCTACGTTACACTCACGGTTTTAGTTATTTCATTAATATTTTAAATCCGTTGCTGACGTCATTATGTATAAGTGCACAAATGATTTTGATTCACTTTTGACTTCGACAAATATTGCAAAAAATAACTCTTCATAGCGCAACAATTTAAGATTGAGCAAATATAACTCTAAATACACCCGCTAACATCTTAAATTGAATAAATGACGTCATCTTAAATTTAATTCTATACTAACTCAAACCTTTTCGGTGAACAATTTTTGTGCTTTTGTATTACAATTATTATATTTATTGTGAAAAAACAGCGTTTAAGCATATCATAATTACTTTAATACAACTACACAAACATTTTTGCGGTAGTTCCTCCTTAAAAGCCCTTCTCTGACGTCATAAAAGCAAATAACCAACATCCATTTGACGCAAAATTTTTTTTGGTGTAAAGTATTAGTTAGTTACTACCTCGTTACCAAATCATTACATTTTGCACTCGATTTTACCACTGATGTAGTCGTCATTCAGAAAGATATAAATTTACAGAATTTTGATGACGTCATCATAAAACTAGCAAAATGAACCCCATGGGACAAAAATTTTCGTTGGGAACAACAAAATTCTTTAATTGGAGGTTATGTAGGTCCCAAAAATGTAGGTAAAAAAATATAGTCTGGGGGTGCTCGTGGAACTCAATTTGCACTAGACTACAAGATCATGCCAAGTAATTAAATTTTGCACAAGATAGTAGTGCGTCTGTGGAAGAAGAGAACCGGTCAGTGGTCGAGTGGGATGGAGCACCTGCTTTGAAGCAGTAAACTTGGGTTTGATTCCCGATCGAGTCAAACCAAAGACGGTAAAAATTGCTATTAACAGCTTCGATTCCTCTTGACTTTCAGCATTGAAAGGGACAGTGTGAAGTATCCACCGTGTGGAGTAAACAGGTGAATTAGCAGTAGTTTGATACAAAGACCAAAAGGTCCATTAGCTGCCTCTTTGCCAAGGCAACTCTGCGAACGGTAAAGATGTACAGTAGCTAAAATCACTATAATATTAGAGTATATTACAAAAAAATGTTTAATATAATTACTTCTAAAATTTTTGATATCAGAAATAAAAATGACCTATAATTTAAGCCACGGGCTACTTGGTCGAGCAGTATTTGTTTTTGGAGCAGGAGCTAGGTCAGAAGTTCAAATCTGGGGTCAATCAAATTAGACACAGTATTTCCAACGGCTCGCCACCGTTGGGGCATTTTTTTCACAGGAGCTATGTTGTCGCAGGCGCCATGACGCTAAGTTGGCCCCGGAAACCCGTTTTATGCTTCGGCATAAGCAGGTAAAATTAAAGGTTTAATTACAAATTAATTTTTTTAATCCACTCAATGTTTTTTGAAATACTTGTGGCAGATAACAACTGTCATAAGCATTTTGTGCCAAAGAAATTGATATTAATGAACAAAGTTGGCCTTATATGCGCCTTACATAAGTTCAACTTTTCGAGTGAAAAAACACCTTTTGACCGCTTTTTTATTGTTTTTTTTGACAAAAAAACACGTTTGTGTTTTCAAAAAAATCTTAGTAAAGTGGTGGCGTAAATATGTTTTTGAAAAATAATATGATGTTATTTCAAAACGTGTGTCATTTACAAAATGCAGAATATATAAATGTAATATTAAGTACGTAATGAAATTTAACCGTGTACTATTTTAGAAAATACAAAGATTCAAACCTTAAGAATATGGAGATGCTGCTCAAAATCGGTTTTATTGAAGAAATTAGAACTACTTCAGATTATAAAAAGGTGCCCCAAAATCTTTTTTTTCAATTTCCCTTGTCCGCTAAAATAGATTTTATTTGTTTGACTCTGTACCATTGGCGACCTTTTCGTGATATTAAAAATATATTACTTTTGAAAATTTCTTGCATAATAAACAATGCTATATTCGATTATCGGTTTCTGATGTCACAAAAGTTCGAAACGCTTGACTGCCAACGGTACGGAGTCAAACAAGCTAAATCTATTTTTGCAAATAAGGGAAGTTGAGGAGCAAGAATTGGGCCCCCTTTTTATTACCTGAAGTCGTTGTCATTTTTTCATTAAAACCAATTTCAAGCAGTACCTTTTTAAACATTGTGAGCAGAATTGTAGTGTTTGAATTAAAGTTTGAAAAATATCTATTTAAAAATAAGTTTTGGTGCTCTAGATATAATATTGTTTTGATTAAAAGACATGATGTAGAGAGCACGTGGTAAACGATATCGCGAGTACCGCCATCGAAGGCAGAGATGCAGCTGTCGCAGATGTTGATGATATTTCGGGGGCTTAAGTTGCATCTAAAGCAGTGTCTGCAGTTGAAGGTGTGAGCGCTCTTTTGTTCCGTGAGTCTCACAACGCGGACGGAGCTTGGCTTTCCTTTAGTCGGATTGACTTCAACAAACTGCACACGCGGACTTGAGTGTCTTTGTGTCCGTTTATTCTATATTTAAAATAAAACAACCAATTAGCATGCAAAATATTTATGAATTTCAGACGTAAAAGATTAGTTTAACGGATTACACAATAATAAACATTTACACTTGAAATTGAAATTCGGAAATACTAATTACGAGAATTTGATGATTCAATTTAGACAATACAATAAAAAACATGATAATAATCTATTAAACTTACGGCTGGTCGCAGCTCAAGGCTCCAATTATTGTTTCGAAAGTACAATCTAATGGTTGTCAAGCGGAGATTTTCACAAGTAACTATACACATTTGCATTTACGATTCTAAATATACAAGCAATTTATTTTAATGCGTGTATTACTAAACTAAACAAATCTGTTCTAATTGCTGTAAAATTTCTATAATAACTCATATATTGTACGCATTAATATCTATCTAACTAGAACTAGCAAGCTTACGTTACGCTATTCCAATATCACTAACCTAGCTTAGGCAAAACGAAAAGAAAAAACGCAAGCAAAGTTATCGGTCAGTGTTTCCAAAATTAAAAACTTAGTTGGCGTTAACACACCCACCACCTTAAGCATTAGTGAGAGTGCGCAGGATAAGACACGTAATAATGCTTAACACACAACAGACCGCAGGAAATCGAGTTACAATTAAAGTTCCCTACTCTGAAACCGAACCAAGATCTTTCTGAGCAACAACAAGGCACAATTTAGTTATAGGTCTCTTGAAGATGCCAAGCTGAGTTTGAACAGTGGCGCTTCTCACAAGATTCTTCTGGCTTGCGAAAGTCTCTACAACTCTTCCCAAAATCCAGTTATTTCTTGGCGCAGAGTCCACTAGCAGCACGATGTCACCACACTTTAAATTCGTTTTAACCTTGTTCCACTTTGAACGTGCTTGGAGCGAAGGAAGGTATTCTTTGGTCCAGCGGGTCCAGAATAAGTTGACTAAATACTGCACTTGTCTCCATCTTCTTCGGCTGTACATGTCTTTCTGGTCGAACAAACCAGGAGGTAGGTTCCGTTCACCTTTCAGCAGTAAAAGATGATTTGGGGTTAGAGGCTCCAAATCTTGGGGGTCATTGGCAGGCGCGTAGCCAGGATTTGGAAAAGGGGGGGGGCTATTTTGAAAGAGTGAGAAGTGTGCAAACGACGTTGACTCGAATTTTCATTGACCTTGAATCAGTTTCAGATGGTTTGTCCGAAATTTGAGACGAAATGTCTCGGAAAGATCGGAAATTCAAAGGTTTTTACCGCCCAAAATTAGGTAATCTCAAAAAAAAAAAAAAAAAAAAAAGGTCTTCGCCAAAATTCAGAGTGATTTTTCGGCCGAAATCCAAAATTCAAAGGTTTTTTCTGCCCAAAATTAGGTGATCTCCAAAAAAAAAAAAAAAAAGGTCTCCGCCAAAATTCAAAGTGATTTTTCAGTCGAAATCCAAAATTCAAAGGTTTTTTCTGCCCAAAATTAGGTGATCTCCAAAAAAAAAAAAAACAAAAAAAAAAAAAGGTCTTCGCCAAAATTCAGGGCGATTTTTCTCCCAATTTCGCAAGTTCAAACGTTTGAGGGGGGGCTCTTTTCGTATGGGGGGGCTATTTTCCATTTTTCACAGTAAATCGGCCTCAAAAGCACAAAAAACATGCGTTTTTGCATACTTCACAAGCCAATGGGGGGGGCTCGAGCCCCCCCGCCCCCCCTGGCTACGCTACTGGAAATTGTCGTAAGAGGACGCGAATTCAAGATGCTTTCAACTTCACACATAACTGTTAATAGAGCTTCATCCGTCAGGAGTTGTTCTGAGCAGATCCCCGTAAGAACTTTGCGAATTGAGCGAATTTGGCGCTCCCAGACTCCACCATGATGAGAGGCAAGTGGTACGTTGAATTTCCACTTGATGTTCTTTTGCAGCAAATAAGAATGAATTTGTTCTTGATTCCATTTCTTGATGCAGTCTTTTAGCTCTCTTGCGCCACCCACCAGATTTGCACCATTGTCTGATCTGAATTCTTCAACTTGACCACGACGAGCGATAAAGCGGCGCAAAGCATTTATAAAAGACGATGTATCCATGCTGTGAATGATTTCGATGTGCACAGCTCTTGTAACAAGACAAGAAAACACTACACCGTATCTCTTGAGTCGACTGCGGCCTTCCTTGACAAAGAATGTGCCAAAACAATCCAGTCCAACAAACGAAAACGGCGGTTTATCGGGAGTTATCCTATCAGCAGGAAGGTCGGCCATTTTCTGGGCATAGGGTCGTCCAAACAATTTTCGTCATTTTACACAATTTGCAATCACTTTGCGCACAGCAGCATTAGCATTGATTAACCAAAATTGTTCGCGAATAAACGCAATAGTTTGTTGTCTGCCACTGTGGCCCGTTGCCACGTGAGCATCACGTGCGATCAAGACAGATACAAATTCATCTTTAGGAAGAATAATTGGGTGCTTAATACGATAGGGTAGGCTGGATTTGCTTAAGCGGCCACCCACACAAAGCAAGCCATTTTGCAAAAAAGGGTCTAGCTTCAAAATGTTGCTAGACATTTTGACGGCCTTGCCGTTAGAAAGATCGGCTAGCTCATTCGCGTACTGTTTGTTCTGCAAATACGCTAAAATAAAATGTTGAGAGGCGTTTAGTTCTTCAGTCGTAATCAAGTCTTTCACCAGACGTTTCTTCGGTCTTTGCCTTTGAGGTTCTTTGTTGATGAGGTCTTTAAATCTTCTTTTAGCTCTTAAAATCCAACAGCGGATCATCTTTAGTTTGTGCCATGAAGAGGGGCGTTGGATTAAGTCATCTAAGAAGTGGTTTGTCACTTGACAGGCAGTAGCGAGGCAGGAAGCCTCACTCTTCTTCACTTCGGGGTCCTCATATGTAAGCTCTTGAGTAAACTCGGGTTGTATAGGCCATTCAGGTTCTACTTTCCACAGAAAGTCCGGACCACGTTTCCACCGTTCGGATTGCAGAAAATCAGCAATTGGCATTCCTCTTGAGGTATCATCACCAACATTTTCGGCAGAAGGGACATACTTCCATTGGGCAACATTAGAAATGTCTTTAATTTGGCGAACTCGATTAGCCACAAAGGTGTGGAATGCCTTGGTTTCATTTCGCAGGTAACGCAAAACAGTTGTGCTGTCTGTCCAAAATACAGACGACCTTGTTAGCTCAGGGATTTGCAGCTCATCCCTCAACAGTTTGTCGACATTTACAGCAAGTACTGCAGCAGATAGTTTGAGTCTGGGTATAGTCAAAGTCTTCAACGGTGCCAGTCTTCCTTTGGCAAAAACTAAACAGCAGTGAACTTGAAAGTCCTCGGTTACAAAGCGTATGTAAGAGGCGACACCATAAGCGTTTTCTGAAGAATCACAAAAATGGTGCAGCGTAGCATGCTTTACTTGTTTCAGATTTGGTGGTTTGTAAGATCTTGGAACTTGAAAAGCAGTAAGGGAAGGTAACTCTGATAGCCAAGATGTCCACTTCTTTTTCTCAGAATCAGGTATGTCATCGTCCCAGTCCAGCTTCAACTTGCAGAGTCTTTGCAGTAGCAACTTCACAGGCAGCAAAAAGGGAATGCCGAAACCCAGTGGATCGTATACGGAGTTTATAGTTGACAGAATACCCCGTCTAGTAGCTGGTTTTTCACTTCGGTTAATTTTAAATTGCAAATTGTCCGTTTCAACGTTCCAATATAGTCCAAGGGCACGTTCTACGGGTAAGTCATCGAGAGACAGATTTAGATTTGTAGCGTTTTTTGACCATTCACTTTTGGGAATGAAATTCATCACTTCTCTGTCGTTGCTTATCCAGCGATTAATTTTGAAACCGCCCATAGACAGCAGTTGGCACAGTTCAGCAACAAGGCTCTTGGCCTCTTCAACCGAGGATACTGAAGTCAAAAGGTCGTCTACGTAAAAAGAATTATGTACAGCTTGCACGGTAGACGCGTTAAATTCACCAATATGAGCATCAGCAGTGTACTTGAGAGCGAAATTTGCGCATGCTGGTGAGCAAACAGTCCCAAACAAATAAACAGTCATTCGATAGTCCATTAGATTTCCGTCTATTTTGCCATCCTTCCACCACACAAATCTAAATAAATCGCGATCCTTGACTGGTACGGAGACTTGATGAAACATTGCTTGAATGTCTCCTTGCAAAGCAATTTTTTCTAGGCGAAAGCGAAGCAACACACTGATCAAATTGTTCGTTAAATCTGGTCCTGGGAGCAGGGCTTGGTTTAGAGATATTCCTTGAAACTTGGCAGAGGCATCGAATACCACGCGGATCTTGTTTGGTTTTTCCGGGTGATAAACTCCATGGTGGGGCAAATACCATACCTTACCATATTGTACTTCTTTGTCTGGTACTTCTTCCGCGTAGCCTTTTTCTATCAAGTCTTTCATGAAATCTTGATAGTGTTGTTGGAATCTGGCATCTCGCTTAAACCTGCGTTTTAAGTACATAGCACGTTGTACCGCCAATTCCTTGTTTTGTGGCATACGAAGGTTTTCGTTCCCGATGGGTAGGTCAATTTCGTAATGATCGTTGCTTAAATGTTGGATGCTGCTCGATACGGAGTCGAGAAATCGAGCTTGTTCTACGGAAAGTTCCTTCTTGGGATTGATGGTCGAGTCCATAACATCATAACATAGTGAACATAAGTCCATTGAACAAGACTTAGAAAAGAAGCTTTTTGCCTTTTCGTTCGGCTTTTTCCAATTAGCACAGTAAGCTATCCACCCAGCAACAGTTTTAATAGCGTAGCTTCCCTCTGAAGTGGTTACGACTTCAAGAGGCTGAAAGGCACGCAAGTTGTCATTCCCAATTAACAGTCCGACTTCACATTCTACATGGGGCACAAAAATGTCCGAAAACTCTGGAAAGTCCTTCAAATCATCTTGGGTAACAACATCAGATGCAGATATAGGCAAGTTATCAGTCGACAAAAGTGGAGAAAGTTGAATTGAATTTGTTTCTGCAAAATCGAGCAATAGCACATTATTCACAACCTTTGTGCGCTTATAGTTTTCAGTATTGCAGTTCAGTGTAGCAGTGTTAACATTAATTTCAGTGCATGAGCGTATGCCGAGTTTGTTCATTAAGTCCGTGGTGATAAATGAGTTTGTGCTGCCGTTATCAAAAAATGCTTTAGTTTGAACCAGTGTTTTTGTTCCTTGCAAACGAACCTTGACAGGGATTACTGGCAACATACCGGAAGATGGCGCTGTTGCACTAACCAGTCCGTTTATGCAGTTAACCGTCTGTTTCGAATTTTCACTTTGCGATTTAGTATCACTCGGATTGCGCAAGGTTTTGTCCTTGTCAGTTTGTTCAGTACAGTTTCCATAGTCCTTGGAGGGCGGATGCAGCAATGTTGTATGCCTCTTCTTGCATCCATCATAGCGACACGGAGTTTTGCGTTCGCATTTGCTTGAAAAATGTCCCTTGTTTAAGCAGCAAAAACACAGAGATTCCTTTTCCACAAAAGTTCGTCTTTCGTCGTAAGTCATCTTTCGGAATTGTTGACATTGATTTAGGTAATGAGGTCCGTTGCATAGCTGGCATTGCTTTGCTGATTGGGTGCCAGTTTTTGCTTGGATGCCAAATGATTTAGCTACCCGTTTATTTTGTTGCTTTTGACCAGCAGAGGCTGCATTTAAGCTTGAATCAGAACAGTAGTTGACGGGTTGGGTAACAAAATTCGTGCATTCTCTAGTTTTGGTGGCCACGAACGAACTCAGATCAGAAAAATTGATGTCCCTTTGTTGCACATGCAGAATTTGGTCCACCAAGTGTTCCCAACTTGACAGCCACTGCGGGGGGGACCGCCTTGTGATTTTTCGAATTATATCGGCATTGTCCATTTTGTGCAAATAGTTCATACCAGCTAAAGTATATTGACAGGCTGTAAGCTTGGCCGAAAATTCCAGGATTGCACTAACGTCTTTTTTAGACAGCACCGGGCCATTTGTTACTGTATTAACACATGCTGTCGCCACTTGCAATTTTTGACCAAAATGGTCCCGAAGCAGCCTTTTGGCGGTTAGATAACCTACATCGGGAGGCGTGTATTGGCAGCCTTGTATTAGTGTATGGGCGACGCCTTTGGTGTATTACAATAAATAGTACAATTTGAGCTTTGGATCTTTGATCTGGGCGTCTATGAGCGAGTCAAATGCATCCGTAAAATTATAGTACGCCTCAGAATTGCCATCAAAAACAGGAGGCTTTACTTCGAAAGTGGGGAGTTGTTGCCCAACAAACACAGCACCTAAACCCTCTGAAATATGTCCCAGTCCCGGAACTCCAACAGTAACTCGAGGACTTGCATTGGCCAGTGGGCTTGCAGTGCTGTTCGCGCCTGCGCCTCGGAAAGATAGAAAGGGTGAGTTGTTCGAATCAGCGTTGTTGCTGTTAAAAGCGTCATTTGGAAATACTGCGCGAGAACTAGGAAACGACATATTGTCAACATGATTATCATTAGGCCTACGCTGTGTAAAACAATTAACAACACTTGGATTAGAAATATTCGTATCGGAAGTGGTATGCACGGTTGCATACGGCGCGTTTGTGGAACTCGGTGCGTATGCACTTGACCTTGTGGCGCTCAAACTGGTTGCAGCGCAGAGATTTGTCGTTGCTGTAGCAGCATTTGTATGTGGGGTATTGTCGCTTTGCAAAATTGTTGAAACAGTCTGCTGCGGCGACGAATTTTCGCATGACGTCATGGAATATGGTGTGTCAGTATTTGCGATGAGTCGTTGGCTTCGTTCTGCGTTGGAAGCTGTAGATGAAGATTGATGAGCGGTGAGCTCAGCGGTGGCCTCTTTAAGCTGGGCTTCGAGATGCGCTTGAGTGAGTTTTTGCTGATACAGAAGTTCCTTTTCTTCGCGAAGCCTTTGAAGTTCGAATTGTTGTTTTTCCGCAAGGGCTACGGCTTCAGCTTGGGCATGCTGCTGCCTGATTAATTCTTCCTAGAAGTCTGGGCGTTCTCTGGCATGTTTTTCATTCAGCTTATCTATCTCCTTTTGGGCGTTGAGGCGCGCTTCCAGTACAGCTAATTTTGCCTTAGCACTTGACTTGAAAGAAGTTGTTGCTTTTGAGGTTGAACTTGTGCTCGAATCCTCTGAAGATGATGATGACGAACCCGAAATTGTTGAGCGTTTCGATTTATGCGTTTCCTTCGATTTTTTAGAAACGATACCTTTGGTCTTAGACGTTTCCGACATGACTTGATTTGATGATGTACTTCCGATTTAATTTGCTGGTTTTGGCCACAGCCAATAAACCTTAAGATGTGAGCGCTCTTTTGTTCCGTGAGTCTCACAACGCGGACGGAGCTTGGCTTTCCTTTAGTCGGATTGACTTCAACAAACTGCACACGCGGACTTGAGTGTCTTTGTGTCCGTTTATTCTATATTTAAAATAAAACAACCAATTAGCATGCAAAATATTTATGAATTTCAGACGTAAAAGATTAGTTTAACGGATTACACAATAATAAACATTTACACTTGAAATTGAAATTCGGAAATACTAATTACGAGAATTTGATGATTCAATTTAGACAATACAATAAAAAACATGATAATAATCTATTAAACTTACGGCTGGTCGCAGCTCAAGGCTCCAATTATTGTTTCGAAAGTACAATCTAATGGTTGTCAAGCGGAGATTTTCACAAGTAACTATACACATTTGCATTTACGATTCTAAATATACAAGCAATTTATTTTAATGCGTGTATTACTAAACTAAACAAATCTGTTCTAATTGCTGTAAAATTTCTATAATAACTCATATATTGTACGCACTAATATCTATCTAACTAGAACTAGCAAGCTTACGTTACGCTATTCCAATATCACTAACCTAGCTTAGGCAAAACGAAAAGAAAAAACGCAAGCAAAGTTATCGGTCAGTGTTTCCAAAATTAAAAACTTAGTTGGCGTTAACAGAAGGTACGTATGCAACGCATCAAAAATTAAAGTTTAACAATCTAATTAAAGTTGAGCTAAGTATCAAAGCAACGGCAACAAAAAATCAAGATTTACATTGTCTCTGCTTGACCTTCAGCAATAAAAGAGAGTGTGAAGCCTCAACCGTGGGTACTAAACAATGGGGCAAGTGACAGCTTAGTTATGTAACTCAAAAACGCTAAAGTCCTTTTGCTAAAATCCACTTTTTGACAAAAACCACGACTCGATTTATTAAAATTTGAAGAACATTTAAGAGGTGCACACTGTTTTGATTTGCTGCAGATTGCACCTTTTTCAATCGGGTTTTTCAATCCAATAAGTGTTTAATTATTTCTTTGTGACGTAGAACTTATTTACATTTTAAATTGCACTTTTTGTTTGAAAAACTCTGCGTTTAAAATGCATGCAAATTTTTGTAATCTTGCAAGCTGAAACTTGTTGCTATTCTGTCGACTTTAGATCGGATAGTCATAAATAGACCCTGGAAAATTGGTATTCACAGCTTTCCTGCTTGACGTTCAGCATTAAAAGGGACAGTGTGAAGCCTCCGCCGTGTGTGGTAGACAGGTGGGCAGGTGGCAGCTTGACTCGAAGACGGAAAGGTCCCTTTGCTGTCTCCTGGCCAAGGCAACTTAGTGAATAAAATGTAAATACAAATTAATACAAATACATTGTAACCGATTGTTATTCTGTTTTGCTGGCACTAAATTCAAAAAAGTGGGGTAAGAATTGTATCCTAAATAAAATTTTGTCATTGAATCATTATCTAGCTAATTCTAATTTGAAAGTTACTTTTCTCTTAGTTCCTAGTCATTTCGGGATTTCTGGAAACGAAATTGCTGATGATTTAGCCAAACATGTTTTTAGATCTGTCGTAAAATGCCCATCAAATAATGTTCAAATATATCGAGCCGAAAGTAAATTATCGTATTCAGAAGTCAAATCATTGCTTCGGGATCATATTTATGAGAAATGGAATCGTCATTACATCGCTTATCCTGCCGGTGGCCGATAAAAATTTTTATTCCCCTATGTCCAAAATGTACCTTTCTTTCAATCAAAAGATATTTTTAAACTTTAAACTGCTGATTGCTCCTTAAATCAGCCTCTATTTAGAATAAATTTGTTGTGTTATTTACTTTTGTATTGCACGCTAGGGATTCGAACCTGAGTTTTACGGGTGTTTTATTTCTTACTATTGTGACCTCGTGAACTTTTGCGTTAACTTTTTATTGTGTTTCCTGTACATTGTGCAAGTGCGCTGTTTGCTCAACTTATTATTGATTTTTACTTTAACTGTTTTCTGTTTACCCTGCAGTATTTTTGCCGAGTATTTTATTATATAAGCAAAAGCCACTCTTATGTCTTCAGTTCACCAAAGTTACTAGCTAACTTGTTAAATCTTTATGTTTCTTTTCGAAAACATAACAAAATTGCTATGACACTAGCTGGTTTATGTACCAAACGCAAAGTTCCCGAAACTGTCCCACATTTTGGTTTTGTTTGCCCGCGTTATTCATCTGGTCATAATATTCTGAAACGGGTTGTGAAAAGATTAGGCCTTAACTTTGATGTGAAATATATATTGTCAAACAAAGTGGTGTATCTTTGTCTTATTCGATATATGTGCTCCTCCAATCGGTTGATTTAAAACGTTACTTGCTATCATGTACTATTATACCGCGACAATATTACGTAAAAATGAAATGTGTAATACGTAATCTTTTGAAAATACTCGTTATAGCTTATTTATTCTTTGTTAGCATGAGTTGGCTTGGGTGGAGCAAAGCCAAGAGGGCATTGATGCACAATATGACAAAACGTTGTCATTTACCTTTTGTGGTTAATTTTTCTCCACTGCAACCCACCTCTGATTGTGTTTCATGTTTGATAAACCACACTCTGTAATTTGGCAGTATATAATAATAAAATTATAATCAATCCTAAAAACAATTTTAAAATTACCTTTTCTCTAAGGATGTGAGCTTGACAAATTCATATTGTTTATTTTCTTCATATATTAAACTAGTCTTGTATTTTATATTAAAATACTCTAGAAGATCGGTGCCGTTATATGAAATGCTAAAATTTTGTTTTTGTAAGTTTACTTTTTGAGCGCTTATGCCGTGATGCCAGGCGCCTGATGTCGGTGCAGAATTACTTGCTCTTTTTTTAATTTCAACCAAAATATTAAAATCCGCAGCATTTATTATACGTTTTTGCTTTTTTTTTAAAACTTGTTATGGTGCTACTAAATCACCGCTGTTGTAATGCACCAATATTCACGATAATAATAAATAAATAAATAAATAAAAGTCTGGAATAGTTTCACAGAGTGCAAAGGCCCTTTAAGAAGAAATCGAGTCAGCAAGCAAATTCTCATAGTTGGAGCCAAGTTTAGCGTGGCATTTTATTAAGGTTATTGAGAATTGAGATTGGGACTGAAAAATATTCTATTGTTTCAGAGCTTTGTTGCTCAATTCTAGCTGCTAAGAGCTTTTGCTTTGTTGGTGCTCGTTGGCACAATACCCATCGCTTTGCAGAATCCCACTCACTCTTTCTATATTTTAGATTAGCTGCCATTTACTCATGATTTGTCGTAGCAAGTCCAAAATTAGCAATACAGTCAAAATTTGGAATTTAATGCGTCTTCATCTGAAGTTTGTCTTCATCTGAAGCAGTGGAGTTTCAGATGAAGACGCATTAAATTCCAAATTTTGACTGTATTGCTAATTTTGAACTTGCTACGACAAATCATGAATAAATGGCAGCTAATCTAAAATAGAGAAAGAGTGAGTGGGATTCTGCAAAGCGATGGGTATTGTGCCAACGAGCACCAACAAAGCAAAAGCTCTTAGCAGCTAGAATTGAGCAACAAAGCTCTGAAACAATAGAATATTTTTCAGTCCCAATCTCAATTCTCAATAACCTTAATAAAATGCCACGCTAAACTTGGCTCCAACTATGAGAATTTGCTTGCTGACTCGATTTCTTCTTAAAGGGCCTTTGCACTCTGTGAAACTATTCCAGACTTTTATTTATTTATTTATTTATTATTATCGTGAATATTGGTGCATTACAACAGCGGTGATTTAGTAGCACCATAACAAGTTTTAAAAAAAGCAAAAACGTATAATAAATGCTGCGGATTTTAATATTTTGGTTGAAATTAAAAAAAGAGCAAGTAATTCTGCACCGACATCAGGCGCCTGGCATCACGGCATAAGCGCTCAAAAAGTAAACTTACAAAAACAAAATTTTAGCATTTCATATAACGGCACCGATCTTCTAGAGTATTTTAATATAAAATACAAGACTAGTTTAATATATGAAGAAAATAAACAATATGAATTTGTCAAGCTCACATCCTTAGAGAAAAGGTAATTTTAAAATTGTTTTTAGGATTGATTATAATTTTATTATTATATACTGCCAAATTACAGAGTGTGGTTTATCAAACATGAAACACAATCAGAGGTGGGTTACAGTGGAGAAAAATTAACCACAAAAGGTAAATGACAACGTTTTGTCATATTGTGCATCAATGCCCTCTTGGCTTTGCTCCACCCAAGCCAATTCATGCTAACAAAGAATAAATAAGCTATAACGAGTATTTTCAAAAGATTACGTATTACACATTTCATTTTTACGTAATATTGTCGCGGTATAATAGTACATGATAGCAAGTAACGTTTTAAATCAACCGATTGGAGGAGCACATATATCGAATAAGACAAAGATACACCACTTTGTTTGACAATATATATTTCACATCAAAGTTAAGGCCTAATCTTTTCACAACCCGTTTCAGAATATTATGACCAGATGAATAACGCGGGCAAACAAAACCAAAATGTGGGACAGTTTCGGGAACTTTGCGTTTGGTACATAAACCAGCTAGTGTCATAGCAATTTTGTTATGTTTTCGAAAAGAAACATAAAGATTTAACAAGTTAGCTAGTAACTTTGGTGAACTGAAGACATAAGAGTGGCTTTTGCTTATATAATAAAATACTCGGCAAAAATACTGGCAGGGTAAACAGAAAACAGTTAAAGTAAAAATCAATAATAAGTTGAGCAAACAGCGCACTTGCACAATGTACAGGAAACACAATAAAAAGTTAACGCAAAAGTTCACGAGGTCACAATAGTAAGAAATAAAACACCCGTAAAACTCAGGTTCGAATCCCTAGCGTGCAATACAAAAGTAAATAACACAACAAATTTATTCTAAATAGAGGCTGATTTAAGGA
>OZ014469.1:18801327-19067241 GCA_963965965.1 Trididemnum nubilum
CGAGGTTGTAGCAACCGGGACAGAGGTATCGGCAACCGGCTCGGACACTGGCGAGCTTTTGGGACGCGGTGCTTCCGTTCGAGTTTCCGAGCGTTTACCAGCAGCTGACCCGGCCGCAGCTGGTTCTCGCTGTTTTGCCTCGGCGACAGGCCTCTCCAAGGATTGCTCCGGCTTCGGATCCGGTTTTGCTTCAACCACTTGTTTGGGTGGAACGGCTGAAGTGCTTGGCTCTTTTGGTGCTTCCTGTGGCTTCTGCGGCGGCGGAGCATCTGGCTGTACTGCGTGCTGTTGCGCACGCGATGCAGCGGATTTGGCGTTCTCCGGTTGCACGGCCGGCACAGTTCTGTTGATGCCGCATTCAACAACGAGATCGCTCGGTCCGCCGATCAATATCAGGTGCTCGGTATCGTCTCGGCGCACGAGTACCAGTCGACGTCGGGCATCGACGGCCGCTGCGTCAAGAACAGCCAGACGCGGTTGGCGATTGCTGCCGCCACGCATAAACGTCATGTGACCGCGACGTTTGAAAAACCAGTAGACAAGAAGAAGGCAAACAACGACCGCCGCGGCGATCAGCACCGGCGTGTTCAGGGACAATCCGTCCGTTCCGAACAGTGTCTCACCCATGTATTTCTGCCCCGTTCTGCATAAAGCCGCGACCCACTAAAAAGGGTAGTGGGCAGGAGATCGACTGGCAACCTCGGGTGGCTGCAAAAGCTGTGTAACACACACGTCGGTTTGTGGACGGTTTGCGTGAAGCCGTCAGTCGGGCTGATCTGACACGAAGAAGGCGATCGGAGTCTGTGGATGATTCGCTCGAACCGGTTGCCCGGTTTGTGATTGACGCGGTTCAGCCAACGGGTTCCTGACGCCGCGGCGCTACCGATTGTGGCAAAATCCCGAATATTCACCGGTATCTGCGGCCCCCCGGCCTCCCTCCCTTTTCTTGGCTCCAGGAATATGATTCAAACGGACAACCAAGGGGAATCAGGTTCGCTTAGGGGACACGGATGGCGCGGAAGAACCCGTCGGACGGCGGCTACCCGACACCGATGATCGACCGGCATTCGCGTCCCGGCACGATCATGCGGCTGATCGTTCTTGCCATTGTGCTGGTCGTCGCCGCAATTGCCTTCGTTTTTCTCGAAGGCCGCGTCAACACCAATTTCGGCCTCGGATTGCTGGGCATTCTGTCGATGATCGGGATCTTCTACCTGGTCTCGACCTTTATCGGGTTTGTTCAGATCATGCCGCGGGCCGGGGGCGATGAGCTGTCTCGTCTGTTTATCGACGGTCACCCCGAGGGGACTGTCGTGACCGACAAGAAAGGTCGCGTCGTCTATGCAAACCGCACCTATGCCTCTCTGACAGGGGCTGCGAGCCCCAACGACATATTGTCGATCGAGGCCCTGTTGTCAAAGGACAATCAGGCCGCCGAGGCGGTATATCGGCTGACCAATCAGATCCGTGAAGGCAAGGAAGGGCAGGAGGAGTTCCGCCTTCTCAGTCCGCTGGACAAGACCGGTGCCGCCACCGGTGCTCGCTGGTACCGGTTGAGAGCGCGACTCCTCGATCTGGGCAGCGGCGGCGAAACACTGCAGGCCTGGCAATTGTCGGACATCTCTGACGAGCGTGAGGACCAGGAGCGGTTCTTCAAGGAATTGCAGCATGCCATTGATTATCTCGACCATGCACCGGCAGGCTTCCTGTCGACCGGCGAAAACGGTGAAGTGGCCTATATCAACGCGACGCTCGCCGACTGGATCGGATTGGATCTGACGGCCTTTACGCCGGGGTCGATTGCTCTGAAGGACCTGATCGCTGGCGAAGGCATGGCGTTGATCGAATCGGTCCAGGCGGCGCCTGGTCTTAACAGAACCGCGACGCTTGATCTCGATATGCTGCGGCGTGACGGCAAAAGCCTGCCTGTGCGGCTTGTGCACCGGGTCAGCGCCGCCCATGACGGAGCTCCGGGCGAAAGCCGCACGATCGTGCTGACCCGCACCGATGAGGGTGGAAGCGAGGCGACGACGGCGGCAGCGGAAATGCGCTTTACGCGGTTCTTCAACAGCACGCCGATGGCGATTGCATCGGTCAATGGCGATGGAAGGATCCTGCGCACCAATGCGCCTTTCCTCAAGATGTTCACCGATGTGGTTTCTCGCGACGACCTCGAGCGCGGTACCTCTTTCGATTCGGTGATCCATGCGGCCGATCGGGGCAGATTTGAGCAGGCACTCGAAGCAGCGCGAGACGGACAGGCGGACATCGATCCCGTCGACGCCCGTCATGCGGACGACGGTGAGCGACACCTGCGATTCTATGTCAGTGCCGTCACCGACAGCGCCGGCAGTGAGGAAGCGGCCATCATCTACACGCTGGAAACCACCGAGCAGAAGGCGCTCGAGGGACAGATGGCGCAGACGCAGAAAATGAATGCGGTGGGTACGTTGGCTGGCGGCATCGCGCACGATTTCAACAACGTGCTGACAGCTATCCTGCTGTCGGCAGATCACCTGCTTCTGTCGCTGCGGCCCTCTGATTCCAGCTTTGCCGATCTGATGGAGATCAAGCGCAACGCCAACCGCGCTGCCGTGCTGGTGCGTCAGTTGCTGGCCTTCTCGCGCAAGCAGACCATGCGTCCGACTGTTCTGTCGATGACTGACGTCATCGGCGATCTGCGCATGCTCGTCGACCGGCTGACCGGCACCCACGTCAAACTCGATGTCGAATTCGGCAAGGACCTCTGGCCGGTCAAGACGGATCTTGGCCAGTTCGAACAGGTAATCATCAACCTGGCGGTCAACGCCCGTGATGCGATGCCCGAAGGCGGTACGGTGACGATCCGGACCGCCAATGTCGACAGCAGTGAGGTCGAGGCGCTGAACAACCGCGGGATGGAGGTTGGCGACTATGTGATGATTGAGGTCGCCGATGAAGGTTCCGGCATCGAACCGGATTTGATGGACAAGATTTTTGAACCCTTCTTCACAACCAAAGAAGTTGGCAAGGGCACCGGTCTGGGCCTCTCAATGGTCTATGGCATCGTCAAACAGTCGGACGGCTACATCTATCCGGAATCAGAAGTCGGCAAGGGCACCAAGTTCCGCATCTATCTGCCGCGCCATGTCGAAGCGGCAAGTGAGGCAGAAGGATCCGACGAAGTCGCGGCTACCGCGACAGAAGGCGAGCCGACAGAGGACGTAAAACAGAAGTCGCCGGCCGAGGACGACCGCAAGGACCTGACCGGTTCAGCCACCGTGCTTCTGGTGGAAGATGAAGAAGCGGTGCGGCGGGGCGGCAAACGCATGCTGGAAACGCGCGGCTATACCGTTCACGAGGCGGCTTCCGGGGTGGAGGCACTGGATATTGTCGAAGAACTTAATGGCGAGATCGACATTGTCGTCTCGGACGTTGTCATGCCGGAGATGGATGGGCCGACACTGCTGCGTGAGTTGCGCAAGGAATATCCTGACCTGAAGTTCATATTCGTGTCCGGCTATGCCGAGGACGCTTTTGCCAAGAACCTGCCGGAGGATGCCAAATTCGGTTTCCTGCCGAAACCATTCTCACTCAAGCAGTTGGCGACAGCCGTGAAGGAAGTTGTTGAAGGCTGAGTCGTCACACGAAGGTGATCAGACCGGATTTCTCTTTTCTTTCAAGCTTTTCCACCGCACCTCGGAGTGAGCCTGAAACGGAACACAATGGCGCCGTATTGTTGCTATTGATGCAGAATCAGCCTTAAATTCGCGCACTTTTGAGAGGGACTTAACGGGCATGTACAAGAAGATACATAGGGGTAGCCTTGAAAAAGGCTGTTTTAGATTGAACGTTTTCGTCCAGCTCTCTTTATGAATCTTCGTTGGAATAAAGAAAAACTAAAATGCAGAAAAACTAAAATGCAATGCAGTGAAGAAAAACTAAAATGCAGTGATATAGAGGTTGACTACATTGAAATGACAATGGGTTGCTATTACGACGTAAAATGCTGCAAAAATCACCTAAAATTGTATTAGGTTAATGCAAAAGTATAGAAAATATAGAAAATTTCTTTTGCAGAATCACAGTAGACACTAGGGGTGCTAGTAATTTTGCATTTTCGATTAGGCAGTTTTTTGGTTGGTCTTTTGCCACTTCTTATGCATCTCGGAATGTGTTGATTAATTCTGTCTTGCAATCTTTGGGAAGTTCGACCCACGTACCGACGGTCACAGCGGCACATGTATTGATATACGATTACTTTGTTGAAGGGAGGGTAGAACATCTTTATGGATTGCAGGCAAAATTTTTCTCGTTGAAAAATAAAGCGAGGTTCAACAGCTTGGTAACATCGGCTGATAGCAATCTTGGTTTGCTTTTCAAAATTCAAAAAAATTTTGCCAATCCAAGGAAGCTTCAAGTAAACTGGACACTTTTGCGGTCCTTCTTTTGGTTTATGGTTAAAAAGCGCAATTTTCTTAGATATGGTGATTTGAATAATGCTTTCTGGGTATCCATTATTCCATAGAATCGAGCTGATGTTTTCTAGTTCGTGCTGCAGTTTACTTTTTGAACAAATCATCAATGCTCAATGCAAATTGCATCGATGCTCGATTTCAATTAGATTTCAAAATTATGATCAAATGCTTATGATCAATTTCAAAAATTATGATCAATTTCAAATATAATCAAATGCTCGATTTCAAAATTGAATCGAGCATTGATGATTTGTTCAAAAAGTAAACTGCAGCACGAACTAGAAAACATCAGCTCGATTCTATGGAATAATGGATACCCAGAAAGCATTATTCAAATCACCATATCTAAGAAAATTGCGCTTTTTAACCATAAACCAAAAGAAGGACCGCAAAAGTGTCCAGTTTACTTGAAGCTTCCTTGGATTGGCAAAATTTTTTTGAATTTTGAAAAGCAAACCAAGATTGCTATCAGCCGATGTTACCAAGCTGTTGAACCTCGCTTTATTTTTATAACGAGAAAAATTTTGCCTGCAATCCATAAAGATGTTCTACCCTCCCTTCAACAAAGTAATCGTGTATCAATACATGTGCCGCTGTGACTGTCGGTACGTGGGTCGAACTTCCCAAAGATTGCAAGACAGAATTAATCAACACATTCCGAGATGCATAAGAAGTGGCAAAAGACCAACCAAAAAACTGCCTAATCGAAAATGCAAAATTACTAGCACCCCTAGTGTCTACTGTGATTCTGCAATTGGACAGCATTTATTAGAGAATAAAGAATGTGCCAAACATTTCAACGATGCCCAATTTTCCATTTTGGCTACAGCAAAATCTTCATTTCATTTATCAGTTCTGGAAGCAACCTTCATCAATTCCTTACAGCCTATTCTCTGCCGTCAAACGGCTGAAAAACAATTTTGAACATTAGATTTGACTTCCTTTCGAACTTGAGCAAAAAGTTGCCAATCTAGGGTAATTTGAGATAAATAGCACATTTTTGCTGACCTTTTTTCGCAGGTTGATAAAAACAAGCAATCTCAAGTGGAAAAGGAAAAGTCAAATCTAAAGTTCAAAACTGTTTTTCAGCCGTCGTAGCTTGCGTTACTTTACAAATACGCAAAATTCTATCCTCAATTCGTAAGAATTTTGTACCCATCACACAACAAAGTTTGGTCGTATACCAAAAAGTGTGCTGCTGTGATTGTCCTTACGTGGGTTGGACATCCTTAAGGTTGCAGGAGAAAGTTATCATTCAACACATTCCCAGATCAATTCGAAACAAGGAAAAGCCAACAAAACTTCATTTACTTCAAGATCTTGACTGCGATCCCAATATCATGGTGGACAATTTTCAATTTTGGAAAAAGCATGAATCCAATTTCATTTAGTAGCGCTAGAAGTTTTTTTTTTTATAACACTGTAACCAATTTTGTGCCGGCAAAAAAAATTCGTCGACTCGTTTCAAATTTTACAATAATTAATCATTAGGTGGCGGACATACGAAGTTTGACAAACATCGAATCAAAACTCTTTACGTAATATATTTTTTCATTTTTAGGTGGAAATTTCAACATCTCGAAAAACTGTAGAAGACCGCATTTTTCAGCTCTCATAATTCTCGCGTTGTTTCTTGACACGGGCGAGACGAAATTAATTAGTTTGAATCGATTTTTTAACAGCCTTTTTGAAGGCTGCATTTTTCAATTAGCGATCAAATTTGAATCGAAATTTTTAGCTAAGTTTCAAATTTTTTTGCTAAATTATGAGTTTTGTTTTTGACAAATTAACCCTTCTCCCTAAATAAACGTAATAAAATATGCTTTTAATCCTTTTATAAGTCCATTCCAGTGCAAAAGAGAGTCTCAGAAGTGCTAAAATGTGGTATTTTGTTTATTCTGCATTTTGTTCGGCAGGACAATGGGAGGGCTATGAACAAAATACAAAATCAAAAAAATACCACGCTATAGTTATAGCCCTTCGCTCCACCTTGGCTCCGCTACTGTATACAGCTCCACACTAGCATTGAATTTGGTTTACATAGTTCTATTATATCATAAACCAAAGTGACAAAACAAGCACTTTGGGCATCCAGCTGTGCTACATGATATGAATCGAAAAACATTTATCTGCTGTCTTCTTACATAGCACATCTTTCAACATAGCTTCACTATTTATTTAATAGCGAGCGCTTATTTAAGTAGAATCTACTGCTAAGTTAAGAATGACGTTTTTCAAAATTTCACTAGTTTTTAACAATTAGTCAGGAGTCGCTCAGAGTACACCAATTTTACACTTCATTGTAAATTTGGTGTACTCTTTAAGACCCCTAAAGGTCCTTACGCAACCCCTTGGAAGGTGGCGACCACCAGTTTGGGAAGCCCTGGTGTAAAACATAATTATTGAAATGTTTCGGTTACTTTCTTTAAACCATTGTCAATCTTATTGAAATTATTGAATTGTTCAAGAAGTAAGTCCATTTACCATGCTTCTAAATTAAAATTTGTTTTACCAGGTGCGGAATCACAGATTGAAACCAAACCAGTCTTGCCAAACAACGTTGTGGTCACCAGTTTTATTGGTTTAGAATTAATTTTTGATATACCTATTTCGCCACAATCTCCTGCAATATGCACTTGGCATTTACCTGGAACTCAAAATGACTGGGGCAATTTTAATACGTGCATTTTCGGATCAAATTGCTTTGGCCCTTCTGGTTGTAACAGCGACTATCACACTTTGAATTGCACTAACCGAGATAATGGAACTACTGGCATTGTAACATATCCTCGCCTTTACCAATCATTTCTGGAACCGAATAAAAACTACACTGTCAGTATAATTTGCTCAGATTTCTCGGGTACCATAGCTCAAGCACAATTCAATTTCAGTATATTGAGTGAGTATTGGATTTTACCATTACTGATTCTGTCTAAACACTACATAAATGCAACATTTAATATTAAATAAATGTGACTAAAAATGATTTTCATGAAATATGCATTTTCTGCATGACACTATTATAGTTTGTTAACACCACTGGTACCGTACTGTAAATTATTGCTACATTAGCTTGCAACAAAGTTACCAAAATAACATTAATTTTACTAAATACTGCACACTTCCAAAATTTTTTTTTAATGTTCATTTTTTTGAAGCTTTTTGTCTGACACTTGTCAAAAAGAATTTCGCCAGAATGGTGAGTGCAGAAAAAGAACGGCTACTTATAGTTAAAGCCGAATCGTGATTGGTTGAAAAGAAGGGCTAATGAGAGAACGGCATTAGTGTAATTCCAGCCAGTAAAGGCTTGGCTTTTTTATAAATAACCGTTCTTTTTTCTACGCTTTCCATTCTGACAATTTTTCTTCACTTGTGTCATACGGTACAAAAAACACGAGAAAATGAACAACCTGATTAATGCAATGCTCAAGTTCTCGCATTCCAACCATCTTCCAAAATCATAAAAGCTGTAAAAACTGCAATTACTCTGAAATGCAATTACTTTTACTTCTTTAAAAAAAATTAAATGTTTTATGCAATTTGATATAAACCAGCAATGAGAAGGAAAAAATACATTTGTTCAGAAATATTCTAAACCTATTGAACCTATAGATGGTAAATTTCACAACAATGCGTATACCTTTGTAATGCTTTACCACCCTTGCAATACAACTCATCCCTATCCGAGGAGTTGGTACTGACTTCATATGATACCATAAGCAATATTTTCATTTCGCTTGATGTGTCGCAAGTTTAAGGCAATCCAAGGTCATTCATTAATTAGTGAAACGTGTGAAACATATACTTCTTATCTTCATCTTTATCAACCAGATACTCAACTATTGTTTGAAAAAACCAAAACAGAACATGGTTATATTTTGGATTCAGTTTCAAAGTCTTTTGTCATGCTGGGCCACTTTAAGACACTTGAGATTACCACAAAAAATGAAATCACGGCGTTTTGCAAATTGCAGCACCAAACGAGATGACATTACAGTCACATCTGAATCAAGCACATACAATTCCATTGGAGAGATCACTTGTAAGAACGGTGGATTTCTGATTTATTTGAATGAGACAGGACCGGCTCCCACTCAAACAACATGCTCTGCAACAGCTGAATGGAGTGGACTTGATGAATTGAAATGCAGTGGTAAGATTGTGTAATCATCTTAAAGGGTTGTTTTTAAAGGCGTACTGCACATGAAACTACAATAGTTTACCATGTCATTCTCATTGACCAGCAATTATTTGTAGCAGAAATGCTGGGAAAATAAAGTCTGATTCTTCACTTTTTTCAATTTGTAAGGATTATATTTCTCAATAATGTAGGCTATGTGACTAGCAGGTGAAGGCCTTACAAAATATTATTGATTTGGTAAAAAACTTGAATAAATGCTTGTTTTAAATCTCCATAATTTTAGTATTTATATGTTTTACTTTTTATGCTGTAGAGGGTACTCCAATTTCGAAACACCCTTTAAACACATAATTTAATTATGACAGAGTTCGAATAAACAAAGCAGTTTTTACAGCAAACAGTTAAAACTTGCGATTATCCAGATTTCAAGCTTGCTACGCGGTTAACGCGTGTGAGCGGTGTGACATTGCTGAGGGCCTTTCCATTAAAGTCGAGGGATCTCTTTGCGTCACTTAAAATCTACGCTGTGATATCAAAGATTTATGCAAAGAGTCACAAAGAGAAGATGACATCTTCTCAAAGTTCATAGTTCTAATGACCTCAAACTAAAGTAAAATTAATTCTTACACTTTACTACGAGTCAGAAAAAGCACTTTAGCTTTTTTTAGTTACATGTGGAAGCTACCACCTGCCCACTCATCTATTACACACGACTGAGGCTTCACAATCTCCTTTATTGCTGAATGGTAAACAAGAAGCTGTAAATCCTAATTTTCTATTGTTTTTACTTTGATCCAATTGGAAATTAAACCCGAGTCAAGCGATTTACTTGCACGAGTTTTATCCACTCGACCCTGATTGAGAGCCAACCGTTGGTCTTAAAATTTGTTTATGACATAAAAAAAGAAAGCATTATCTTCACTGGCGTAGCCGACCAAGGGTAGTCAGGAAACCCTGCATAGAAATATCATCCCAAATTACAACAAACTTCTGGAAAATTTCTTGATCTGGATCAGACAAAAAAAAAACTATCAATTCTTGGTGGAGACTTTGTTTTGGTCTTCCCAAAAAATTTGATGGAAAACGAACCCAATTCTTTATCTGCTTTTGTTGGCCTTCACCTGAATCTCTTCAGGTGAAATGAGCCCTCTAGAAACTTTTCCCGGCCGCAAACTTCTAGTTACGCTATTGATTATCTTTTTAATTAAATCTGTCTCATGTCTCAGAAAAAAATGCTGCGAATAAAATTTGAACGCATGGCTAAAGAGGACCCAAACCTCTACTTAATTTTAAAGTTGCGGCAGTACTTTTTGCAGAACAGGGACTGTGCTACAGTAGCTCAGTATTGACGGAAGCATAAAGATGTTAACTTACTTGAATGCTCTGAAACATTTCAACACTTTTGATTTTCGTAATAGTTTAAAATTATGCAAAACAAACGACTAATTTCAGTTACACAGGTTGTAGGAAACGTCTTAGACGATCAAGCTTGCGCTCACTGTGGTTTGCTGAAGAAGAGTCGGTGACGTGGCTGAGAGAGTAAAACTGTCGTTTTTACGACGACCTTAATCCCATGATCTGAATTTCAACCACTACCATGGTCACGTTTTTGAGTCCATGTATTAGACGCTTTTCATTGATTATTTCAGCCCGGAGGCTTCGAACAAGCAGCATATACATTGTACAAGAATTCAAAGAAATCCACTGGACTATATATTAAATCACTGGAAATTTTTAAGCGGGTGCGGATTCCTCCAAACACGAAACAATTATTGCAAAGAAAAGCGTGCAGATTTTCCAATAATTAGCGTCTTATGCTGTCCGATGAAATTGTTTTGTGTAGAATTTTGGTTTTGATTAACAAAAATTTGTTGGGATTTCTCACCGGCTTTTGAGAAATAAAGCAGGAATTGACAAATTTTAGCTTAACTTCACGCTTATCGCAGTGGTCGAGTAAATGGAGCTTCTATTATTGAATTAAAAAGTAGATATGGGTTTGATTACCGTATATACTCGCGTATAGGTCGCAACTTTTTTCTCATATTTTTTAACAAAAAACACGGGTGCGACCTATCCGCGCGACATACCTTGAAAGTTTTCGGCGATTGCAAGTACCGTATTTTCCGGCTATTAAGCCGTTATAGACATGAATTGCGCTTGCGCTTGTGCTCGCACATACCAATGCGAGACAGTTTCATGCGCGCACACGCACATGCGACCGCTCAGCGTGCGTTGGATTTTCCCACTTTGTTAAGAAAAAATGGTTTTGCGATTTTAATGTTCGATTTCGAAGTTATTTGTTTTTAATTTATTTTAATTTTTGAAGTTTATTTTAATTTTCGCACAGATAACTTCGAAAATTTATCTTAATTTTCGAAGTTATCTGTGCAAAAAAGATAGTGCGACTTATGAGCGAGTCAACGCTAAATTCAACTTTTTTAACACAAAACTAATAGTGCGACCTATGCGGTGGTGCGACCTATAGGCGAGCATATACGGTAACTCCAATTGCTTCAAACCAAACACTACCAAATTGGTATTCAAAGCTTACGTGCTAGACGTTTAGCACTGAAGGAACACAGCGTAAGCTTCCATTGTCTGCGTTGAACAAGTGACAGCTTGACTTGAAGACGACGGGAATTCGGTTATCATAATATTTGGCGAAGAAGAGACTCTAGCCTTTCTGGGCTGGCTGAAACTTTAATTTTTGATGTGTTGCAGCCGCAACTTCAACCCCAGAGACAACAGAAGCAATTGCTGTGGATGCCACTCAAACCCCCCAAATATCAACAACATCTGCGTCAGCTGCATCTCTGCCTTCGGGGGCGGTGCTCGCGATATCCTTCACCATGTGCTCTCTACATCGTATATTTTAATCAAAACAATATTATGTCTATAGCATCAAAACTTACAGTATGTTTAAATAGGAGTTTTTTAAATTTTAATTCGAACGCTACCACTCTACTTACAATGTTTGTAAAGATACTGCTGGAAATCGGTTTTCTTGAAGAAATGAGAACTACGTGAGGTAGTAAAAAGGTGTCCCCAAATCTTGCTCCTCAATTTCCCTTATTCGCGAAAGTACATTTAATTCATTTGACTCTATACCATTAGCAACTCTGCGTTTCGAAATTTCGTGACATCCGAAAGCATGACTTTGCAAAATTTCTTACAGCATATCGAACATCGCGTTTATTATGCGAAAAATTTTGCAAATTCATCCCTATCTGATGTCACGAAAATTCGAAACGCAGGGTTGCCAATGGTACGAAGTCAAACGAAATAAATCTATTTTAGCGGATAAGGGAAACTGGGGAATAAGATTTAAGCTACCTCTTTATTATTTCAAATCGTTCTCATTTTTTCAATAAAACCAATTTTGGGCTTTGATCTCTTCGAAATTTGAATCTTTGCTATTCTATCTAAAGTAGCCCATAATTGGATTAATTATACATTGTATTATACGTATATCCTATACATTTTGCAGATGATAATAGTTTTGAAAACAAAATCACACACAATTTTATGTACCAGCATTATTACCTATTTAACAGTGCTGGGCACCGCAAATTTAAACTCTATTCCGCAACCGCAAATTCCGCAAAATAGCAGTGGGTGGTCCGCAACCGCAAATCCGCAAGTTTGCGGTACGTTTGCGGGAATTTTTTGCACTTCCGCAACCGCAAATGACTTTTAACTTCCGCAAACTTGAACCGCAAACTGTGCTGTTTTTTTACCTAGTTTGATAAATAGAGGAGACCTATAGCAATATAACAATGCTTGATATTTTCCATATCGGATGTAAACCTGTAATAAACATCAGTAAGTTTTCTTGATTTAAGTTTAATATTCTGTTTTCCTAAGTTATAATATACATGTCAGCAGCAAGGCCGAGTGAAATGTATGCAGGTTTGTATAAACAAAACTGCGACCGAGTTGAATTACGGCTGCGACGTGGGTGGCTGGAGTAGACACTTGGAACAGAGCAACCTCACCTGCCAGTCACTTTCTTGCTCGTTCTAACTTCTAACCAGTATGTTCATTGAGTTGAAAACCCTTGTTTGATTTACGTACTTGTACAGTGCATGTACTTGTCGTATAGGACAAACAGAGATGTACAAATCTTAATTGAGTCGCGGAAAAGTAAAAACTCGAGACGCACGAACTTGCATTTTTGCGTTCTTGAAAATGATGCTTTATGGGCATACAGACTAGTATTTACTGCTTCAGCGACGAAATGGAGGGAGGGGGCTTGTTGTCGATGTCACTTCCTGATCCTTTACTAACGAAAAGCAATTTGCAGATCACGATTAAAATAACTTTGTTTCAAAGGTGATAATTGCAGTTAACGTTCTTTTTTTGCTTCTGTACTGGTGCGAAAACTTTTTAAATTGTTTTGAAAGATGTTCATATAAAGTCAAATTTTTGCAAAGATGAAAATGTCCTAGTGGTAAAAAGAACCAGCAAAAACTTCGTTTTTTTGTTTATTTTATTTTAGTTGCAATACAGTTCTGATTAATGGTTACATGAAATTCTAACGCTGGAACTTCCGGTCGAACTTTGGATAAGAGCAGTCTTTTAAAAGCTTTTAAATTGCATACAATATAATTACGTTGCAGACACTAGCGTACCTTGGAGGAAGACCTCTATGCCATGGCCTTCCCTCAGACCCTTAAATGAAACAAGATAAAGCAAAACCAAGCAGTTCTAAGAGGATATACGTTATTACTGCGTAAATACGAAAATAAATCGATCTTTATTTTGGTTTGTTTTCTTCACAAATGACCTAGCTTTTTAATTCCGTAATGTGTTTGAAGCATTTTCATTTTACGATTTCAGTCGTCTAGTAAGTCTCGTAAAAGCATTATACTCTGGCCCCCTATGGAAACTGTTTGCTTGTGCCACTGGATGCAGATATTAATTTTGTTTGAAAACTCGCTTTCATTTAAAATTTTATGTTTATCTTTAGCGCTGAGCAGTCAGCACTCAGCACCTAAAGTAATTGCAAAAATAGAAAATTTGTGTTTGAAGTCTTGGTAAGGGTATGTAACAGAGGTTCAATTAATTGTCATTGTTAAATTAGAAATTTGTTTCGACTGTGGCCAGTTTGTTGGTGGTGCTAAAAATCTACAAGATTAATGTGCCGTAGTAATTTACCCGCCAAAAAGTTTGTCAATATGATTAACTTTGCTCGTGAATTTTGAAAATCTTTGGAGTGACGCCGCCAACTGCTCAGAAAATTATGACATTTCGTAAATAAAAAATAGGCGAAGCATTTTGACGCATCATTTGCATAATACACAAACTTTGGAAAGTCAAAACGGCAAAGTGTTGTATTATGTATATACATCACCAAATATCACAAAATTATTCAGGATACAGACATTTTTTCAGGATTCTAAAGCAGGCAGTAACATTAAGTTCCAAAAATTTTTGGAAGTTTTTTGAGCGGCAACGCATATAGCCTACAGCATGCCTTGCAAAAAGACGATTAACGAAACTAAAAGACTAAAAAGATAAAACTAACATTGAAAATGTTGGTAGGCCTGCAGCCTATTTATTTATTAAACGTGCTGGGCATGTCATAAAAGTCGTCTTGTGCAACCTATTGCCATTTCAAAAAGTTCAAGTTTTCCTTCACAAAACAAGCCGTCGGAAGTTTCTTGACCTTAAGCCAACTCATTTTGTTGTAAGAATTGCAGCACCTCTGGGAAATAATCGTTCCACAGCAGAGGAACTTGGTGAGAGGGTGGTGTACGTTAGAAAAACATTCGCCCAAATCTCTCGATACATTGAATCGTAAAGACGTATTTTTTCAGAAATAGCAGAAACGATCCCAGTGATGTTGTTGATTTGCGGATTTGCGGTAGATTTCAATTTTTTTACCGCAACTCCGCAAATGTTTACGGTAGGAAATCGGTTCGCAAATCCGCAAACCTAAACTCTAAGTCCGCAATTTGCGGATTTGTGGACTTGCGGACCGGTTTGCGGAAGTGCCCAGCTCTGCTATTTAATGTTTTACAGCCTTACTAAGATTTTTTTGAATGCGCTTTTTTGTAAAAATACGTTGTAAAAAAAAAATATATAGAATGGGCAAAAACGTGTGTTTTCCTTGAACAGTGAAACATGTATAAACTAACTATGTTAATTGATAACAATTTTCAAGGCACAAAACGCTGATGAAAAGTTGAACAAGTGTTTTGAAATATTGAGTGGTTTAAAGAGGTGCAGTAAAATCAAATCAAACCTTTGTTTACTCGCTGTATTACGTGTTTGCAGGGCTCATATCTGCGTCATTGCGCTTGGGTAAAACAGTTCCTTTTTGAGAAACATTGCAGCGGTAGCACGCAATTGACAATACTGTGTCTAATTTGATCGGTCCGAAATTTGAACCTCTGACCTACCGCTTCAGAAACGAACGCGTTACCGTTTAACAAACTTGTCGGTGTTTTAAAGAGCTTCTACTTAAAATAACACTATTTTTTTAACCAAAAAGTTAGACGTGCTTCGTGGTCGACTCCTGGGAAATCATTACGACTTCCATTGTTATTACGAAATCATTTATTACATTACAAAATCACATTACATTACGAAATCATTTATTACAAAAACTGTTATTTATTACGAAGACTGTTATTACCAGAGGTGGAGTCCTCGAGGACGTCCTTGGCCTCGAGGACGTCCTCGAGGACAGATTTTGAAGTCCTTGGCCTTGGCCTCGAAGGTCAAGTCCTTGGCCTTGGCCTCGAGGCCTGAAGTCCTCGAAAATTGGCCTGTCCTCGGCTCGAGGACAGCACGATTTTTTGGAATGTTAAAATTTTGTGGAGCGCTTGAAAAATTTTTTGGAAAAGGTTTTTTAGTGAAGACCGCTTGAAAAATTTTTGTGAAGACCTTTTTTTTTTTTTTTTTTTTTGGAGATCGCCTGAAATATTTTTGTGAAGACCTTTTTTTTTTTTTTTTTGGAGAGCACTTGCGCTTTGTGTCCTTGGTCCTTGGCCTTGGCCTCGAGCATTCCTGTCCTTGGCCTCGAGAGTGTCTGTCCTCGGAAAGGCTGTCCTTGGCCTTGGCCTTGGCCTCGGATTTTTTTTGTGTCCTTGGCCTTGGCCTCGAGCATTCCTGTCCTTGGCCTCGAGAGTGTCTGTCCTCGGAAAGGCTGTCCTTGGCCTTGGCCTTGGCCTCGGATTTTTTTTGTGTCCTTGGCCTCCTCGAGCATTCCTGTCCTTGGCCTCGAGAGTGTCTGTCCTCGGAAAGGCTGTCCTTGGCCTTGGCCTCGGATTTTTTTTGTGTCCTTGGCCTTGGCCTCGAGCCTTGTGTCCTCGACTCCACCTCTGGTTATTACATTACGAAATCATTACGACTTCCAAAAAGTCTTGTCCAGCTGGGGAATATCTTTGTTAGAGAAGCTGAGGGCTGCCGATGAGAGCTAAAAGCTCGAAACAGTGTTGTCCAGCTCTGTGCATACTATTTTTTTAATAAAGCATCTTTAAAAATATAGAAGTTATGAGCATTGAGAAGATGTCAACTTTTCGTTGTGACTCTTTGCATCAACCATACATATTACTTAATAGATTACAAGCGACGCAAAGACATCCCCCAATTTTTGAATGGTTTCATTGTTTGAATGTTCTTATTGTTTGAACGGTCTCGGTATGAATGGGTTTATTGTGCGTGGTAGGCTTGCTAGGCAATGTTGAATTAACAAATTTTTTTCAAATTTATGTATTTTATGCCAAGGTTTAGCAGATTGTCTTTCCATTTGATTGATCTTATTGCACACTGTTGGCTTACAGGCAAAGTTCAATTAGTGATCCTTTTTATTCAAGTTTGTATATTACATGCACCTGAAGAGAGCCAATATGCTCGATATCCTGATAGCGTATTTATTTCAATTGTTAGCTGTTTGGTGCGAAAAATGCTTTGTTTATTTGAACGTTGTCATAATTAGATTTTCTCGTTATAGCATAGCATAACTAACAGTTAGCGCGTGCGAGCAGTGTGTTATTGCTAAGGGCCTTTCCATTAAAGTCAAGGGATGTCTTTGCATCATTTATAATCTATGATGTGATACCCAAGATTGGATGCAAAAGTCACAACGAAAAGCTGATATCTGCTCCATGCTCATAATTTTGATGACCTCAAGCTAAACTAATTTTAATGTAGAAGTAAACTAAATTGTTTTCTGTTTTTTGTAATATATTTATAATTGCAGTTGCATCTTTATTCGCGATCAAGTTGCCTTGGCCAGAAGACAGCAAAAAGACCGTTCGGTCCCCGAGTAAAGCTACCGCCTGCCAACCTGTCTAGTCTATGGCAAACGGTGGAAACTTCACAGTTCGCACTATCCATTTCATTGCAAAACATCAAGCATTGACTGCTGTGGATATCAATTTTCGCTGTCTTTGGTTTGACCTGATCGTGAATCAAGTCTGAGTAAAACATTTTAGTAGCAAACATTCCATTCACTCCAACACTGATAGGCTCTCTGTCTTCACAGAAGCTAGGTTGCTGTGCTGTGTAAAATTTTATTTCAGTTTCATTTTTTTGAACAGAGATACAAATAATTACATTTTGCAATTTAATCACTTGGCTTGACAATAAAGTTCACGACGACCATTGGTTACGTCAAGTAATTTTAAAAATCTTTCTTTATAACATACTCGCTGTATAACGCCTAAGGTTGTAACGATTTTGCGGGAGGCATTTCCGCTTCATTGCCCTGGGCAACACAGCTCCTTTCGAAGAAGTGTAGCAGCAGTGGCAAACCGCTGGCAACACTGTGTCCAATTTGATCGGACCGTGTTTGAACCCCAAATCTCCCGACCCAGAGACGAACGCGCTACGGCTTGATCAACTGGCCGGTGACAAATAATCTCAATCATTGCTTTTCATTTTGTCTAATTTTTATTTTTTCGTTCGAAAGTGTTCATTCGTTTACAGACCGTACTACGTCTTAATGTAAGCGTTTATCTTGGTGAATGCTTTGCTGCAAATGGATATTAAAATTACCATGAAATTAAATTAATTATAACTATTGGCAAGGTTGAATTGGATATTGCTTATACGATTGAATTTTTCGCGTTTTGTTTATTTGCTGAATTTCGTGTACTTTTTTTTTCGCTTATATTTTCTTTTTGTGGTGATCAGATAAACATAAATTGAAAAATAAATGCCTGGTGATTGTAAAACAGAAATCATTGAAAGTAAAATACATGGACAAGATTGATTTGTGTTGTTATTAGATGATGCAAGATCTTCACCCCTAAACATTGTAACACGTGCTTCAAAGTTTTTCACAGACATAAAGTCGTATTAATTTTAATGCTCCGATTACTAATTTTCCTTCTTCTACATCGTTCAAATTAGATTAAAGAAAATACAAACACGTTCAAAGGAGTCATTGTTGAATTATTTTATAAGTACAGCAATTGGCCCAGCCGTTTGTCTAAATGTTCCTAAAAAAATTTCGTTAATCCGTAGATTAACGTTAATTCACATTGGTGCGAACGATTCAGAGAGTGCTGCCTTCTGTCTACTATATTAGTAAACATAATCTGATTAGATCAGATTTGATCTTCTCAAAGCCTGATCTAATTTATTAGGAACCAAAGCTGAGGCCAACCAGGTTGGTAGTGCTGGATAATAATAAATACTCAAACAATTTTTCTGCTACAAGTTCAAATTGATCATGATGATTAAGTGACCATCGCTATGAAATAACGATATTGTACGAGCAGCATAACTGGGCTTAATTCACATTTTAAAATTAAGCCATGCCCGTTGAGCATTCTCCGAAATGCCCAGTTAGTGTGTCTGTCTAATAAGCACTTCTTGAAGTCATCACGGAGTTGCTTTAAATTTTTCTGTAAGCGGAACGATAATAATTTTATATGCAAGCCAAGTAAAAGCAGCGGTAAGACATACCGTATACGTCAATGTTTTTTCAGGTATAGTTTTATTATTTTTTTGAACAAAATTAGTTTCGAGCATTATGCTGTTCATTATGCCAATTGCGTAGTCTCGTTAATTTTAAGGGTTAAATAACCCTTCTGAATTTTCATGGTTGTTTATGTACTTTCGTTAATTTTGTTTTGTTCTCTAGGCTTTTAAACCAAATGAAATTTGTACATCAAGCGGAAGTAGCATGCACACTGACTCTGTCAACAGTATCAAGCTTGATGACGTCTTTAAAAGGAAGTTCCTTTACAGTTGCCCACGCACGTGCATTTAGCTTAAGATACTTTTTGTACCAAATTAAAATTTTTGTGAATAAAGAATATGGATAGCCTATGCGCATATTGGAAAATCAAACACATATCATTTCAATTGTAATTACATCTTTGTTTTCCAGCTTGCTTTAGCAAAGAAACAGCGAAGTGACATTTTGATTTAAGTGTCAAACAAGCACCTGTCTAACTACAAACAGTATTGCTTACTTCACTCTGTTTATTTTTCACTGCTAAACGCCAAGCAGAGAAACTGCACGATTTTGTAGCTTTTGGTTTGATTCAAACTGAGAATTTAACCCAAGTTTACCGTTTCAGTAATACCGTAGAGTGTAGACCAGGGGAGCACAAACCAAAGCCGTACGGCCGCATGCGGAAGTAAAAGGATTTTTTGCGGCTGTGAAATTGTACTACAAAATCCATGTTGTGGCGGCCGTGCATTGATTAAAATGTTTTGCTACGTAACTGTTAAGAAATAACTGATTAGGAACAGTTACGATTTGCTAACTGTACAAGAGTACAGTTAATTAAGACGATAATATGCCAGTGCTGTTTATTTGCCAATGCATAACTATTTACCAGTTACAGTTGGTCTTGCAGAGTCCTTTCCAGGAAGTTCCTTTTCGATACTTACGTAACTTTTCAACGCCGCAATTATTTTAACTAACTTATTTCCAAAACTTCATCTTTGTTGTCTATAATTACGCTAGTTCAGTGCCGTGTACAAGTGTATGACTGTGACGTCACAATGATATGATTTTTGCGTACGAGTTAGTTTTTCATTTTTCGGGATTGTTCCTTTTGCCTACATTAACAAATAACGAGAATGTTCTTGCCTTATGGAATAGAAGTGAAACTAAGCTTTGACGTGAATCTGCTGTTAAATTGCATTACGAGTATTAGCCTATTACACCGCTTAGGATTCAGTTGATGCTAAGCCTCGTAATAAACATATAACAGTTCTGCTGTAAGCTTAATTCTGGAGTTGAAGGTAGGGCGTCTTGACCTATGCCCTTTAGCTACAGCAATTAGTGCAATACCTAGTTCACCTAGTTTTTGTCTGGTTTCGGGTATCAAAATAACAGCAATGAAATAGATTTTAAAGTTTTCTAGGCATATTTTTGTTAAATTATAACCAAGTATTTTTCTTTTGGATGTAATATTTTCTGGTATATATTTTTACCTTTTTTTTCGGATCTAGCATTTTGTGATTTATGATTGAATCAAATCTCCAGATTTGAAAATTTGGCTTTTTCTAATGTTTAGTATATGCAGTTAAATTCTAAAGTCCTGAAACGTATATTCGTAAAAAAAATGATCTTGACCAGTGGCGGTCGTTAAGTGTATTTATAGTCTGTATTGCGGCCGGCAGTAGTAAAAGGCTGTACACCCCTGGTGTAGGCTATCCATCCACTAACCCATAAATTAGTTCAAACACTTTGTAATGATGGCATATAATGTACATTAGGGTGAGCTTTATTCCAAAATTTTGGAAAACTATACGGGAACCGGGTTAAATTTGCTCGTTTTTGATAAAAAAAACTGTGTACGCAAAATATATCGGAGAAAAATTAAAGTTTACGGGTTGCACATGAACAGCGAAAATTTGTGACTATTTTATGTTATGGTACTCTATATACAATTATACATCACGAGACGCCCAGGGCCCTTTCAGAATGGATTTAACAGATGTAGCCTTTGTTTAGAAGAAAAAATTGCGATACTACAAGCAAATCCGGTTAACACTCTCAACCAAAGAACCGAAATTGTATCAAAATGTCGACACAAAGCCAAGTATTAACCAACAAATCGTCAATCTAATGAAACCACATTAAATGCAAATTGGTTGAACACTGTGACGTAAAATCCCGCTTTGTATCTAGGACAATGTCTAGAAATCTTAGCAGTCTTTTTCACAACGTTTGACAGACACGCATCAGCGCATCAGCAGTGTTTGATTAAGATGTTCAGCCTCCACAGTTAACGCTTATGAGTTTTGTACCAGCCGCGGCTCCGCACCATCAACCCTGATTTCGGCCCCTAGCTGGTAGGTACCACAATTATCCCTATTGGGATAGCTTTGGCTCGCGCCTGCCACAAGGCTTCCTGTGCGAGAAGGGGGAGACGTGGGTGGTATACTAAGGTCTTCTACTGTTTTGGTTTAGTTTCCACCTCATCTGACAAACCCATTAACAGCCTGTAGTGGGGGCTTTAAATTTCTAATTTTTAACTAAACTTTCTGTACTGTTAACTGAGGACCCATGTCCATTAAGCACTCTAGAAATTGGGAAGCCAGTGTACATTTGTACAAGTCCATTATACATCGTACATTTTTTATGTCTTTTCCCGTAGTCGGAAATTGTTTGCCTCAATAAGTTTGACTGGAATCATTTAAGTCGCCAAATATTAATTTCTGTAAAAATTTCAAACTTCATTCACTACAAAACAATATTGTGTTACTCGGACTCTTCGACAGTTATTAAACTTATTAAAATATTTAGCGAATGTTTTAGGCTACTTTAGGTAACAAAAAAGATGACCCGAAAGATTTTGATGTGGACAGTGCAAATGCTCAGATCCATAGACCCTGTTGACAAAGGTATCAAAATTTTCTTCTGGCTCAAAAGGGAATATTAGAGAATGGAATAAATGGGAACAGTGGATGTAAAAGTGGCTACTGGCAAGTCCAAAATAATAAACTGAGCAAAGAATTTGAAAGATTATCTTAAGAAATTTAGAAAATAATAGCTCGCAATAAAAATTTGATAAAAAAAGTTTCGATTAATAACTTTCTCCACTTTCAATCTTATTCAAATTTATTGTCTCAAGTAGATCACCTGCCCATCGTCACCTCTGGCATCTGTATAAACCATCTGTTCAAGACTGCCCCAATTCCTAATGGGACCAGTTAGTCTCATGCAAATGGTATCGTTTGAGCATTAGAAAAATGGAAATAGGCTGAGAAAGTTTTTTTCCAGTCTTGGTAATACGCTTTTTGACATGAGTGTCTCAATAAAACTCTAAAAGTAAGAATGTGGTGCTGGCATCTCCATTATAGCAAAACTTGAACAAAATCAAAAATTGATTAGGAGCGCCAGAACTGATTATGGCGCCCTTAACTTATGAACGCCATAATCAGTTTACCATACGCAAAAATTGCATGGTAAACTGATTATGGCGAGCATAGATCGAAGCATCATTTTTTGTACTGTATCTTAGATCTGCACTAAACTTGCAAAAATGTAGAAAAAATGTTGGACTTGCAAAAACAGTGGCAAAATCACGTTGACAAGAGCATTGGAGCAACTGTAATGAAAAAAATTTTCTGGTTGGCTTTGGTACACGTCTACGAAACTAGTGACTTAGGTTTTGTTGAACCAGAGGTGCGTGATGACATGAAATGACGAATGGTTGCAGCTCTTTGAGAAGATGAAACTTTTACCCAGCGTGCCAGTGAGAAACAACAATTGGAAAACGGGGTTTGCTGATTACACGCAATTAATTGAATTTTTCCAAAAAAGAAAAATGGATCAAAAATTTCCATCAGTTGACTTTGATTCTTGGAGAGAATTATCAGGCTCATTGATGGCCAACAGAAACTTGGTTCAAAACATTCAAGTTCCGCTTGCTACTGCAGATCGTGGAGTGGCAGTTGCACTTATACAGGAATATGTCTAGCTAGTTGAAAAATTTAATGAAGATCATTTTCAGTTCCACAAGCATTTCGCGTTAAAGCATACCATAGGCATGGTTTTTGCTGAATGAGGAAAAGACAGTACACAACTTACTTGACAATGTACAATAAGTTGGGTTACACCCGTATTACTGCTTTTGAACTGCTAACACTCTGAAAACAGCCAAGCATTTATCTCAAATCTTTGCAAAATTGGGTATGTATGCATAACTTTACTGCCTTTGTATAACATCTAAATGTTTTCTTATCTCGGAGATTTTTCACACACGATGATTTTAGCTTAAAAGGAACACATTTAATTCGGTTCCCATGATAATTTTAATTTTTGTTATGTATTAAAGGACCACCCTAATGTACATGGAACAAACTTAAGTGATTTTTTACATCATAATCAAATAAAAAAAAGTTAATTACATTAAGAAACAATGGAAGTGCAGAGAACAAGAATAAGTAAGTTAAAAAATCATCTTTCAATGCTAGTTAATAGGACTGAGTGATGTAGATTTTCAAGTTTGATATTTTACTTCTTTGTCAGTTTTGCTGATTCATCGGCTCATATGCTGGTTCAAATTCTTCATAACCTCTTTCGATTTGTGTCGGCTGGGTAAAGAAAATTATTTATTAGTTTTAACAATATTTCTGACCTCTAATTTTCTGTGTCTAATACAGAATGATATCATTTTACATTATATTGAGCTCCAGGGCGATTATTATGCTGTACAACAACAAAAATTGCTTGATATTTTACTTTTTTATAGGACTAAATTTTCTTTCGAAACATCTAATTTCTAAGCCTCAATGCTTTTTATTTACTTTTCAATTATTTTTAATTACAGTAATATTTAACAATAGAAAGGAAAGCAAACACTTTCTGCAAGTCCTCCCTGTCAATATCATTTTGGTAGCAAAGCAAAGTTTGCTAAGAAGCAAGCAAGCATTAACAACGAACACAAAAAACTAATTGCCACACTTATTTAGTAATTTACCTTTGGTTTATTCACATTGATATATGGAGTCGAAGATGCTTTTGGGGAGGGTGAAACGTTTGTATTCATATAAGATGATCCAACTCTGCTCAAGGACTGCTTTCGCCGTTCCTTTTGCGGCTTAACCATAAAATATAAAATAGTAGTTCACTTCAATAATTCAAAAGGAAAACCAAAGTTTTTTTCATTTATAATAATATTGATAGTAAACAACCTAACGCAGCTCATTTGATGTTATGCAGTATAATATTTTATTCAGAATTAATTTTATTCTTGCATTGAAGGAACTGCTTAAAAATTTTATATAAATTGCTCATAAGTTTACTAAGACGTTTTTCGGCTTTACAATTAATACGAAAAGACACCCCGCTTAAATGCTTAATTCTGTCGCAAAATCAGGCAAAACTCAGTTTATGACAAATTTTTGCAAAACAAAAACAATAAGACATGTTGGAATTAAATTGTATATTGAATAATTTATTGTCTTTGTTCCACATTGTCTTGAAAATCAAACGACAGAATGTCACCAAACTGCTGAATTTTACTTTGAATAGCCATTTACTTTTGATCATCCCATTATACAATTAAAGGTAAATAAAAATGTCCTACAGGTGAATTAAACATGACCTGCAGTACGGACCAATTTTGATTAAAACTAAATAGTACTGTTGGAAACCATACTTCTGCTGTATCCCAGATTATGTAAAAGCATTGTGCCCATAATCATAGCATTTTTAGCATAGGAAATAAAGGTTTTTGCCTTTTATTATTAGATAAATTATATAAGTTGTTTTTATTGTGTTTAAAATATCTTACATTATTTTCTTCTGCATTCAAATCCACGTTTGCATATCTAGTACCAATTTCTTCATAAGCTAAAATAAACAAATATTTATAAATTCATTAAATCAGACATATTTCGAACTGTCTTTACTTATCTTGATAAATATTAATTTAAAATTAGAAAAGCATGACATTAATTATATTTACATAGATTTTCATAGTTTTTCGTATTAATTACTTGTTTTGTCAGTGTTGTTTGGTCGTTCAGTGATTCTGCAATCAAGCTTTTTGCTTTGTTTTTCTTTCTGCGAAAGAAGATAAGTATGGAACCATTACCGAACTATTAACGGCAAGTTGTTAAAAATTGCATCTGCATTTTACAATACACTTCTATCAAAATATCAGAGAATTGAAAGCAAAAAATGCAATTATTGAACATTACATTTTTACAAGCATTGATTAGGACTGACGAAAACAAAAATCTTCCGTTTCATGTTGTTCGCATTGTGAAGCTGTTTGAGAAAAAGAAATACTTTCACTTTACACTGACAATACACTGCAGCTGCTTTATTTACCCTGCTCCTTTGCGATTGATTTTTGAGACCAAAATCTTGTTTCGATTCTACAAACAATTTAAAAATCGGTTAAAAAAGAAACATTAAAAATACCGCATTTTAACAGTTTTTGGGAAAAGTTTCAAAAATTTAAGCAATTGAAATGATGACTTAACTTCAAAAGTATTCACAAAAAGTAAAACAAAAAATAAATAAATTTTTAATAACGAACCATTGAGTTTTTGCACTTTATTTACCCTTCATAAAATGAAAATACCGGTATATAGTGCTTATTACAGTTATTGCAGTGAATAAAAAGCAACAAGATAAAAAAAACTAGACTGTGAATTTTATGTGTTTGTTGCATTTTCACCTGCGTAATTTTTTCGTTGACGAATGATAACAACCACAAGTATAGCAATGAGTACAACCAAAATAACTACTGGCACTATTAGTGCGATATAAGGTAAACATTCGGAATTTGGACTGCAAGTTGCTGGTAGTTCAACTTCATTGCTTACAACAATGATACGAAAAGTCATTAAGGTTTCACGGAAAACTGAAGATGCAACAATCAAAGTATAGTTTCCATCATTTTTCAAGTTGGCCTAAAAAAACAGGAAATCATAAAATATGGTTAGAAGGACAGTTTTAATATGATTCAAGTAGGTGAAATAAGTTACTTTTTGTATAAAACTGGATCTAAAAGTCATAAGACATTTTTCATCGCTGCACATTTGCATAACTGGTTATCAAACCTAAATTTACGAAGTACTGTTCAAAAAATCGAAGCAGTTGTATTCATACAAAAGAAATGTTTATTTGAATGAAGATATTTACTAAAAACAATGTACAGAGAAAATTAATAATAAGCTATAGACAGTATATAGAGTCTTATAAGCACAATCATATCTTTGAGTAACAGCCTAAGACATACTGTTTCAAAATCGATATTCGTCTTTTATTCCTTGTCAGTATAGCTAAGACTACAGGTATGAGCATGAGCGTAAAAAGGCAAAGAATCACCATTAACCATATCATGACACATTTTTTCCCAAAAATATAAAGTACCAGTAATCACAAATTCAAAATTATTTCCAACAGCATGCCTTCGACAGCTGTTTCGCCCAATATCAGGGCTCATCAGTAAGGCTAGCAAGGCCAAAAGAACAAATATCACCAATGATAAAAATCTTCAAAACATGCATCTTTACCAATTTATCAGTTACTGAATAGATCTTTACCGATTACGTTTATAATACATAAATCTTTACCCACCATTCAGTCAATTTTAGCCAAAATATGTAAATCTGAACCGAAAAATCTTTACAGAATGAAACTAAAGCTATAAATTAAATCTTTACCCAATGAAACTATCGCTATAAATTAAATCTTTACCGAATGAAACTATTGCTATAAATTAAATCTTTACCGACTAAAGTACAAAGATTACATTACATCTCTCAGAAGAACGATAGACTAGCTAACTCACTACTCTCCTCATAGCTCGCCTTAAATGGCTACGTCTCCAGAAGGCTGAAAGGCTCAAAACTACTTCCAAAATTCAGACTAAAGCTAAACTAAGCTAACAATCTTTAAAAATGAAACGCTATCAATACCCTCTGCTCTCCTCGTAGCTCGCCTAAAATGGCTATGTCTCCAACAGGGCCGAGAAGGCTCTAAACTAGAACCAGTGACTCGCCGTAGTATGTACAGTGCTTCTACAATGACAATTTATTAGGAACAATGTACTGAGAAAACTAATAATAAGCTACAAACAGTACACAGTAGGATGGATCGAAATGTCCAAATACTTTATTTTTTAAGGCTAGTATGTCAAAAAGGTGCATGATAGTCATAATAACAAACACGCAAAATATTTTTTGTTGAGAACAAGTTTTTGACCGCTCCCCGCGAAGTTTTAGTTCTATCGATAAAGGGTTCAAGAAAGTCCCTAACAATTTTTGGTTACGAGCATAAGCACTGTGTGACTTCCGTATGAATCCTATGACGTTATAATAAACCAACTGTGTTTCAACAAACACAGTTGCGGTTTTACCACCACGATTAAAATGTATTTTTGTGTAGCCTACTGTAACTTAGTCTCAGTCAACCATTAGCAATGCTGATTTAGCTAAACAGCATTACTTTTCTTCAAAAGACTTCCAGAGATTACGAGTAGCTTTCCTTTTAATTGAAATTTGCTTGCTCCGCAGGGTTCCATAAAATACAACAAAGGTTGTTTGCGCTTCTTACAAACAGACAATTCTTATAGTAGTGTAGCACTGTAACCGTTTAGGTTTTAGAACTTTTAGGGCAAAAACTCTTAATTTCACCCGAGTTATACATTTAAATTGGCTGGCAAAAATTGAATTGAGGGAGCCTGGGCCTTCTGGTCGTCTTGTACGCCTGTGAACACAGACAATATACATGTTGTAGAGTGCGATGGAACGAATGTGAACCCAAGCCAAATGGCTGGAGTTATTCGGTGACTAGAAGAGTCGTTTAATCACCCTCTTCAATGGTTCGTTTGTTTACTCCATGCCAATGAGTTACCTCTGCGACATTTATTCGAAACTCTTGATAGAGCTACTACAGGCCCACGAGAGTTTTCTGGGTCAATTGAAAAACGGCTTGCGACATGCACCCAGCAACCAGTTACCTCCTTCGAAGCAGTAAGGCTAACCAAAGATCTATCTAACGTGGACCCCAAAGAGCTGCGCACAGATTAGCAGTATTTACTCGAAATTTGTAACGGTATCAATGCTGGTGAATGCAGTATAGACCTGTCAATACGAAACCCTGGATGCTTCAATCATTCTCGATGGCTGACTACAGCAAACAGAATCCTTGGATTATACGTCAGCATTAAAATTCCATCCGAAAAACTACAGGCATTGGTCATGTTTATTATCCGTGTTTATGCTCCAATGTGGTTTGTAATAAAATCACACTCATCTTGCAAAGATGGAGCTATAGACACTTTTACCAACTGGTGGCCAGATCACGTTATCTTAGTCAGGAGCATAAGAATATTATTGATCCAGTTTTACACCGCAACTCATACTTTGCTCTCGCAAATCTTAATATTTTGATGCAGTGGAATACTTTGAACTGATTAACTGGACAGATCTTCCAATTACGAAGCCTCCTTAATTTAGAACAATGACGGATATTGAGCTCCAGCAATTCGTGGATGTGACTCCCACTATAGTTTTTCCAGAATTTTTCTGTCACTCACAAGCTGTTGGAAGGCTTTTGAAAGTGGATACTGAGGCATCCAAATCAATTTGTGGACCAAATTCTCGAGATTACTTCATTTGTGCACGAACTGCTTCTCGTCAGTTAATGCCAAGATTTAAGTCTAAACGTGACTTAACTCACTTTAATTTGTAACTCTACAAGTGTACGATTATAGTTGCTTGCAGTCTTTGCATGTATGAGGACATAATTTATTAAGAAGTGACTTCACGGAGTGCATGGGCGTTTTTTGTATAAAGTTTAAGTTTACAATCTTTTCGGCCACCTGGTGGACTGGTGGTGAATGTGTTTACCTGTGGACACAGCAGAGATCCATCCACCAAGTCACTTTGAAATCATTATCTATGCTAAATGAGGGTGCGAAGTCAAAACTTTTATATAGTGAATACTCATAATTTATTGTATGTGGTGGTATATTCGAATGTGCTGCCATGTCTAAATCACTAAATACGCTCTGAAACCAAATTTAATTATTTTAAATCTGATTGGCTGTCGCCCTGCTTTTACAGTAACAACCATACCTGGCAAAAATGCATAAGAGTTGGATAAATAAAGTCTGGTTTCAGAGTGTAGAGAGAAATAAAATCGAAAAAAAATTTACCATGCGATTTTTGTATGTGTGAGCACCTATATTTTATATTTGACGGGAGAGATCAAAACCTCACTCAAAATTCTTCAAATTTTTACATTGCGTTTTGGTGATATATTGGCAACTTTTGCCATATCTATCTAACTAAAATTTAAAAAAAAATTTTTTTCGCCATTTTCGATCCACCTTAGTATGCAGAGTCTTATAGGAACAAACAAACCTTTGATTAACAACCTAAGACATACTGTTTCGGAATCGATAATAAACAGCTAAGACATAATGTTTCGAAATATAATTACTTTACATTTTTGAGAAAAAAATGTGTCATGATTCGGTTAATTTGCAATTCTTTGCCTTTCTACGCTCATGTTCATACCTGTAGTCCTAGCTATACTGACGAGGAATAAAAGACGAATGTCGATTTCGAAACAGTATGTCTTTGGCTGTTAATCAAAGGTTTGATTGTGTCTATAAGACTCTGTATACTGTCTATAGCTTATCATGAATGAAGACAATTTGGCAAAAGTTGATAAGTGACAAATTTTCTAACAATCAGTTTTTTTTGTATTTTTCAAGGTATTTACGAAAAATATTTTCCCTGAGATTACCTTAATTTTCATACATTTTTATGGTTTTATCCTAATATGTGGCACTTGACTATCTCAAAACGGCAAAATAAGACTAATCAACTTTTGCCAAAACTGACTTTAATTTGTGTATTATTGTTTGTTGTATAATCAGAGGTCGACCATTTTGCAAACAAGGGTTTCGGCTGTTAAAATGTGTACAATAATAGAAAATAATTTAGAGAATGGGGTTTTATTTTTTGACAATAGTTTTGGCACCCTGTAGTAGATGTAAATATGCAAATGTACAATGCAATGTAGATGTAGAATAGTGCTAAGTAGATGTACTATGCGAAAGTATGATTATGAATTGCAGTTCATTAATCATTCAGTATGTGTTTCAAAATATCACTTTCTTATTGAAAATTTTATTGCCAATTAATTTAATCTACTGTAATTAAAAACGTTTCTAACCTTTTCTGTTTTCAAAACAAATGCGTGCTCATAAAAATCGTAAATCGCAAATGCATGGGTAAAATTTCCATCATAATCATCACCTGCAACCACATGAAAATTATTTTGGTTTATTTTTAATTTTAGTTGATTTTAATGCGTTAATATTGCTATTTCAGTGACGGTACTGCCGATTTGGAAAAAAAGAGGCTATATTTTTAATGACTTCATTGGCGCTTTAAATTTTGTACATTGGTTTGTTTTGGACATATTGGGAAAGCATAAATGTTTGAAAAAGAATCAATAAAAAGGTAATAAAACTAGTATAAACTGATTTAGTTTAGATTTACGATGACTTCATTCAGTTAAAGGAATATTTCACTGTCAAATTGATTAGGTCATGTAGTTCAATTCTAAGTGTTTAAGTTAAAATAAATTTTTATGACGTTGCTTAAGTTAAATAATGGCCGAAAAATGACAAAACTTTGATGAAGTGACTGTAATAAACTTCAAGCTTGCAAAACTTTCTTCTCTCCAACAACAAGTTTTAAAGGTTTATTTGTGAAGAAATTATTTGTCGTAAAGTCAAGTTAGTTTAAAGTAAAAAGCTTCTCCCCAAATATTTAAAATAGAATTAAAATATCGTTTAAAGTTGTTTTAAACTTTCATATTTCATTTTAATATCACCGAAATTTATGCATATTTTTTTCTCAAATTTTTATTTGAAATAATTTAAACTTCCTATTGCAAAATATTTTATGCAAAAATGTGCTTTCTGTGCCTCCACTGCTGTTTGAGCGATGACATGAAATTATTTTAAAGTTATACAAACTGTACATGTAGCCTTACTCTGCCGAATTCTGTTTGTCGCATTGAGTAGGTTGTGCGCGGCATTGGTATCAAAAATTTTTGATAGTTCTAAATGAACTCAATCTACAGTTTTACTCTGGGTTTCTAAATAATAATTACTTACTAGTTTTGTGAAAAGATACAAAGCTTGACAAAGGATTGGATGAGAACGTCACTGCACATGTTTGTGGAGCATCAACCAACCAAATACAAATGGTTGGTGATTCTTGATATGCCGCATCTGAGAATAAACGAAGACTTTTTGAAATGAGAAGCAAATAATTAATTAAGCAATAGATATAGAACAGCGCTACCTGCACCATTAAATCAAGTTTAATAGATCAATTAAATGGTGGGGCAGAAAACTTGACTTAATTTATGTTCCTAGAGGCAGCAATCGAGATAACTACCTACCACAGTTAAAAAAATTTTTTTTCAAAAATACTGTAAAAACCATATGTTTGGAAATGACCCCTATCTAATTGCAAATTTTTATATTAAGCAGCGGTTACAAATTCTAAAAAATCGCTGTAGAGTTTCACATTTCACATTTCGGAGGAAAAGAATATTAAGATTATTTTATAGACATAAAGTTTATAATGTTTTTAAAAGTAAGCAATGCTCAATACAAGAGTTATCATATGCACATCGTAGCATCCTAAAATAAAGTACTTACAAGTCACGTTAAATATTTTCTCATCAGAATAACCATCACTGGGATCATTAATCACAGCATTGATTTCATCGAACAATGGATTAGTGGCTCGACATCGAATTACCTTGTTGTTGTCTTCTCTGGATAAAATCTTGGAGTAAGTGTTTCCCTAGAAAATAAATTTCTAACGTCATTAGAAAAAAATAAAACGCTTGGTGCACCATTTAAATTTATACTGAAATTGACTATTAATACACGTATGCTGTATATGAGTTTGTAAAAGTTAGAAATTTCTGTTTCAAATACAGTATCTTTTGTCATTTTGATGCCTTTCCAAGATATTCTTGATTGGTAAATTGTTGAGATACAAAATTGTGTTACGACCAAATGCTAATAAGTTGCAAGAAATTTTTTTACATTAGTGAGGAAACAAATTTAAAACAAATTAAAAACAATTTCTCGCTAATGACAACTAGAAACTCTTTCAGCTAAAGTAAAAATACAGTTATTATTTTATCAATAAAATTGATTTAAAAATACTGCATGAAAATTGAATATTCTTACCCAAACATACCCTTAAAGCCCATTGCGCGTCTCCATTTTCAAAGAATGTTACATTATTCACTGGAGGAATTGATTCAACGAATTTACATATTAAAGTGACAGTGGTTTCCGCCATTACTGAGTTATTTCCAGAAATTAGGATATTAGTTGGAACTAAATTTTTGCGCAATGATTAAAAAATCACAAAAAACATCTCATATAAACTCTGCATTACAAAAACATACTAAGACATATGTGCAGCGGTAATTGCAAATTAAGAAAAAAAAAGCTTCAAAGTTTTTAGGCCAAAGTGATAAAAAATAATATCGAAAAAATCTTTTTCTTTTTTTTTTGCAAAATGAGTCACTGTGCAACATTAGTTTAACAAAAAAGTTTACGTGAATTTTTTTGTTTCTACCGCAGAACTCTGTAAAAACCATACAACCAAAGGCAATAATTAGCAGCCGAAAACATAATGTTTTGGAATCAAACATTGCTTTCTTTTTCGTCAGTATAACGAGGACTAGGAACAAGTGATGACAACAAGTATAAAAAGGCAAAGTAATGCACCAGATCATAACGAAAATATTAAAACCCTCACATGAGAGAAAACATAATCACAATATCATGAAAGAGAAGTACGTACGAAATTAGTTTTCAACAACATGCCTAAAACAGCTGTTTCGTCTAATCTCAAGACTCTTCCTCATTAGGTTAGAATTGATCTCGGAAAGAAATAGCTGATTACAGGTAATAATATAAAACATTAGGCTGCAGATAAAATGTGACCAGAGCTATTTTTAACAGCAGCTTTGATATTTTTTTTTTTGGCTGCCTATCTACACAGTAAGAGTACCACAAAACTGCAGAATAATTTTAAGATTCGAGTCCGCAAAAATGACACTGGTGCTGAATATGTATTTAATCGCTTTTGTAAAATGATGCTTGTTATTATTCCATAAGTCCCTACTTGTTAATATTCAGTGGTCAACTGGATAGAGCATCTGCTACTGAAACGGTAAACTTGGGTACGATTCCCGGTCAGGTCAAACCAAAGACAATAAAAATTGGTATTCACAGCTTCCCTGCTTAACGTTCAGCAATAAAAGGACCAGTGTGAAGCCTCCACTGTGTGTGGTGGACAGGTGGGCAGGTGGTAGCTTTGACCGACAAGTCTTTTTGCTGTATTCTGACCAACGCGACTTGGTGAATAAAATGTAATTACAATTACAAACAACTCTAATTTTGTTTAGATACTGCACCTGTGTAGCAATCCGCATTGCCAGAGTTGGTCCATTGTGCATTGAAATTACATGTTGTTGTAGTAGATGCTGAAACATTATTTGCAAACAAGGCTCCACCATTATTACAAACAAGTTCACCAGGTGTGCTGTATTGTGGCGATCCAGTATGGTTCACCGTAAGCATCTGATTGATACTTGTTGGACAATCTGTAAACAAATTTTATAATCTTTGCAAGCCCTTTAAAGCAGAATACAAATAAACAATAAACTCATGTCACTCAAAATTTTTAATTTTTTTGTTTACTGCAAATTGAAATGTTCAAATATTATGAGTACCGTTCGAGTTCAATTGGTATTAGTTTTGCCACGTACATAACATACGTGGATATCAGAATCGTCACAAAAACAATCACGCCTTTCACAATTTTGGTGACGCAAAGTGTAACATTCTGTTTCTTTATAAAATCAGCATCACTTCAGAAATATCAAAAGAACATTCAAAAACAAGTAGGACTTACAGTATAAATTAGTAAATGCCATCAAATATTTACCTGAAACTATGATACTGATTTGAGCAATTATAACTTCAGAAAGGTCAAATAAACGGCATAATACTTGATACACACCGCCATCACTTTGCTGTACTGGTGATAAAAACGCTGCTGTTGCTGTTACCAAGTTGTTTGTCTCAATGCAAGTTAATTCGAAACTTGGTGTAGTACGATCACTGCAAGGAACAGCACTACTGAATATTGTTGCTAAAGATCTGCCACCGTCGTGCCACAAACAATCTTGATACCGGTTTCGGTTTTCAATTTGTGTCATTAATTTCAAAGCGGGATAATTTGTTGCCACCTCATTGTTGGGTAGGAACGGCAATGTTGTAATATTTGAAGTTATCTGGATCTGCTGCAAAAACGAACCTAAAACAACGATACTGAGCAGTTTCACCAAAGCACTGAACAGTTTTTATCTCAATACGTTTACAATAAAACAAATTGGAGAAATATTAAGGCAGCAAATAAAAAGGAAAATTCGTGAATAAAATTAATTCCCGAAAAGTGATAAAAATGATTACGCAACGAGGCAATAAAAATAAGTACAAAATTATTTTGTAAAATATTTACTGACTGATACAGCTCCAATTAATTTTACAGAGTGGGAATACTTTTGCTGCCAGGCGAATTGCTGTAAAATTTTTTACAGTGTACTTACAATGTTCAAATTTTTTTCCTTTGCTTCTTCAGCACTAATAAAAGATTTTAGATTTAGAAGATTGAAAAGTAGCACTCACGCATAATTTTATTTTGAAAACAACACTGTCATCAAAACTGTTTACCCGAAAAAGTTTAAAAATTAACTATATACATTTGTCTATACATAAATACTGCACGTTTGTCTTCAATCAACAACATTGCGTGATGTCTAAAATAGAAAATTTACGACAATAATTATAATATTGAAACAACCAACATTTAACAAGCATCGATCATGGATGGTTTTAAATAGGCTTAAACTTGTACATTTTTCAGTAGGCATTACAATAAAATTTTTTATTGATGATAGATGTAACTGATTTCGAAACGTTTAATAATTTTACTATTTTAAATGGATACATTTTGCTATCAAAAAACAGTTAGGTATTAAGCCTCTTAGAAAAAGTCTATTTTAAATCAAAGTCAGATCCAATCTTTTATTATTCTTGCTGCATTACGCCAAAGCTTGTCGCGAGTTTGCAAGGCCCATTTCCACGTCATCGGCCTACGAGCTCCACAGCTAGCTTTGAAGAAATGTTGCTGCGGTTGACGAGCCGTTGGCAACACTGCGTCCGGTTTGAACGGCCCAAGATTTAAACCATTGACCTTCTGTTCCAGAGAGAAAACTGTTACCGCTTGACCAACTGACTGGTACCAGAATGAAAATATTGAAGTTTAAATTATATTGATTATGACCATCCTGTGGTCTGTTTTTGTAAATAGAACTTATTTCACAACTTACCACAAAAAAGATGTAGGAAAATTAACATCGCAAAAACAATCATTTTAAGTTTGGTGCTACCGTTGGCAACTCAACAATCTTGTTACAATTGCAGATAATAACTAGAGTTTTCGTACTTCAAACAAACTGTTAGCACTCTGAGTGAAACGTCAATCCATCAATTTATAATTTATTTGTTGCATATGAATAAAATTAACAAAAAAATGACCAAACGTTTGCTAATGAATTGAGGTCAATAACGGTTAATCCTTTATTTTGCTTAAGACCAAACAAATGACACTAAATTTGAAAGAATCAGCACACAGCTTTTTACAATTTTAGTTTTGACTTTGTTAGTGCCAAAAAACGTTTTTGCCTTGGTCAATTTTTGTTGAAATTCAACCAGGGTGCACTTACATTCTGATTTGCAGCAGCTGCTATCTTGATGCTTCGAATTATCAATTACAGTAATGAAAAACAAGCTTCAGCAGCAGCTCTTTTTTGGAATTTTTTATGCTTTTTACAAAAATTTCTCGCGCAGTATTTTTACTTCACTAGTTATTAAAAACGTTTGTCGCATTTCTCATACCCTCATCGCATTTTTGAAAGGTAATTATAGCTTTTTCACAGACATTTCCTGCGTTGTTCTTACAGTGAAAAAGCAAACAGCAGGCTTCTTCACTTTCGAGCAAATATAGTTTACTGTTCATTACTGTTGAAAAATTTTCACCTCCACAATTCTGCTGCATTCATTTATATGGTGTTAACTAAATACTGTTATTCGATCAGTGCTGGACAAACTGCAGCCAGCAAACGCTTTTGTGCGGCCAGCCCAGAAATTTTGTAAAACGTTATGTCAACTTAAGCGCGTTCCTTTTTTACTGCAGCATAATAATGTGTACTGTAGCAGTGTAGCGTATATCTACCAAATGTGCACATCACATCGGGCGCACAATAGACACAAAATATGCTTTGCAATTTATTTTAGTTATCTTTAGGCTTGTTTTTTGTGCTTAAGCATCCGTCAGTTTTTCAGATATGAAATTTTTATCTTAATCTGCATCAATTAAACTGCCCTGTTTTTTCAGCTAAACAATATCATCCATAATACTGTCAGTTATACAAGGAATTGTTTGTATCCAGTTTATTCACTTCTATAGTTGCTTTTGTTGTTTGCATCCACTTACGCATTTGAGCCAATTTTTTCTGCAATGAAAATTAATAAGTCAAAATCAGATCTTGACAGTGGCACAACCAAAGAGGCTAAAGGAGCTTTACCCTTCCCCCACTAGTTACGTCTCTTAAAAATTTAACCCCAAAATCCAAGCTTTTAAACTTGTTTTGAACTTCACCTGTAACAAAGGGTTGCTGAAGGAGCTGGGTAATTTAATTCTTCAAATGGTTTTTAAACCTTAGCAATTTAGTTTTTTTAAATGGCTCCAAAAAGATCTGAAATTTAATTCAAGTAGCGCTAATTGGCGATTTATTCCAAAAAGTCACAAAAATTGTCATTAGCTGGGCGTCGTACCCAGACCTCTATGACCTCTGGCAGCTGCAGAGTTGTATATTGGCCAGGGGTTTTTGGGTCGGGTTCAGGCTTGAGACTGACAAAATGTCGGGCTTAATTAGGGCCTAATCTACGCACTTGCCTATTATTTTAGCCTTTTAGGTGCTATAAAAACGTACTGGCAATTAAAATGTCTTTGCAATCTTTTAATAACGACTTTATGACGACAATCCTTTAATTATTACTTTCAATCAATATTTGCTTTACTCCTTGAAACCTTTTGTTTTTGAACCTTTTATTTTAGGTTTGATCTACTCTTTGAAACTTTGTATTTTAGCTATTTGTTTGCTGATTATTTTACTTAACATTCTGCGGGCCTTTGAAAATTGCTATTTTGGAAATGCGGCCCTTTCATTAAAAAGTTTGCCCACTGCACTGTAATTGGATTGATTTCTACTTGTTTTATAAAACATAACTAGGCTTGAAAATTGAAATATCAGCGTTTCATGGAACTCTCATCATTTTTGCCAACGTTACTACGGCGGCAAAAACTTCCTTTAGTGGCTTTTGAGTAATTTTTGTAACTCAACAATCTTACGTCGTTCCTGTGACTCAAGGGGTAGAGCATAAACAATAGGCTCATTATTTCATGCTGGCGTTGCATGAAAATTCGAAAAACTCTAAAAATTTCCCAATTTTTCTTGTGCAGAATGTTACTGTGAGAACTTTGCTTTCGTGCCAAAGAATATTACTTTACTTGCTTTGCTTTTGTAGCATTGCTTTTGTAACATTATGTGCTGTATCACGGTTTGTATTAGTAATACAGTCATGAATAATAATTTACAGCGCAACGCACCTCAAAGATGCTGTATCAACACTCTGCTTATTTTGCGTCTACATGCAATATCGTTTTGTGACACGCTGTTTCTCTTTACGTATGATGATGAAAAAAAATTAAGTAATTGAAGCTACCCGAACTAGTCTGTGTTATGACAAATAAGTTACTACAAGGCGTGTAATATCAAATTGGTTGACTCGAGCTTTAACTTTCAAGTTAATTTTCAAAACATTTTTGCTTGATATTATACGATGAAAAGGACATCTATGCAAAGCCCCCACTGTAAATGGTAGTCAAATGGGGGGATAGCAGCATGACTTGAAGACCGCTTGTATTTCTTACCATTTTCTCTTGCTAAAAGTAACTTTTATTGGAAAGTAAAATGATACAATTTCTCAGCATCAAATTTGTACAAGATTATAGTTTGTAAACTTTGATCTCAAAGCAATTATCAAATATTTCAAACTGGCATGGTTTAACTGAAATATTTAATGCAGGGTGAAAAAACTTTTAAAAGTAATAACAACAATAACAACAATAGCAATAATGATGATAATGATAACAGTAATAATATGTCGTAATAACGATTAAGCATGAAATTGATGCGACTAATACAATTATTGATAGCGGAATAAATACCACACCTGATTGCAATTTCGTACATTTTAAGTGTTGGATGGATGTGCCACTTGAACATCAATGGGCATTAGCAATTTTAAAACAATGCAGTGAGAAAAAAAAATGATAAAAACATGCTGTAATTCGCTTTTATATGCACTCTCAGTGATCAAAACCGCTTCAACTGTGGCTATTATGACCTAAAAAAAGTCCTGCATTATCTTCTTCAAACTTATGTACCGGTTTGTGTCTTGTATTGCAGCTGTAAATAACAGCAATGAAATAAATTTGCTGCAGCATTTTCCATCATATTTTCATATTTTTTTACTTCATCAACAAACGTGCAAGTACGTAAAAACTTATTGCATCGAATGTGTTGCAAATCCGGTAATAACGCTATGCTATGAAAATAATATATCACAAGACTTTAAATATTAGGATAATGATCACTGATGCCGAATACTATGAAGAATCTACCATTTCATTTCTTATAGAATGATCTAATTAAACGAAAATTGCCGAAGCGTAATGGACTGGTAAAGTTGCTAGGTGGCGCTATCTTAGCAACGGCCGTCACTGTTTCTAAACAATCGCGGCATTATCGTAGTTACCACTGTAATGAGAGGGTCGGATTGTGTCACTGCTTTTGTATTAAGCTGATGAACCAAAATCAGTTGATCGAGGGGGGAAATCATTATAAATCCAATCACGTTGAAGCGTTTTTATATTCTGCTGGATCTTTAAGAGAAAAGGTACACGCTAATATGAAAGCTAGATCATATAACACAAAGTAACGGTAAGTTGGCAGGTTGATTAATTCTGCATCAAAGTAAAACTTGACTTATTTGTTTGGTTCTCATTTGGTACTCTACTAATAGCAATACTGTACGCGGAAATCTTAGCTCAATGTCAGAGATTATGGTTTTGACAGAGCTGGGCGTTTGAAAAACACACCGTATAGCGCAAGCGCAAATTCCGCAACCAAAATTTTTCTAGTGTAAAGCGCAAGCGCAAATTCCGCAACCAAAAATTTTTTAGCTCGAAGCGCAAGCGCAAATTCCGCAACCAAAATTTTTTAAGGTTAAAGCGCAAGCGCAAATTCCGCAACCAAAATTTTTTAAGGTTAAAGCGCAAGCGCAACTTCCGCAACCAAAATTTTTAAGCTTAAAGCGCAAATGCGAATTTCGCAATCAAAATCTTAAAAGCTTAAAGCGCAATTGCAAATTCCGTAACGAAAATTCTATACGTTTTAAAGCGCAAACATAAATTCCGCAACCAAAAATTGAAAATAGTACAGCGCAACTACGATTTGATTGCTTGAGAAGCGCACACAAATTTCGGTACTTAAACAAGTTTTTGAGTGCAAATTTTTGCATAATCGAAATTTCAAAAGCGCGCTGCAGACGATGGTGTTAAGTATAAAAATATGAAAGTATACAAACATTGTACCATCTTCAGCTAAGCTGCCCTGGAATAAACCAACTGCATTGCGTTTAGCTTTTATAACTAAAGGCACATATCTAAGACCGAAAAAAGAATTATTTTTATTGTTGAAAAAAAAACAATTAAACTCTAAAACAAAAACAAAAAATAAAAATAAACAGCAATAAAAATAAATAAACACCAAAACAAAAAACTCCACTCACTCACATTCAGAAATAATGCGTTGACTTTTTTAAACACTTTTCATTCTCATGAAGCAAAACAAACTTTTCAAAATTTTTATTGTCATAGACGATCGTTTCGATCGCAAAATATCAGAACCAATAGCAAATAATCTCTCGACGGTGGCCGAACTAGGAATAGCAGAGTTGAATCTTTTGAATTTTTGCAACCACGCATCTTTCTTGCAGGCAGAAAAGCAATCTTTGGTGATTTTGTCATTTGTTCTTCCGTCCATTTCATCTAATCTTTTTCCTATTGTAGAGGCCAAGTTTTCGGCTACTAATTACAGTACAAAAAGTATTTTGTACTTATTAATTGAGGTAGCTTAAACTACATACAGGGTTCAAAATTAACGCCTGCCCGCTTGCCCGAGGCAAGCTGAAATCGCTGCGGGCAAGTTAGTTTTCAGCTTAACTTCCCCGACGGCAACTTAACAAAATACAGCTAGCGTATTAGACAACTTCAAACAAGATTAGTTAAAGATGCAATTTACTCGGTTTTGTTGCAATAAAGTAAAATTTGTATGTAGAGAAAGCTGTTTCTTGCTTTATTTTAGTAAGCACTTTGTAACTATCACAATTAATGCATTGTCTAATAGTACGCACATTATTTATCGCAATTAACACGTCTTAATCGCACGCAGATTTTTCGATTCTTGGACGCGTTTAGCAACCGTTTGGCACAAAATGGTACGTTTTTTTTTCTAGAAAAGTTTTCCGGCGCTTGCCACGCGAATAGCTGTTTCAGATACCACAAATACTATTCTGCGCTGCATGAAGATAACGTCAACAATTTTGCAAATTTTTTGTTATGATTATTTTGAAGATTTCTTAGCTTTCTAGCTGGTGTAGTTTCCAAAATATTCGCTAATAAAAATACGTTTGCAACAAACCACAACGGTAATTAATAATTATGATCGTTAAATATTAAATGAAATATTTACAATCAAAAAATCAATTTTTGCTGATGCGTGATTGGAAAAGTTACTGTTTGCATCACATTAACTTAACGATCGCACACAAAAACTTGATTCTCGAAACTACGCGTATTTTGCAAATTCAGTGCTTTTTTCCAAGCTAACCTCAAAACTTAGAGAACTTTTTTTTTCGGGCAAGTTGAAATTTTCTTGGGTGGATAGACATTTGATAACATTTGCCCGACGGCCAAGTTGTCAAAAAAGTAAATTTCGTTCCCTGATATATTTTTAATACATTGCTCTTCGTCTTTCAGCCGTATACAGCATATAGCAGGCCTGCACAACCTTTTTACTGGTACGGGCTACAATTGCGGGAGAAAAGTTATTGCGGGCCTCATGAATTTTTACCAAGAGTTTTTACCAAGAAATTCAGGCCTTTTGTTAGCCGCATTGATGGCTAAGACCAACGTTAGAGCTTTTTATTCGCTAGAAAATGGTAAGCCTTTCCATGAGAAAATCAAGCGCGCAAAAAGACCTCGCGGGCCACTCAAAATAGCTTCGCGGGCCACTTGTGGCCCGCGGGCTACGGGTTGGGCAGCCTTGGAATATAGCTCATCCAAAGCACACGTACTACCACTACGCTCATCCAAAGCACACGTACTACGGATGGGCATTTCAGAAAACTTGGCTTTTTCAGAATTATTCCAAATAGCTAAAACCGAATCCTAATCTGGCTTAAATTAACTTAATTTGCTGAAAAAGTGAACAACCAGTCAACCACCACCGATTTTCAGAAAAAATTTGTTAAACGATTGGTTAATTAAAGCAGCGCTTTATTGCAGTGCATGACATTGAGTGCTTTTAAATGTTCACCACTAAGTTGCATTCTGAATTCGCTCGCAGTCAAGTCTGTACTGGAGAAGCACCTTTTGAAAGAAGCTGATGGTGCACGAATGCAAAGGTTGCTTCAAATAGGAAAGTTGAAAATTTGTGGACCACCATTTCATGTATCCATTTTACTGTAAAAGGTTAAAAAGTTTGAGTTTTGGAGAGCCCCGGTTGAAAAAACGTTTTTTTATATTTGCCCATCCTGAAAATTTCATGAGTCCAGTGTGAGTGGTTAAAAAGTTTGAATTTTGGAGGGCCCGTTTGGGGCACACCCTTAATGTGACACCCCCAATTTTTGTTACGTTTAGTTTATTTTGATTTTTACCCATTTAAAAAATCTAATTCATCTAGCTCTAACGGTTTAAAAGTTCGAAATTTTGAAAAACTCGGTTGAGGGGGATCTCCCAACTCAGAGTTGTAAACGGGCCGATTAGTTCAGGCCCAAACCCGGCCCAAACCCGAAAGCTATTTTGAAGCCCAAATCATGCCCGAAAAAGCCCGAAAGTTAGGTTTGGTCTGAAAAATCCAGCAATTTTGCAAAGTTATTTTATTTATATTTTTGTGCACTTAAGACAAAAAGTACGTTTCAGGCCCAAAATAAGTCCGAAAATTTTGTCAACTTTAGGCCTGAACCCGACCTTCTGTCACACACAAGTTCTCCTTAATATATTCAATTGCTCAAACTTCAAAAACAGCACGTTTAGCGATTTAAAAGCTGATAGCGCAGAAGAAAACAAAACAAGAAAAAAAAGTAGATAACGCTGAAGAAAATAAAACAAGAAAAAAAATCTTTTTATCAGCAATCAGCTTGTATCAACTATTTTGTGATCATGCTTTAAATCTGTAAAATCAAAATTTATTTATTTTTTGACAAGGATATGCAGATCAACATTTAAAAATTATTTTGTGATTGCACATCTTGGAAAAAAATTCACAATTAAAGCGCAACAAGTATTAGATTTACCGATTCGCAAACGCAAATTGCGCAAGCGCTGAAAAAACAGGCATAGAGCGCAACGCAAATTGCACAAGCGCTGATAAAACAGGCTTAGAGCGCAACGCAAATTGCGCAAGTGCCGAAAAAACAGGCATAGAGCGCAACGCAAATTGCGCAATTGCGCAACTTGCGCAATTTGCGCAACTTGCAAAACTTGCGAACTATTTTGCGCAACGCCCACCTCTGGGTTTTGAGAAAAAAAACTAACTTTATTTTAAAGCCTAGTTGTAAACAGGTAAAGCAAATGTTTTTCTAAAACATGGGTCTTTTGATGTGGCCAAGAGTTGTGAAACCTTCATTTCAGAATAGCTATGGAATAATGTTTGATTCAAGTTGGATTGGCCTTTCTTTTTCTACAAAATTGTTGATATTTCTATGTAATAGCTTGCATAACCATCATCCAATGGCTATTGAGAGAAATTATTTGACGTGAGTGCTTTAAAATATATTAAACAGGTTTATTTTCAATTCTGCTGTATAGGTGGCCATATATATTTTTGGATAAGGCGACTTATGAAATACAGTGGAATTCGGTTAATAAATCCACCTCGGGACAGCCGGTTTTGGATTTAATACGCGGCGGCTTTAATAAACGGCGGCTTTAACAAAGGATTAGGACGATTCCGTTCCAAGCAAATTGGATGTAATAAGCGGCTGGATTTATTAACCGTGGATTTATTAACCGAATTCCACTGTAGTATCATAAATCAACTGATAAGCCTATGGGGTCTTGGTTATTAGAATCGGGGGTGTTTAAGTAGTAGTAGGTTGGCATATGGCTGTAGTAAAAAAGATTGGTATGGTCCCATATGCCAGTCCATCAATCACATGATTTCAAAATGTTACATAGTTATACATACAAAGTGCTTTTTGGGTGTGTTGAATTGTTATAATATTAATAGTTCTGAGCTTTGAGCTGCTGCAACCACTATCACAGGTTTTCTCATTTTATGATCTGGATAACCCTAGTTTATAGGGTTTTCCACTAAGCTACCTATACTAATGTTTGGCATATTATTTTCAGGTACATGAGGTGTGACATAAGAAACCCCCTCAACCTTTTTCCGGTGGAAATCTTGATAGATGAACCTTACTGATAAACGCTATTTTTGCTGTGCAGCTGTACAATTAGTTTATGTGGTCGATTTAATAAAATTATTGCATAGTAAAAACTGCCAAGTCTGTTTAGGTTTTTAGATTGATTTTTTAATACATTTATGATTGATTTCTTGCCAATCTCTATGAAGAATATTGTCACTGCTTGCATTTTTTATGTATTATTTAATCTTTAAATTGCCTAATTATTAATAGCGGGGTTCTCGATGACATATGACACTGTAATGTACCACTGTATGTTGTGAACAGTCACATTGAAAGTAATTAGCTTAAGGGTCCAGATAATTTCTATAACAGTAATTTCCATGATCAGTTAACTTGCTTTGTTGCTTTGGCAAGTAAAAAATCTGAGCTATCACAATATTGTGATACAACATTTATAAAAAATAATAACATGTTTCTTTATTTTCTATTGTTTTAATTTGCTATTATAAATCTGTTGTGTTGGTTATACCCGTGATAAGTTTTGCTATATCGATAGCCTGCTCAAATGCACATTTTTAACAGTACAAGCAATTTTATTGTAAAAAAGTAAATTGTGGAGAGTCCATAACAGTTGACGTGGCCAATAGAAAGATAACAAATGCAATACACATAGAAAACATAACAATATTAAAAAAGCTGTCATATTGCAAAAATTGTTCAGCATCAACACTTTGAAATAATGTTGGTGATGTTTGGCAGTCAAATGTAATTATAATAAGTTTGATCCCTGAGGTAATCAAAATTAAATTTAACTTTTAAAAACACGAGCAAGACAAGGTTTTTGGTTTCAGTCAGCTGAGGTATAAGTATATTAACCTCGTCAGTGGCGACTCGTGAAAATTTTGAAAGGGTAAGCTGCAAATTGTATAAAAGCATTTGGGCTCTAAAAAGTCAACTTCGTAGGCAAATTCAACTACGATAAAAAAGTGCTACTCGACGTATTACCAAAATGAGCTTTTTAGGTCAACAGCAGGGAGTCTACTTTGCAGTCATCTTTATAATTATTCAAAATTTAAGCCTCATCTATTGTAATGTCTCAAATGCAAAAGCGGCACGCCGAGGCCCGGAAACGGACAAGAAAAACTGTTTTAGATTGGTATCATTGACGTCGAAAGTTCGATTCAAGATTTGGCCGCCGTTACCGGCGCGCAAACGAAGACACATGTTTCAACACCTTATGGACAGACATTATTTCCCCTCAAACATTAATTCTTTATTTAAATATGCGTTTAACATAACATCGCTCGTAACAGCCTGGCAAGTGGTAGATTTAGTCCATACTTTGATAATGGAATTCTTTGAAAAACCAAAAATGCTGATGTAAAAACTTTGATCTGATCTAATTAAACAAAAATTGGCGAAACATAATAACTACAGTTTTGTAGTCTAATCTTTTACGATAAGTATTTTCACCACGAAGAATTACTGATCTGCAATATTAACTAGACCAAGGATGGTGTAAATGGCTTTGGCTGTACAATTCTTTAATTGACGTTACTTTATTATTATTTTCAATTTTTCGAGACAATTGAATATTGAAAGCATATAATCAGAAGCTGTAAAAAGTTAGTGAAAAAAATTTGAAAGAGGAGCATTTAAATTATTCATCTGACTATTAACGACCACATATTTACAAAAACCGGCCAGCTGATCGAGCGGTTTCGCGCTCTGCCTCTGAAGCGGGAGGTCAGACGTTCAAATTTCGGACCGGTGAAATAGGACGCAGTGTCGCCAACGGCTGTGAACAATAAAAGAAGCTGTGTTGCCCAGGCGCAATGACGTGAAGATGGGCCTCGTCAACTCATGACACGCCTCAGCGTAATACAGCGAGTACAACGAAAGATTTGATATTTACAAATTCCTTTAACGCAATTTGGTCACTATTTAAAAGCGCAAAAAAGTTCAGTCTAATTTGGATGTTGCCCCGAAATCCCCAGATATCACTTGCGATGTTACGTTCTAGTTTACAATATATCCTTTCACGACTCTACAGTCTACACTAACCGCAGTATCCTACAACAGAATAGGATGTGATATGTTCAATAATTCAATACTTGCTGTCCAGTAACCACATTTTTACACTTCTCAAAAAGCCAAAAAAGCTGCGCGAGCCGCAGCATATTTTTGTCCATTTATCACAACAGTGAGTGAAGAAAGACTAGCTGTGACGTCACCGCGTACAATTTCAATGCGTTATAAAAGCTGCAAAGTGAACAGCTTTTCTCAAGAGTTTCCAATTTCTTTGTTTATTAAACTAGTTATAAAAATGCAATAATTTTTTAATTTTTGCGGTCAAAGTGGGGGAGGGGGGGTAAAGGTGATTAATTAATTACTAGTCACCACAGCAATTCTAAAACTATCCAAAATAAAAATATTAATAATAAAAATAATAAAAACATGCAGATGATGCAGGGTATGCTGCAGCTTTTTTAGCTTTTATTACGAACCGCCCCTGAACCTCGTGACAAAAACTTCTGAAATATATGACATATACTGCATAGATCCGCAATACTCGTACAAACTGTGCAGAGAGGTTTACTAAATATTACATAACCTAACCAACAAAGGTGAAAAATACCTAAGCAAGCAAAAAATTTATACATAGTAAAACTGGTTATAATCATTACCTTGTAAATGGATCAAAGATGCTTACATTTACAAAATAATACTAAACCAAAAGTTGCTTTCTTTGCAATAGACAGTAATAATACTAATTCTAGTCAACATAAACACCCTGAAAAGCAATTGGCTTAACACTTTCAGAATTCACAGATAAACACGATACGCACAGTATAGCAACACTAAATAGTAATCCAAACTACAGTACTGGCAAAACACAGTTAAAATACCCTTGCATCACTCATAAGAATTATCATTACATGACTCTTCGATCAGAGGAAATTGTAAGTTAACTAAAGCAGCTACTAACAAAAACATAACTCCAAAGCCATTATGGAATTAAAGCTAAAAGCTTTTAAGGCGAGCATTGGCTCGTTCCACATGAATCCAAAATTTAGCAATGCTTTTTGTTTCAACAATTTTATTTTAAGTGAACTTACTATGTTCAAGAAACATCGGAATGTTGACACTTACTCCTACTGGTACAATGTTTTGAATTAAGAATCCTTTATCTGCAAGTATGAGATTAACTGCAACAAAATGACTTAAAATCTCACACTTTTGAACTATTACTTTGTCGGATATGGACCCAAAATACAGCTTATTGATAAAAATGATGACACCATTAGAAGCCACACCAACAAAGGCCTTAAACGAGTTCATAGATCTGTAGGTGGAATAGGTAAATTGCTGCAAATCCATTCTTTTTGGCGTGACCAGTTCTATATCTGTAGAATCTAATATAATGCAGCAATTTGGAAAATCAGCAAATGCACCTGGAGCAGATACGTTATTTTTTAATCTTGAAGGCACATTTGGCATAGGATCATCAAACAACAATTTATGTAACACATGAATAGAAGTCAAAATTAAGTTTGCAATTGTAGTTTTGCTGTCAGAAAACAACTTTGCTTTGCAAGATGCAAATTGGGATAACTTTGCCTTATTTCATTAATGCGATAAGAATCTGATCCACAAATTCTATGTTTTCCACCCTCCAACCATAAAAATATGATATGTCATCTTCAAATCTTCTTGCATAATCTACTATTAATGAACAAATCAATTTTATGGGAATACCAGTTTCTATTCGTATAATTTCTTCATTTAAGTTTTTTAAATGAATAAAATCTATTACTGGTACAAGTAGCAACATCAGATTTTTTCTACTTGTCCACACTTTCTGAATAAATAGTTCAAGGATCCATTAATGCTTATTCATCCAGATGTAATGAAAAATTGTTCAACTGGTCATCGTCAATTTTTGGTACAAGGCATGCCTCTGAAGTACTGATAACCCTTAGTTTGCGCTGTTTTGCTGCATTTTCCACAGGAAAAAATTTGTCAACATTTCTTCTGAATATTGTTGGATCATTTTCTTTTTTTTCTTTTAAAAATGGCAACTGCACACTGAGGAGTTCAAGTTTGGCTCTCTGTCAGCTCGTCTGCAAAAAATAAATGGAAGTTTTAAAAATACTGGTATATCACTGTTGGTGATAGTTTATGTCAATTAACCTTCAACTTTGTTGAATATCACTTAATCATATTTGAAGCCTATAGTGAACCAAGCTAAGCCAAAGTATTAACATCCAATAATAATTTACATAATTAGGTGTAGCATACTATCGATATCATAAGTTTATTACTTAGAATGTGGAGAATTTGAGATCAATATCAATCTTGACTGATTCAACAACTCTGCTCTATGTTGATTCACTACTAGGCCTAGTATAGTCTAGCTGGTATATCCACCTATACACTAGTCTAGCCACCTATACAGCAGAATTAAAAATAAACCTGTTTAATATATTTTAAAGCACGCTCGTCAAATAATTTCTCTCAATAGCCATTGGATGATGGTTATGCAGGCTATTACATAGAAATATCAACAATTTTGTAGAAAAAGAAAGGCCAATCCAACTTGAATCAAACGTTATTCCATAGCTATTCTGAAATGAAGGTTTCACAACTCTTGGCCACATCAAAAGACCCATGTTTTAGAAAAACATTTGCTTTACCTGTTTACAACTAGGCTTTAAAATAAAGTTAGTTTTTTTTCTCAAAACCATAATCTCTGACATTGAGCTAAGATTTCCGCGTACAGTATTGCTATTAGTAGAGTACCAAATGAGAACCAAACAAATAAGTCAAGTTTTACTTTGATACAGAATTAATCAACCTGCCAACTTACCGTTACTTTGTGTTATATGATCTAGCTTTCATATTAGCGTGTACCTTTTCTCTTAAAGATCCAGCAGAATATAAAAACGCTTCAACATGATTGGATTTATAATGATTTCCCCCCTCGATCAACCGATTTTGGTTCATTAGCTTAATACAAAAGCAGTGACACAATCCGACCCTCTCATTACAGTGGTAACTACGATAATGCCGCGATTGTTTAGAAACAGTGACGGCCGTTGCTAAGATAGCGCCACCTAGCAACTTTACCAGTCTATAAGTAGACTTCTGTAGTTTAATCATTACGACAGGTATTTTAACCACGAAGAAATACTGATCTGCAATAGTAATGAGACCAAGTTTTCGAGACGTTTAAATATCGAAAGTAAATAACCAGAAGCTGTTAAAGTTAGTGAAAAAAATTTAAAAGAGGCGAATTTAAATTATTCATCTGACTATTCATCTGACTATCAATTATTCATCTAAATTATTCATTAACAAATTCATTTAACGCACTTGGGTCGCTATTTAAATGCGTAATAAAGTTCAGTCAAATTTGGATACTGTGGCAAAGTCCCCGGATATTACTTGCGGTGTCACGTTCTGGTTTAGCGTATATCCTTCCACGACTCTACAGTACACTAGGGTAACCATATTTGCAAAAGCAAAATTCCCGACAGTGCATGGCTACTTTTCATGAGACCAAATACATGCTCTACCACCTTTTGTCACATCGAAATTTGACATAAAATTGGCAAAGCAACACACATAGGCGTAGCCAGGATTTTTGTTTGGGGAGGCCCAAACCACAAATCACTTGCAGTGACGTCATCAGAACTTTTCAAAAGAGGATTTTTTTGTAGGACAAAGATATGGTAAATTGGAAAATCAGAAGCCGAGGCCTGGTTTTGGCACTTAACCAAGATTTTGGTGAAGGGGGAGGAGGGCTTAAACCCAAAGTTAAATAGCAAAAATATTTAAAGCGGGAGGCGCGTCAAGTAAACTTGTGTAACTTAAATAAATCTCAGACAGGGTTCTGGGGGCGGAACCCTCATTCTCCGGGGGCTATGGAGGTCTGGGAGCAAAGCCCCAAGCTGCTGGACAATTTTTTGGAAAAAAAAGCTATTTTAATCTTATTGGATCACATTTTGTACGTGTTCAGAGCCATTTGAAAGAACTAGATTTTCGACATATGAAAGTCAATTAAAACATTACGTTATTCAATGCTCCTTCTACTAACAATTTAAGTCCAAAACACGTTTTAAGATCTTACATTTTGGTGCTAAATTTTACAAGTGATTTAGCCCAAGTAGAGGGAAGTAAGGCACATTGCCTCCTGCAATATTTTAGCAGTAAATAATAATCCCCTCGAAAATTTTCGTTTTTTCATGAAAATAAGCAGTTGTAGGCATAGGAGGGCAAGTTAATGCAAAACGTTAGCTTCGTTAACCACTAGTCCGTTAACAAATTTCACACCTCCGTTAACGTTAATCCGTTATTTTCAGCTTTAATTAACGAAAGTTAATGAAGTCTGGTAATTCGTTAATATTTTGCGTGTAATTTACATTTCTTTGTATTCACTCGCTTCCAGAACTCGTATTGACGTTGTTGAGCTGATTGTAAGGAAAAATTTATTGCTATGGTGGTCTTTTTGTGTTTTGGAAGTTACATTTTACAGTCTAATCTACTTTCAAGTTGAAAATAAGTTCAAATGCACCAACTAAGATGCGATTTGAAAATCTTTGGAAATTGCGAACAGCGATAATTAATAGACCTATGAGGCTGCAGCTTATTATTTGCCACAAAAAAGAGCTCCTTTTTTCGCTTTCTTCTACAAAACTCGCGCTAGTACGCAGCAAGTGTTACCGGTGCAAACTGGTTTGTACCGGTACGATGAATGAATGGTGCAAGATGTTAATGATAAAAACCTTAACGGAAGTTAACAGAACTTAACGGAAGTTAATTTAGTCCGTTAACATGAAAAAACTTTTTAACGGATTAACGAGTTAATGAAAAAGTTAGCTTCGTTATTAACGGATTAACAGACTTGTGCCCACCTATGGTTGTAGGAGTAAACTTGTATGTACGTCCAGGGGGCCCAACCCCCTCCATTCAAACTCAATAATTTGTTTAATGAGCATTTCCTCTAGTTGTTTTTTTGAAAGAATTTTTTCGTGTAAAAACTAGCGAGGGGGAAGAAATTGTTATTGAAAAATGGTATAATAGATGGTTAGACCTACTTACAAGCATGTTTATTGCTCGGGCCGGATTTACAACGCGTGGGGCCCCTGGTACTTTGGGGATTTTTGCAACATCTTCCCGCCAAATATAGGTGAAGACCAAACAAATGTCTTACCATCTGAGCGCAGGGCACCTGGCATTGAGCCTTATGGTAAATGAAATCCGGCCCATTGTTTTTGAATTATGTTCTTAAAAAGGTTAGATGAGGGCCTGATGTTGCAAGTTTTAGGACTAAAACCCTTAATTTCACCCAGGTTTTGCATGTAATTTGGTTGCCAAAATTGAATTGAGTGGGCTCGGGCCCCCTGGTAGTCAATCTATTGTTAATTACTGTTGTACACATCAGAGTTGTAAATGGGCCGACTAGTTCAAGTCCGAACCCGAAAATATAAGCCCGAATCCGAAAACTAATTTGAAGCCCAAATCATGCCTGAAAAAAAGCGAAAGTTAGGTTAGATCTGAAAAACGTAAGCAGTTAGTTGCTCTTTTCCTGAGTAAGTTTGATTATATTTTGTGCACCTAAGACAAAAAGCACACCTTAGGACCCAATTAATCCCGCAATTTTGTCAAATTTAGGCCCGAACCCGATCCGAAAAGTTTGGCCCAACTCACAACTCTGGTACACGTGTACTGTTGTACGCAAAGATGCTAAAAGAAACCGAAAAACATTGACTTTTTTGTCACATTTTTATGATTAGTGTTATTTCAATTGAGGGCCAGGCCCCCTGCTCCTCCCCCTTGGCTACGCCTATGTTTAAGCGCTGGGCACTTGGCACTGTGCCATACAGTAAATCCAGCCCTTGCTATTGCTTTACGCTGACAAAAAGGTGAAATTAGAATTTGAGATAGCAATTTTTAGGACAAAAACCCTTCATTTCACTCGAGCTATACCTTTAAATTGGTTGGAAAAATTGAATTGAGCGGACCCGGGCCCCCTGGTTGTCAATATTATAGTTAATTACTGTTGTACGACGTCTATGGCAATACACAAGAAATTTCTATTAGTGATATTACCGTGACGTTTCACTTTGTGCACGAGAGATATATAGGTACCTGATATGCATACTAAGCATTCCGCCTCGTAATCATTCCTGCCTTTTCTAAACCATGGATGTTTTTCTTGCATCTTGTTTGTGAATGTGCACTTTCGTTTAGCCATTTGAAATAATATCTATCTTGATTACAATAAATACAACCCAACTAAAAATGCATGATCTAAAGTAGAAACCTTGAAACTAACAAAGTAATTACCACCAGACCACCTGAACCAATCGCTATGTAGGTCAACTCATTCAGAGTGGTAAGTCCGACGGGGCTTTTCAAGTCTAGTTAGGGCTTAAAGTTCACAAAACTAAGGGCTTAGTTCGGGCTCGAGATGTGCTTTTTGTCGTAAGCGCACAGAAATATAATCAAAATAACTTGTCAACATTGCTAAATTTTTCAGACCTAACTTCGTTTTTTTTTCGGGCATGATTTGGACCTTAAATTACTTTTCGGGTTTGGGCTTAAATTTTCGGGTTCGTGCCTGAACTAGTCAGCCCGTTCACAACTCTGAACTCACAAACCCAATTAAGTACAAAAGTAGGTAAATATTAATGGCAATCCGCATTTTTGCTGCATAATGAAGATGTTAAGTCACTATACAGAATTCAATAAGCCTACTGCAAAGTGTGTAAATGCACTAATAATGAAGAATCCACAATGCACACCAATCTATGAGCAAAATTATTGCCACTAAAAAGTAGCGTTGACTACTCCAAATGAATTTCTCGTCTTTGGAAGACATGTACAATGTTTAAAGTTAAACATAATTTACAGGATTAAAAAATTTCGGGCATTAATTTGAGGATTTTTTTAAATTCTTCCCGGACGCAAAATTTGATCCGAAATTCCGGACTTGTCCGGAATTTTCCGGAATGTATGGCAACCATAGTCTACACCAACCGCAGTATCCTACAACAGCACAAGCAGGGGCGTATTTAGTGGGGGCCATTGGGCCATTGCCCCCCCTTTGGCTCGCAAGGTTAGTATAATTAACATACGAGAAGAATAGTATGCAAAATTGCGGCATGGCCCCCCACTTTGTAACTTGGGCAGAGGATTTGAGCACAAAAGCGGTGAGCCAATACCTTTTTTGGCCTTCACCTAATTTTGGGCCAAAAACCGGACTAAATTTAAGTGAAGACCTTTTTTTATGGTCTTCACTTAATTTTGGGCAGGAAAACGGACTTGGTTTTGGGCTGGAAAATTTTCATTCTGGTCTTTATAATTCTCAAATTCCTGGCCCCCCCCCCCTCTTTCGAAAATCCTGCGTACGCTACTGAGCACAAGATGTGATAAATTCAAAAGTTCAATGCTTGCTATTCAGAAACACATTTTTAAATTTCTCAACAAGCCAAAAAGCTACGCGAGCCGCAGCTTATTTTTATCTATTTATCACAACAGTAAGTGAAGAAGAGCTGTGACACAATTATAATGCGTTATAAAAGCCGCAAAGTGAGCAGCTTTTCTCAAGAGTTTCCAAAAAATTTTTTATATTAAATAGCTACGAAAATGCAATAATTTTCTAATTTTTGCGGTCAAGCGGGAGAGAGGGGGGGTAAAAGTAATTAATTATTTACTGGTCACCATAGTTAAAAACCTCCAAAATAAAAATAAAAATAGTAATAAGAAAACAAAAACGAACAGACGATGCAGAATATGCTGCAGCTTTTTCAGCTTCCATTACAAGCCGCCCCTGGCTGAAAAGGCTGGACAATTTAATTTTTTCCAATAGCTTTTAAATCTCAGCAATTTTGTTTTTTGAAATTGGTCTGAAATCGTAGCTATTTTTCTCAAACAAATTATAAAGATCGAGCAGCATCTGTGACACGCTTGACTTCCTCCACTAATTTACTTATCACTTCTCCCTATTTCCCATTTTTTAAGCAAAAGAATTCTTACTTTTGATTCAAACCCTTCCTCTTAGCAAACATCTGATTGCGTACCAGCCCAGGTCCCAACATTTGTTCTTTCATTGTGAATTATTTTTGTCCCATAACAAGTCTTTTTTTCGAAAATTTCTGGTGATGTCGTTGCATGCGATTTGCGTTCCCCCTCCCATCCAATCAAAAATCCTGGCTATGTCTATGACCTATATGGCTACGTCTATGACGTGTATATAACTCTATATTGCAAAGCAGCGTCCCAACCAGAAAAGTTGGGTGTGAGAGAAAATTATTGAGGTGAAAAAAAGCTGAAATTATTATAGCTGGAAATATACCGACCGTTCGAAAGCTATTTAGGGCACACGCAAGCTTTCTGTTGCAATTTCTAAAAGTTATGCTTTTTACGATATTTCCAAAGTGATTCTTATTTTCTAAGAAAGTGCTCAACTATAGATTTAGGAATTTGAACTCCTAGGGTGTTACTGCAAGACATCTTAATGTGGATTCGAACCAGTAACCTTGCGATTAGTCGTTTTTGTTTACTTGCCTTTTCTCGATTACTCGCTTTTCGTTATTATTGAGATTTTTAGTTTACGTAATTAGTTGCCGGTGTATTTGCAGAAATTGCAAAACGTCTGTTTCCACAATCACGCGGTCTTTTCTGTTATAATTTAGTTTCTTTGATCACATGCATTTTGATTCGGCAGGGTAAGGACGTTATAATTTTCTGTAAAGTTTCGAGATTTAGGTTTTGGGCGTCGTCAGAGCTAAAGAGTTCTTTTGACTAGTTTAGTTAACTGTTGGGGTTTACTGTTTAAGATTAAGATTACTGTTACGAACTGTAAAAATTTTTGATTTACCGTTGAGATTATTGAGATTACTCTTAAGATTTGAGTTTTGTGGAAGGGACTGAGTCTAAGAGTCTGTGCCGCTCCTTAGTAATTCGTGTCTCTGGGATGTCGAACGGCGACGGAGACGTCTGGCTGCTGTTCGGTATTCCTGGGATGCGAGTTTTCAGGAGCGAGTCCAGAGTTCTGAGATGCCCTTTGGGTGAGACATTGCCTTGTTTCTATGCGGGTTCTACTATTTCTGGGTGGCTTTCGCGGGCGGACAACGTGTCTTTGTACTCTGGGCTCTGGCGCTGACATTTTGCTCGTTTATGCAGGTCGCACGAGAAGCAGGCGAGGCATGGAAACAACAGTAATGAGTTTATGTGGATTTCAGAGTTACTGTATTAGGAATTACTTGAATATTTACTGCTGTGTTGCTGATTAAAAGTGTTTGATCTGGGTGCTGCAAGACAGTCCGTGAGTTTTTTGTTATCTTTTATGGTCTTAAACCTTAAGTTTTTAATTTACTGCAACTGTAACTGGTTTAAACATCTAGTAATTGAGAATGGGACGCCCGGAGTATTTTGTGCGCTTCGGCGAAGCGTTTTGGGCGACTTTGGTTGCCGCGGCCAATCGTCGGAGTGCGCGAAGTAGTCTTGGGCGTTGCATACTTAATTACCGCTCTGGATTTGTTATGAAACTATGTAAGATAAGCGTTTATCAATATCCGATTATTTTGAAGAATGGTATTTATTTAACTTATTTAACTCCATAGTTTCATGTGCATTGATGGTACCGTGTTGTTTAGCTCTGTCGAATCTTATTGCGTCCTTTTTTCTAGCTTTTAGTCAAACTGTCTCGTCATTTTTTTCGCATTATTTATTATCGTTTATTTAATAGAAAACCGCCGAGAATCAAGCTTTAGCGAGTTTTGGATAAATCAGCCAGCTGCAGCAACATAGAGTAAAAATGGTATTTTAATTTCTTAATGTTGCATCTATTTCTTCATCATATAAACAGTTAAATTTTTGTACGAAAAATGCAATTTATCGTTGAAAACTTCAAAGTCGACATCTGACGTAAATTACAACCGCATACATATTTAGTTTATACCTGAGATCATGAAGGTAATTTCAGCGACAACAACTTCACTTAAATTTGTAAAACGACATTGCACTTGATATACACCGCCATCATCTTTCTGCATTGGTGATACAAACGTTGCTGTTGCAGTTATGATGTTGTTTGCTTCAATACAGGATAATTCAAAAAAGAAATTAGTTCGATTACTGCAGGAAAGAACATCTCTACTAAATATTGATCCTACATTTGCTGAATCTTTTTGCCATGCACATGATTGATACAAATTAGCTTCTTCAATTTGCGTCATCAATTTGAATCCTGTATAATTTGTTGCCACCACATTGTTGGGAAGAAAAGGAGATGTTGTGATATTTGCATTGGAATCTAAAGTATAAGTTATCAGAGAGTTCGAATTTAAATACAGTAGACATGGGTACTATACACCTCTCTATAACACGTCTTTTAGAAATTACATGTTTCCGAAAAACACTAGGCCGAAATTACATTTTCCCAAATGTGCGCTAACCAAAAATTACATTTCCCCGAAAAATTTCTTTCCAGAATTTGCTCCTGCTAGAAATGAGATTCGGCAGAAACTGCACTTTCCCAAAAATTAGTTTTCGAAAGTTATACATTATTGATACAACTTTTTTGAAACATTATATTACTGTTCCATAATTCGATGAACTTTTATGAAAGATTAAAAAAATCCAATATTTAAGTTGATTTAATGTAAAAATCTCACACACTAAATAATGTTAAATCATTTAATTTTCAACTTTTCGACCAGTTTTAGAAGTCGCACAAAGTATTTTTCCGTTTTGAAAAAAAACTACAAGAGTCAAGTGCATAGCACTATTGATGTTCAGAAAACAAATACTGAAGTCTGTTGAACCAATTCCTAAATCTGACAGAGAATTGTTCGTGTTTCCCCCGAACGACTGCAACTCCTGCGTTACCTTTACTGAATTCTCGCAGCATTGGTTTCATCTTGCAGTACTGATGGATAATGTTTTTTCTAGTGTTTTTAAGCATTTGGAAACAGTGGTAAAGACTAGATTTTGTAGCGGTAGGCGGGAAGAATTTTTTTGAAATTAATGTTAAGGCCAACCAAAAAAAGGCATTCATTACGGAAAAACTGCAATTTTTACCGGATTTACGGTGATGAATAAAGATAAAAACGATAAAAATGTCTTCACCTCTAAGGAACTGCAATTTTTAGCGGTTTAGCGCCGTATTTGGATTCCATATCTTGGCACTGCATGCATTGTTGCAGGCTACTTCCAAAAGGCTTTTATAGGAGCTTCGCTGGTTTTTGTGGCAAAATATTTAGGGTTTTCACATATCAAAAGCCATGTAACAATGCCCCTACCATGTCTACGCCCTGATTAGAGACCTTTCTAGAATCCATTCAGAGCAAATCAAATTCGTCATTGCGGGAAAATAAGTGCTAAACCAGTTGTCAGACCATGGATAAGACAAAAATATACAAACTTTGCAAAATTTAATTCGAGTTTTAGGCATTAGCATAACGGCAAAGAGTCTAGGATGGCACGAGAGTTCCAGCGTGCTTTGCTAATGTTGGAAATCTGCTGAAGTTTACAAAGAGAATTTATTTTGTTTTTCAATGAAGTGATGGAATTAAGACATGTGCAAGGTGGTACAAAAGTTTTTTGTCGTCCCTCCAACTGCTTGTTTCCTTGATAATCTGAGCTTTTTTACTGCTGATAGCTTCCTTCAGTTGACCATATTTTTTTACCAAATGCTTTACAAAAAAAGTAATCAAAGTCAGCAGATTTGGTTCAGCCATGCAGCTCATCATCCACGACAAAGCAAAGAATGTAATTAAATACATACGGACACCTGATAAATATGGGTCAGCCCATAGGCGTAGCCAGGATTTTTGATTGGGGGGGAGCCCAAGCCACAAATCACATGCATTGGCGTCATCAGAAATTTTCAGAAGAGGAACGCTTTGTGGAGCAACGATATCGTAGAATGAAGATCTGAAGCTGTGGCCTGTTGGCACTTAACCAGGATTTTGCAAAAGGGAGAAGACTTAAATTATTAGTTAAATAGAGCAAAGGTCTGACTTGAGAGACGTGCTGAGCAAGCTAATGTAACTCAAACGTATTACAGTCAGGGGTCTGGCGGCAGAATTCTCAGCCGCCGGGCGATTTTGTAATTGAAAAAAAAGCTATTTTAATGCGATCGGATCACATTTCGCACGTGTTCAAAGCCATTTGAAAGAACTAGAGTTTTAACATTTGAAAGCCAATTGAAAAAACTAAATTGTTCAATCCTCTTTTTACTTGCAATTTTAGTCCAAAACACGTTTAAATCATGTATTTTGGTGTTAAATTTTAATTGTAAGTGATTTGGCTCAGATAGGGGAAATTAAGGTGCATTGCCCCCACCAATGTTTCAGCAGTAAATTATAATCCACTCAAAGATTTTCCTAAACGATTTTTGCTTTGCCATGAAATTAACTTGTTATAAGTAGTGTACGGCCAGGGGGTCCAGACAAAACCACCTAGATAACAAAAGGCCTGTCATGCACAAACGGATTAAGCTGTGACGTCACAACCTGTAGTCATAACAAACAGTGAAATGCAATCGCAACGCGGAGTGGAATATTTATTCTATATTGAAGAGTTTATCGCTTTTGCAGCGCTGGCGTTGTTGAAACTGATAAGCAAACATAATTATGTATGTTTTTAGTTCATGTTTAGTAACATCCTTAAAGTACAATAGTTACTTCTTATTTCAATCTAGGCTCAATTATAAGTAAATACTGAATGTTAATAATTTAATTGAAAGTAAGGCCTGCCGAAAATGTTAGAAAGGTATTCCAAGAAGAATAAAACAAATACATACAAAAGTATACCCATACGGAGACAAGTTTTAAAAAATTGACGCAAAAATTAACATTCGCTAGAGTATACCGATAAGCGTTTATTTGTTAATTGGAGCAGCTCGATAATAAATGAAATGACAGGTGCAAATTTTGCTCGGCTTCGTTGCAACGATAGCAGCAGTGTAACTATAACTTTTAATGTTTAATCAATTGCGTCGTTGCTAGCGTCAACTTTTAGTGCTGACATATGTCACAAAAATCATTGATTTGATGGAATGAATTCACGTGCATGGGCAGGGCATTCTTTCCCACATAATCGAGCTCCACATAGAATGTACGCAGTTAGCATCATATCATTGTTTATATGGAAAGAACAAACAAAGTATGAAGTGAAAGAATCCAAGTGTTTGATATAACTAATCGATACACCTTTCGTTCCTTTTGCGTCCATTATGATCATTTGCCATGGCGCGTCAGTTTCAATTTTTGTTTTAAATCCGTAATTGAAGATACATCATTTCACATTTTTTGTTTATCGAAATCTTTTCTGCTTGCTCCAATAGCTTTTACTACTTGAAGTTCTTTTCTTTGCAAAATGCTGTCACGGTTTAATCTTTCTATCAAAGTAGTTTGGGACAAATAGGACGGACAGTTAGGCGACTGTGAGGGAATAGCATCTGGAGCCAGTTTGGGGTTTTTCACTTGGTAAGACAAAGTTTTGCCAGATTTTTCGTCATGCTGTAGTGCTCCACAACGTTCGCAGACCTAAACAATATATCTGCAGCATTATCAATCAATTCCGCTGTTTCGCATTTACACGCATTTTAATAATAATATTAATTTCACTGATATTTTCAGCACACCAAGAATTTTAAAAAGTTACTCACCGTCAGTGCTCCATCCGGAGACGTTGAACACCGGACACGGTAAACCGTACCGTTAAATTTCGAAAATTCCTGGACTTAAAAATTAAGCTCCTTTCTCAAAACCACAAGCTAACTGAGCAATCACGATCACGAACAATATACACCAAGCTTTTACCAAAATATCCACTTTCGTTCCTTTTGTCCCAACACACTTACCTTGCTACTTGGGCTAGGTTTAAAGTGTTTTCTTTTACCATCTTGAAATCATTTGTTTTTTAATTCAGGTTCTTTCGGAAAACCAAATACAGTAACTTTTGATAAAGCAGAATAATATCAATTGCAACAAGGTACGCAATAACGATATGGCATTGTGATGAGAATATTATCTTCCAATATATGTAATGCAAAATCAAACAACAATAAGTTTTTACGTAAAATCTCTGCAAAAATACATAAATATCACATATTGTATCTTACCAGCTTTAATTTCAAAAATTCAAATCAAATCAAATCTTTCATTATACTCGCTGTATTTCGCCAAAGCTAGTAACGGGCCCATCTCCGTGTCATTGCGCCTGCGGGAAACACAGCTCTTTTCGAAGAAATGTCGCAGCTGTGGCGAGCCGTTGGCAACATTGTGTCCAATTTCAAAAATTAGTATACTTAATGAGATAGGTGGGCACCAGTCCGTTAATCGTTAATCCGTTAATAACGAAGCTAACTTTTTCATTAACTCGTCAATCCGTTAAAAAGTTTTTTCATGTTAACGGACTTAATTAACTTCCGCTAAGTTCTGTTAACTTCCGTTAAGGTTTTTATCGTTTATATCTAGCACCATTCATTCATCTTACTGGTGCAAACCAGTTTGCACCGGTAACACTTGCTGCGTATTAGCACAAGTTTTATAGAAGAAAGTGAAGAAAGGAGCTCTTTTTTTGAGGCAAATAATAAGCTGCAGACTGATAGCTCTATCAATTATCGCTGTTCACAATTTCCAAAGATTTTCCGATCTCAGCTTCGTTGGTGCATTTGAACTTATTTTTAACTTGAAATTATATTAGACTGTAAAATGTAACTTCCAAAACACAAAAAGACCACCATAGCAATAAATATTCCCTTACAATCAGCTCAAAAACATCAATACGTGTTCTAGAAGCGAGTGAATACAAAGAAATGTAAATTACACGCAAAATGTTAACGAATTAACGGACTTCATTAACTTCCGTGAATTAAAACTGAAAATAACGGATTAACGTTAACGGAGGTGTGAAATTTGTTAACGGACTAGTGGTTAACGAAGCTAACGTTTTGCATTAACTTGCCCACCTATGCTTAATGATGATTCTGAATACATTTTTTGAATAAATCTATTTTGAGTAGATTTCTGAATAAATTTTAAAAATTAATATACTTAATGATGATTCTGAATAGATTTTAATGTTACTTTTCCATTGACAGCTGCAGGACTTATATTGCACTCGCTTGCTTATAAATAAAAAAGTGTCCATTTTTCCTCCAGAGGCAAAATTGCATTTTTCCTCTAGAGGCAAAATTGCATTTTTCCTCTAGAGGCAAAATTGCATTTTTCCTCTGTTTGGATTAGAGTTTGGGTAAGAGTTAGAGATAAGGTTAGGTTTAAAGCTATTTTGGGACTGGAGAAAAATAGTCATTTAGGCCATTTTGCCTCCAGTGCCAAAATTGCATGCGGCTATTTTGCCTCCAAAGGCAAAATAGCTACTGCTTACAAATATTTTTTGTCAACTGCATCTCCAACATGCTGCTCTCAATCAAAATATTATACAGCCTACCTTCGGTACGTAACCATTCTTGATTTTCTGCTAACGATTTTTGCCTGATTCTTTATCAAATCACAAAAAGTTACCTAAAAACTTTTATCGAAACTTTTCCTGCGTATACGCCTACCTAAAAAGTTACAATTTACTCACTACATCTCCCAACTTGCTACTTTCAATCAAAATATTTACTAGCCTAGGTCCGGTATGCCAGCCATTCTCCACCAAAAGTTGCATTAGAACTTCTAGCGAAACTTTTCTTGCATGAACTGCTAGCTCCATGCTTAATTTGTCAACGGGATTTGTATCCAAAACTAGCAAAGCTTTATTTTTATCGACCCTATCAGCAGTAAAAACTGCTGTTTCTACTGTAGTAGGTTAATCTCTAATTCAAACTAATCAGACAATGACTACACTGCGTGATGTCACAATCCTCGTGATAGGCCTTGTGTTATTTAGGTGGCCTTGGTCCAGACCCCCTCAACTGAAATTCAATAGTTTGCTCAATGAGCGTTTTTCCTAGATAATTTTTTTTTTAAGTATTTTACTCGTAAAAACTGGCGAGGTGAAGATGAATTGTTATGGAAAAATGGAACAATAGATGATTACTAGGGTGTGGCTAATACCCCGACTTTTTCAGATCTACTCTAACTCTTTTTTGATGGTGAGGTTTGATGAAAAAATAACTTGGATGAAGTTTCATGAAAATCTGATTTTCTTTGGGGGTTTCTCTGTTCTATTTCATATTTTTGCCAAAAGCGAGTGAGCGCGACTCTTAAGATGTCTTGAAATAATCATATCTCAACTTCTGAATGACATAAAGAGATGGTTTTGGGCTTAAAAGAATCGCAGTGCCGAGTTTATATGAGTATTACATGCATCATTAGGCTCAAAAACGTGCATTTTTTAAAGTTATTACATAAAAGTGTTTTTTGGCCTTTTGTTCGGGTAGAAAGAGGTTGAGAGCTGTTAAATATATTTAAGATTGCGTAATTTGTAATTGGATGTTTGAATACTAGTACAGTTAAAGATTGCTGATATTGTTCGTGGTCACAATAATAGCAACATCATCAACGGACTCAAAATACTTCATAATCGGTACATCTCCAATAATTTTGGACAAAGAAATTAATACTAGCAAGTTACCCACATACAAACAAGTTTTACTTACTGTAGCTTTTTAGCTCACCATGATGAGCAATCAGGAAGTAGAAAAAGCACTACCAGAGAAGCATCAAAAAAGACCACTGATATTGTTGCTGCTCTGCACAAAAAAGGAAACATTCCAACAGCTGCTCACCAAAAAATGTGTCAAAAAATTGACGGACTTCACAAAGAAATGCAAGCGCTTAAGAAGATTCCAAAAATGCTTTGTGACAAAGAGCAATCCTTAGAAAAAATTGTACAATTTAAAAATAAATTACAAAAGACTTTCGTGTTTTGGCCTAGACACATCTCGAATAAAATTTCTAGTAAAAAAGATAGACTGCTTTTGCTTAATATGATGGGACCAAGAACTGCTAGTTTCGGAGGTACTGACAAAACGTTTGCAGCAACAAGTACCAAAATTGAACAACGAAAAGCAGAACAACAACGACAATTGAAGGAACAAAAGAGAGTGAAAACTGACAGCATGCTGTTGCTTTTTGTTGCTGATTTTAATCAATGACGGAGGTTTGAAAGCAAGTCGCAATTTGAGTCAGAAGCGGTACCAGCATCGAATCACCGACAATCTACGTCTTCAAGAGATTTCTTAGACACTCAAATCTCCAACCGTCGATCGCATGAGAGGATTGTTGATGCGGATGATCGGCACTGTTAGAACGTACTGCTAACCGGTCAATGGTTGATTCAAACATTTTTCATGTTAACCAGTCAATTGCTGATTCAAATGTTTTTCATGTTTAATGGTTCCAAAAGACTAATACGTTCGTCTATAGTTGTTACTGCTGAGTCCTGGTGCTGCGAAAGACCACCTGTCACATTCTAACGATTTTAACTATCACCAACTAAAGTGGTTTCATCCACGAACAATGCACAATTAAACAATCCTTTCTCCTAGAGGCTGATATTTTGCCATATTTACATCTCTTTGCATTTCGACAAAAATTGCAAAACTGTGGTTGATCTCGAAGACGCAAGAAATCAAAGAAGAAAGAAGACAATGGCCTTTAGCTTCATGTTTGCTTTGTGTTTTTGTGTCTTTCTGTGTTTCACCCCTTTCTAGTAGCTGGATGGGAGAACTCGGGAAATTACCACCTTACGTTAGTCTTCTTTTTTCCTTGCTTTTTGCCTTTTGACTTACTCACATTTGGTCTGACTTTCTGTTGTTACGCGACTTTACTTTGTTTTGAAAAATGTATATGTGGACAACATTTTTTGGGGGGAAATGTTATGTTGCTTTAGCTGCAACGGGTATTAAACCTGGCCTTGTCTGCTTCTTGTCGAGCCGGGTATAGTTGCCTTTTTTATAGCTTGTATTACTGCTAAAGCGTGATGTTTTTCACCACACAAGAACCAACCAGTTTGCTACTTTGCCTCGCGCAATTTGCGTAATTGTTAGTTTGCTTAAATCGTTATTTTGCTTGATTGTAAGTTTGCTTGTTACCTCAATCGAAATCTAATTCTCTGCAACTTTGAGCTCGTTTTGAATTATTATTGTGGGGTTAAGTATATCTCCACAACCAGTTGAAATCTTCTCAAGACCTTACAAACTTTCAATTTGATTTATGGCACTTGACAAACCACAAGGACAAAGTTATTTAAAGCAAAAATAAGTATTAGGTTTCTATGACTCTTTCTTTAGCCAAGCAACTTAGAAAGATTAAACACATTATGCAAGGTTTTATTTTTGTTTTGTTGGTGATCAATTTAGTAAAGATAGGGGTTGGTTGAAGAACTTCACAGAAAAAAGATAGAAAAAAGAAAAAAGATACTTCACAGAATAAAGATAGCAACACAATTTTTTCAAATGATTTCTAAATCTTGGCAATTTATTAGTTCTTTCAAATGGCTTTTGAATTATTATGTAAAACATCATCCAAATAGCGTTAAAATGGTTATTTCGGAGGGGATTCCCAAAAATCTTCTAGTAATCTATCGGTGATGCACTTAAGTTGCATCAGTTTGCTTAATATGAAATATGACTCCGTTAAATATAGTTTTTGAACTGTAGCATTTAATTTTTGGCTCAGCATACCCAGCAAAATCCTCGTTGAGTTTGATTCACAGTGTATTGGGATATCCATTAATTACCACTGTGCTATTTGCTGCTTTTGACGTCATCCCAGCCCCGGCAATTATTGGAGACCCACCCAGATTTAGGGGCCTCCGAGCAGTTTGAATGTTGAGCTTAACCAAGGACGTAGCAGCAGAGCTGAGCAAGTCCGCAAGTAAGTCTGCAATTGGGGATTCGCTACTTTAGTTGCGGATTGCGGAATTGCGTTTTCAGTAATTTTAGTTGAAAAATTGCGGTTGCCGAAGTTTCGAATAATTAGTTTGCAAACCTGCAAGCACAAAAAAAGTAATCCATTTAAGACGCAAGATGCTCAGAATCTTTTGACTCTCTTTCTCTAGTCCATGAGTCCTGCGACTTGTCACGTGATAATTCAGAGACTTATGGGAATGCTGTAGTGATTTATGTAAAAATCCGTAGCGTAGCTAAAATCAAACGCAGCGTTAACCCTATTATACACGGGGTGGGGGGGGCTTTTTTTCCCTCCCCCATTTGGTTTTTTCGTGATTAAACTTTAAAAAAAGATTTTTATTTCAAACTAACTTGACTTTGAGTCAAATTTATTCATAATTGCCAAGGTTAAATGATGTCATAACATGTCTTTGTGACGTAACCAACTTGATTTAGGCAAATCATGATTTATTTAAAAAACAATTATGTACAAATCTGCTCTGCCTGTGACGTCATGAAAAATTGAATTTTTCAAATATAAGGCCATGACGTCATTATGATGACGCCATCAACTTAAAATTATTTTTAGTAAACAATTTTGGTGAACACAAACCGCGTACCAACTTTGGTGCTTTCATGACTTTTGATTTAGGAGTTCGATAAGGGGCATTTTTCCCTACCTTGTAAAATGAGTTGGTCATATACATTGTGTAAAATAGAATTAATTCGAGAGCGAAACAAGAAAAAACAAAAAACACATTTTTAGCGTTCTTGCTCTTTTACTGGAATATGTTTCCGAAGTCGCTCTAAGTCATTATTGAAGAATTAATTAAGGGACGGGGCTGCATAAAAAAGATGAATAAAAATTCCCAATTAAGTGAAAATTTGTTAGATACTATAACTCATTTTCGCTGCTAGTTTAAACACTTTTTGCAGGGCGATTTAAAAGTGAGACGCAAGTTTTACGCGTAATTATTTTTCCAAAAAAAATTTCAAAAGTCTAAAAGGTTGTTTTTGCAAAGTGCAAAACATCCAAGTGAGGGGAGCTCCGCCCCTTAACTCTCTTGCCTCCTACAGCTGGCAGCTATGTCCCGAAATCGCTGGTTTTTTGGTCTACGAAGATGTAGAATTTACATTGCATACAGAGTTTGTTTTCTTGTATTTGTCTTGGAACTAACGCTCACATTAAGTTAGTGTAGTACGTTCTAAACGTGAAAAATGAAGTGATAATATATTGTTTCGTATATGATACTTAATTTAGCACAACATTGAATTGAACAACTACTACTGTAATTTGATTGATTTCACTCTTTCATTATTTACAATTTATCAATCGTAAAAAATCAATGCAGTTTTTATCAAACTGGCAAAAATAGACACCAAAATGTTGGCATTCAAAATCAGCTGTGTAAAGAAGAAAAAAATAGGAAAATTTCAGAAGCAAACTGTAATGTATTTAACAGTGCCAATTTTTGCAATTTTGAATTAGGTTGTGAATTTAAAAAGTAAAAATTGCGGAATTGCTCTGTGTAGTTAACAAATTTTGTAATTACAGAATTACGCTGCAACTTCTAAAATTCAGCATTTGTGGAATTGCGTCGCGAACTTTCTTACATGAAACTCTGGTTGCGAATTGCGGAAGTGTATGTAATTGTGGTAGGGACTTAATAATTTCAAAAACGGTTGCGGAATTGTGGACTGAGGATTGAATTCAATTTAATTCATTTATTTTCGTCACTGACCAAAGCATGTACATACAAATGCATATCCTATTCAATTGATAACTCATTAAGTCAAGAAACAGGAGAACTGCAAAGGGACCGTTAGGTCTTCGAGTCAGCAACCACCCTGTGTAGCCATAATTTTTCATGAAATTACAGTTTTTCGATTTTCAGTCAGCCACGTTTGATATATTGAGAGAATTAAGCTTTGAATTGACAAACCACAAAAAGCACAAAAGAAAATTAAAGTTTATGCTTAGATAAAAGCACAACTAGAACGTAACAACAGAACACAAGACTCAGGTTGGAATGAAGTTCTAAGCAATGCAATATAAAAATATAATAAGCCGATTTATGACGTTAAGAGTAGTTTTTTATATTCTTTTTTAAATTTTATAAAACGAAGGTCTCTTATTTTATTGTGAATAAAATACCTTCATTTCACGAAATTTAAAAAATGAAAAAATTTGCGGAGCCCAGCAGTGCCTAGCAGTGTTGCGGAACGTAGCCTAAATAAAACTTTAGGTCTCCACATTAAATCCGCAATAAATATACTAAAGATCCAATTGCGGCTAAGACCTGTTTATTTCTTTCCGCCTAAGATCTAACCGAAAGATAGCTCCAATTCCGGTGTAGAGTTTTCTTTGGTGACCTTCTTCTTTTTCTTCTTCTTTCTTCATTGCCCGCTTTTCCGTGAGGGTTGCGGGGACAGTAGTTCAAGATTAAGCCGCCACACCTCACGGTCTTCCATCACCTCCATCATTTCGCCTGGGCGAAGTCCACAGCAATTCCATCCAAGATCCTCAATGTAATCGATTCTTATAGATCTAGGTCGTCCAACTGGTCTTCTCCCATTTGCTTTCGCAAGTAAAGCTGGTTTGGGGAGTCTTTTCTGAGGCATTCTGCTTACATGGCCAAACCATCTAATCTAAGATCTTTCAATTCGGAGAAGTAACGGCTTGATGTTGAGAGATTTTCGAATCTCAGAGCTATGCACCTTGCTAAACAGTGTAACTCCTTCGATTCTTCGTAAAAATCTCATTTGGGACGCTTGCACTTGTGATCGCATTCTTTCGGTCATTATCCAAGATTCATGACCATAAGTGAGAATGGGGACAAAAACTGCTTTGAAAATTTAGAGCTCTGCCTTTTTCGACAATTCTCGTTTCATGACAACCGAGTAGTGCAAAGCTCGCATTACTGAACTAGCCTTGCCTATTCGGGTATCCGGTTCTTCGTCTTGCCTTCCGTCACTCGTAAATGCAAACCCAAGATACTTGAACTTCTCTACCTGCTTCAGTGTCGCTCCATTCACTTGTAATACGCACTGATCAGGGTTTCTTGGAAGACGAAGTACCCCAGTTTTGGCCGTGCTTATTTTCATTCCAGCGGTGTTGCATGCATCTGCAAAGCTATTTAATGCGCGCTGGAGGCCAGATTCTGTGGAAGAAAGCAGAACCAAATCATCAGCAAACAGCAGACGACTAATTTTGCAATTTCCAACTGTGGCACACTTATCAGCTTGGCTGCAATTGTCGATCCAATTCATGTAAACAATGAAAAGGAGAGGTGACAAAACGCACCCTTGCCGTAGTCCAACGCCCACATGGAACGGCTTTGATTGCTTGCCATTTACCCAAACATAAACCTCCGGTCGGCAGTAGAAGGACTTTTAATATCGCGCAACAATTGACCATTAACGCCATACTACTGCAAAACCTTCCAAAGTTTATCCCGAGAAACTCGGTCATATGCTTTTTCAAGATCGACAAAGTATGCAAAGAGATCTTTTTCATACTCCCAAGATTTCTCAAAGATTTGCTTCAGAGTGAAGATTTGGTCCGTGGTGCTGCGACCCGGACGCAAACCGCACTGACCATCTTCCAGTTTTGATTCCACTATTTCTCGGCATTTGTTTTCAAGGCATTTAGCATATATTTTCCCTGGCAAACTAAGTAGTGATATCCCTCTGTAGTTTGTGCATTGCTTGCGATCTCCTTTTTTGAATATCGGAATAATCACACCTGTTTGCCAATCTCTGGGAGTTTTGCCAAGCTTCCACGCAACTTAACACACTCGCGTTAACCAGAGAATTCCTTCTCCAGTCAGCGCTTTCAACATCTCGAGTCTGATTTCATCTTTACCAGCAGCTTTTCCAGATTTTATCCCTTTAATTGCCGTTGCCACTTCTGCTGCAGTGAAAACTTCGTCTTCCCCTGGATGTGTCACTTCGTGTGTGTCACGAGTCGATACCTTTACAGGATTCAAAAGATCTTCAAAGTATTCTCTCCATCGTAAAAGGATTTCATTTTCATCCGTTAGAATGTTACCGTCAGAATCCTTGATGGAGTACGTGTTACTCGATCTTTTGCCACGTAAACGGCGGATGGTCCGCCAAAATACTTTGTTTGCCGAAAAATAGTTGGAATCCAACCGACGACCAAACTCTTCCCATGACTTCTTGGATCTCTTTAAAGCCGAAGTTGCCGCTTTTCGCGCCTCATTGTACCGGGATTGCAAATCAGATGACGATCTGTCCTGTAGCCAGGCCTTGAACGCATCTTTTTTTGCTCGAATAGCTTCTTTAACCTCTTGGTTCCACCAAGGTGTTCTTTTCTCACTACCGCTCGCCACTCTAAGCCGTTTTCCCCCACAACTTTCAGCAGCTGATGAAATGATTGCTGATCTGAACAGCAGCCATTATTTCTCGATGTTTTTGGTTACCTTTAATTAAGGAATTTTGATGCTTGGGGGTTCGTTCGGATTTCCTTGTCCTTGGGCCCAAACTTTCTCTCAGCCGTCCAAAAAAATCATGCGATATAGAAACATGCTTTTTGTTGTCAGTACGCGTTTACAGACAAAATTTCGAATTGAACACAATCCCTGAGGGACAAAATCCCAAATTGCACAAACTTCTGAACGGATAAAATAGTCCGGTAGAAATAGCTTTTACCCGGAAAAAATTTATAATAAGCTAAAATTTGGCACGATGACTCAGGACCATGTCCTGAGCCACCAAAAAAAATCCCCTTGTTTTGGACGTGGGACTTTCCCTTTTTTCTGCCTTTAAAGTCTGCCATCTAATTTCAAAGAGCCTTTTTTATCTAACAGCCAATCCAAAAATTGTAAAAGTGCCAAGTTTTGAATAATAGTTGGTTTTCAAGTTCAGCTGTAAAAATCTTTACTGAAAAATTGATGACGTCATTGTTGGTGACGTCATTACCAAAGTTTTTGAAAAAATGACGTATTGATGGCTCGAATTGTGAGAGTTAGGTTTTTGGTTCCAAATAAAAAATTGCTTAAATCAAAGTGATGACGTCACAAACGTTTGTGATGACGTCATCTGCTAAGCGTTTTGATCGTAAATTTGAAAAAGTGTTAACCAAACGAAACATTGCAATCATTTTTTTTATTACCTTTAAGCTTGGAAGAATTATGTTGTGAATTCAGTCAATTCAAGGTTAAAGACTGTGTTGTCAGTAAAACTCTGGGGTAGCATTTACGCAGATAAAATTTAGACCTCCCAATAGGCAGTGGTGGCAATGGCGAATTACTATAGCAACGAATTACTTTTTTAGTAATTTTTACAGTAATGACACTACTTTTCAAAAAGGTAACTTTGTGGTAATTTTATTACTTTTCTAGAGGTGTCAAAATTACTAACTACACATTATTTTGCAAATATTTCCATCCAGTAAAAACGCTTAACTGGCTGCTTATCATATATACTTCCAGCCAATCAAAAAAGTTGTTTTTTGTTGAGAATGACGCAGGGTCGTATGTTTTTCTGCGTGCTAGAATGGTTTATATATGCAGTGCTAGTTTTGTCTAAGACGATCGATCGTGGATAGAGCTCATACGGATGCAACAAAATTGCAAGAACAATGGGAAACATACGGTCAAAGTTTTTTAATTCCGCTAGTTTTAAGTGGAAGATTTCGGCGGTGGTGTTTTGTTGCCTGTTTGCTGAATTATAAACATGCCGAGGCTTTATTTACGAAAGTTTTGTTTTGTATCTTTGATTAACAGACATCGATCTGAATAATCTACAGTATTATAGGTTAACATTATTATCTACCTTCGCGTAGTATAAAATTTCAATGTTGTGCAAAAACCGAAGGTAGGTATTGCAATACGCTATTCATTTATACGCCAATTAGTAAAATTTTTGTAATACCTACTACATCAATGCAAAAAAAGGACAGTATTTGTCCAAAACAGTTAATATTTTTAAACATTTTGTGCGGAACAAATTTTCAGGGCAAAAGCTGAAAACCACGGTCTTTTTCCAAAGAATATCAAAGAAAAAAGTCAACGCAAAATAAACACAGATAAATTTACAAAAAGCGAATAAAATCACCAACCACCTCTTTATAAATCAAATTAAATCTTTCATTATACTCGCTGTTTTACGCCGAAGCGTGTAACGAGTTTTGCGGGCCCATCTCCGCGTCATTGCGCCCGGGCAACACAGCTCCATTCGAGGAAATGCTTCAGCGATGGCGAGCCGTTGGCAACACTGTGTCCGATTTGACCGGCCCGAGATTTGAGGCTCAGACCTCCCGCTCCAGAGACGAACGCGTTAGCGCTTGACCAATAACGCCGGGAGTGAGTTTTGACTGGAAGTCACTGATGTATTTTTGCGCTGTTCATAATGATTAATCCCACGCACACTTACGCTGTTCATAGTAAATCCTCCCCCGTATACTTACACTGTTTTTCATCAAATCAAATCAACTTTTGTAATATTTTTAGTAACTAAAGAGAGGTGATACCAGTAGGCGGGACCAAATTTATTTTGCGCTGGACCTTTTACCACATTTTCTGCCAACAAAATTTGTTGACCAAAAAAAAGTTTTTCACCGTTTAGAGCGCATTTTCTGTCGAAAACAGAGCGTAAACAATCTTAAAAAAAGCTTCGCCGCCCAGTAGTCGCAATATTGCTCCAGGCACAGTGCCATCATCGACTCTTTATATCTAGACTAGAAACAAACGTGCGAAAAAAAGAGAAGAGCATTGAAGAAAAAAGTTTGCGCTTGTTGGAAAAGTTTTTGCGATCACACGTATTCGATTTAGTTAATTGGACATATTCGTAGAACGAGTGAACCCTGAAGAAAAAAGTCGCGCTGATTGGACGAACCGGCATATTCTGGAACAAATGAACCGTAAGGAAAAAAGACAAACTGTTAGTTTCCAGTTTAATGATATGGTGCGTGCCTTTTTTTCACACGGTAAACTCGGTTCCGCCGGTAAGTACTATCAAGATAACAAATTGAAAAAATACTTCTAGAATGTGATACAGTAGATCAAATCTTTCATTATACTCGCTGTATTACGCGGAAGCGTTGAACAAGTTGGCGAGGCCCATCTCCGTGTCATTTCGCCTAGGCAACACAGCATCTTTCAAAAAAATGTGACAGCGGTGGCGAGATGTTGGCAAGACTGTGTTCGATTTGAACGGCCCGAGATTTGAACTTCGGACCTCCTGCTTCAGAGACAAACGCGTTACCGCTCGACCACCAAATAGATCAATCACATAGTATTTTGTTAAATTTTTTATCTTGGTAGTACTTTTATGTGAGAATTACCTGAAGCGTGTTATTTAGATTATTAGCGTATATTTAGCGACTTATTGGAAACTATTTATCAAAACCTGAGGTAGTGCAATAAATTTAAAGTTAATTACAGCTTTAAATTTTTATTGCTCGATTTTGCTTCTTGAATTATAGCGTAAGCGTGATCTGGCTTCAGCGCACCAGTAGCTGCAGAAGCCGGCTTGTTATGATATGACCTTGACCGCAGAAACAAAAGACCCGATATTTGAAACCGGCTTAGTTTTAAAACAATTCTCTACTCACTCAGACCATGGGATCCATGCTCAGACATAATACAATAATCAAAATAATAGTAGTGAGCACTAAACCGTATCGAAGAGGTAGCATAATGAAATTTATAACTTTATAATGATGCTACAAGGACGGACGAAATCCAAGTTTTTTTTCGTTTATCACCATTAGAAATAGTGATGTAGGTTATTGTCATTTTGGCTAAACTTTTCATTCAAAATAATATGAAATTTGTAACGACAAATTACTAATTACTTTATCTGAGAAGTAACGAATACGGAAATTTTATAACTTTTTTACAGTAATTTTTAGTGACGTAGTGTCATTACTTTTATGCAGTAATTTGCCCACCACTGCCAATACGGGGTTAAAATAAAATAATGCATTTTGCAGTTTGGTCAAGAAAGCCCTTGAATGTTTATTGAAAAGCTCCCACGCGCAGTTAAAGTTAATCTGCAATTTTAGTTTACGATACAAGCTTTAACAACGATAAAAAAAAATCATAAAAGCGGCAAATTGTCAAATATTAGCGTGGTTATTATAGAATAAGATAATAATATTGTCAAACATTGCAATATAATCGCAAATACGCAAAATACTGCCTGATAATAATTTGTCGGACATTATTTTGCGTAAGATGATAATATTGTCAGACATTCAAAGCGGTAGAAATTTTGTTCTTATCGGATATATCATCGTGCTCGGCACATATTTGCATTAATTTACGTATAATTACGCTAGTTATTATTTTTTTGAATCATTGCATATAGGAAGATCAGGCAAGACCTCTGCCAAAGACTCGAAGATGGCTTAGGACCTCAAAATGATGATGATGCTGATATTTCCAAAGTGTTACAATGTTTCGTTTGGTCAAACATTTCGTTTTCAAATTTACAATTAAAACTCTTGAGAAATGACGTCATTAAAAACGTTTGTGACGTCATCAATTTGATTTAAGCAATTTTTGGTTTGGAGCCAAACAGCTAACTCTCATTTACAATTTGAGTCATCAATACAGAATATAGTACGTCATTTTTAAAACCCAAAAATTTGGCAAAGACGTCACCAACAATGATGTCATCAGTTTCAAATATACTTGTTTATATCTTCATTTGAAAATCAATTACTATTCAAAATTTGGGTCTTCCACAACTTTTGGATTGGCTGTTGGACAGTAACGGCTCTTTGACACTAGATGGCAGACTTTAAAGGTCGAAAAAGGGGGAAGTCCACGTCCAAAACATGGTGATTTTTGTTTGATGACTCAGGACAAGGTCCTGAGTCATCGTGCCAAATTTCAGCTTATTATAAATTTTTCCGGGTTTCAGTGTATTTTTGTCGTATTTCTACCGGACTAAAATCCCAAACGGACAAAATTCCGAATTGGACAGAACCCCGAAGGGACAAAATTCCGAATAAACAAAATCCCGCCGAGACAAAATCCTGAATTGGACAAAATCCCAAATGTACACAAATTCGGACAAAATCCCAAACGTAAATAATCTCAAATGGACAAAATTCCGAAATGCTAAATCAGACCAGACAAAATCCCAAATTAGACAAAATCCCGAATTGGACAAACTCGCGAATGGACAAAACAAATCTTTCATTATACTCGCTGTTTTACGCCGAAGCGTGTAACGAGTTTGCGGGCCCATCTCCACGTCATTGCGCCCGGGCGACACAGCTCTTTTCGAAGAAATGCTTCAGCGGTGGCGAGCCGTTGGCAACACTGCGTCCGATTTGACCGGCCCGAGATTTGAACCTCAGACCTCCCGCTCCAGAGGCAAACGCGTTATCATTCGACCAACTGGACGAAATCTCAAATTTGACAAAATTCCAAGTTGGACAAAATTCCGAATTGAACAAAATCCCAAATGGACAAAAATCCTAAATGAATAAATAAATCTTAATTCCAAAATATGCATACAGTAGTTTCCAAAAACAAATTTATCAGACTGACTTATTATAGACCAAAACCACTGAATGTAGAATACCTACCAAGTTTTCCTAATGGTACACACTGAAACAATTTACAACTTTTTCATAAATCTTTTTTCGAATTTCATTTTTTGAATATTTCTTACGATAGTTCCAAATTTGTGTTGTTTTTAAGGAAATTGAAACCTGACAGATTCACTGCCTAAAAAATTACTGTAACTTTTTTTGTTTGCACTATGTTTACCACCGTGACTAAAGGCTTTGTTTTGAATTAAATTGAACTTGCCAAAGCATAATAAAGTTCAGAAAAGTGCATTTCAGTTTTATAATCATGTGTTGAGGCAATCACATTTTTTTAAATCTTGCAGTTGTGAAGTAAAATTTTTTCAATCTAAAAAAGGAAAAAAAATTGGAAGAACACAAATAATTTGTGAATTATTCAATATCAATGCATAAAAATTATTATTTTTGTTAAGGAATTTTTTGTAGGAATTTGAACCCAATGTACAACTTCAAAAGCTAGATATTCTGTTTTCCTTTTCATTTTGCATAAAGATATACCTAATTTTGAAATCACCAACTTACTTCAAAAGGGTTTATTAAACTGGACAAGATAAAGGTACTTGATATAGCTTTTACATAAAATGCGGTATTTCATTAACAGCCAATCGTGGAAGCGCATAAAGCATTGATTATGAGCGAATGAAAGCTTGTTTATTTCTTGGGCTATCCTTTCACCAAGTTTGGTTGTTCATGCTTACCCATTAATTGTTTTCCACGATTAAAAGAACAACCATGTCTTTTGTATCAACTATCTGCAACAAAAGAGTTTGTTTTTAAAAATCGATAAAAATGTATCTTTTCGCCAAGTTTGGCTGTTCATGCTTCACCAGTAAGGCGGTTTTTCCGATTACGCGAGTTTGCGCGCTGAAATACATGTGTCATTTAACCGCATGCATTTTGCCTTGTCTCTTTTTTTACATTTACATTGAAAAAGATATTACGCGTGTTTTTACTAGTAAATACGCGTGATTGGTAAAAGCGGTCTAATTGTTTTACTCGGCTTAAGAAACACCTCTCATCTCTTTTATATCAACAATCTTTTACAACCTAAAGCAAGGGCTTCCCAACCGCGATCCTCAAAAGCCTACGAACAGAGGTAGGCACGGTACTTTCTAAAAGTACCATGGTACCGGTACTTGCTTGAAAAAAGTACAGTCGGTATCGGTACCGGTACCGTTTTTAAAAAGTACCGCTTTACTTTTTGATGATTCAACATAATTTTGTTACAATTTTTGATGAACGTTTCTTTCAAAACATTTGTAATTTTTAGTAAAAAAAAGCTCGACAAACTAAAATTACGAGCAAACATTTACAGTACTTTGAGAAAAATCAGATCGTCAATTTGAAACTTGATCCAACTCTTTTGTGTTTTATTCCGATTTTACATGGCCGGCATTTTTGCCCCACTCTCGAATTTTTTGTGATAAATACCTTAAAAAGCAATTTTTTTCAAACTGAGTGAAATTTCATCACAAATAATTCCTAAAAATTTCAAGTTGTTAAGGTTAAGGAAAATTTCCCAATTTTGAGGTTTCCCTGAATCATTTTCCAAAATCTGAGCATTTTTTGGTCAATTTATAATTAAAACTAAGTTACGGCATAAGACGTTTTTGTGACGTAATCAACTTGACTCAGGCATTTTATGATTCAATTTCCAAAAATAAAGTTGTGTATAAAATTTAAACCGCGTGTGACTTTATCGCAAAAATGACGTCATTGAAAAAAAATGTGGTCTTGATGTTTAGGAACGTAGCCAGAACGAATTTTTTTGGGGGCAAGCAAAAATTTTGTGGGGCTATGGCTTCACGCTGGGGGCAATATTAAAAAAGAATAAGAAAAAAGCCACCATTTTCTGCTAGCTTTGTGGTGATTGTCAAATATTGCACGCCTTTACTGTAAATTTCTACTTTGCCGCGAAGAGAGTCGAACCCTTGGAACCGGTTCATAGAAGGTTTTGAACGTAATACAGTATTTAAATCAGTTTTTTTCACAACTATTGTATTAAGCGGCGAAGAATCGTCCAAACCGAGCTAAGTATTTTCTGTTTTACGTTTGTTGCGTTTATGTTTCCTTTTTGTAACGTTTATGCGTTCAAGTCAAATCAGTCAGAAGTTGAGTCTTACCGACGTAAAGTCAATTATTTTGTTTGTTTTGAATTGATAAGCTGAGTAAGTTGTTGAATTTGAAAACCGCAATATTGGAAATCTTCAAGGTACGGTGTCATTATGATTATGATAATTTTAAGAGACAAAATTTTTATGGCTAATAACCTTGATCTTGTTTTGGAATAGTAAAACTTTAGCTTGCTCTGCATCTTTCCTGCACTTTGGATAAACTCATGTTGTGCCTTCATTTTTAATGATATTGAGATGTTAATTGTTAAACTATGTAAACCTTGATAACTCACGTCCTGATTGCAATATGTTCTAGTTTGCTCTTCTCGCTATTTATGTTTTCACTTAATGTTTCTAATTGAATAATATTAGCTTATCCCTTGCCCTTCAATTTACGCTTGGAATTTGAATTGTAGGGCTAACCACGAAGTTGCCACAATACTGAACTGCACTGTCAGCTGCTGTCCACATTGTGATACTTTTTCTCTCCGTCACCGTAGCATCGTTTGGGCGAAACAGCTTGGTACGTTTAATGATCAAAATAACCAATTTCAAATGTTAATGGTTGCATAATTAATGTTAGGTTAATTATTCGAATAGATCAAAACCAGTTTTTCCTAAACATTTTTGAGTAGAATGTTTTTTATTGTTTTCTAAATTTCGCTCTTGTTAATAATTAAATTATAAAGTTTTGCCTTTGCGCTAGTGTTCATTTTTCGGATTGTTTTTAACAGAAACCGCTCGCTCGCTAATTCGATTGCTTGCTCGATCTTATATTGCTACACCTTGACCGCCTAATAAAAAACGATTGATCTACTCGCTTGATGGAGAATTGTACAAGAATAAAAGAGCCGAATTAAGATCCGCAGGCTTGTCCACGGGAAATGTCCCATAGGATAAGATGGGATGGGACAGCACGCATTGCATTTCCCATAGGATTGTTTGAGGCCATGTTTTGGTTGAAAATCACACACAGGAGAAGAAAGAAGAAATTTCGACGACTTCGCATTTAGGGATCAGTAAAATAATATAGCCACAAGCTTATCGGGCCAATACGAAATCAGTCGTAAATATACTACTACGTTATTTATTAAAATCGATTTCACCCCAGCGGGGCATCATCAGTTAGATCTAAAAACAATCAGCGTATACTTTAAAACCAAAATCATCATAAAACCTATAAATAGACTATAACATCAATCAAATTGAAAAGAACATAAAATGGACTTCAATAACAACGAAATTAAGGAAAAATAATACTGCATATAGCAAAACCTCTTTCGCAAAGCAAATATATTGAAAACCTTGTTTTATCTACACCACCACAACATCAGAAAAAAACTATACAAAAAAAGTTGTTTAAAATAATAAACCCTGCAAAAAAATATAAATATTATTTCAAGTATAAAAAGCGTTGCTAAGCAACCAAAAAGAAAACATATCTCCAAACCTTAAAAAGTAGAAAACTTAAATCTTTTTTCAAAAAAAGTGGAATTGGAAAAGAAAACATTACCAAACTCTTACTTTGGTTGGCAAATCCATAAGTAATAAGAAAAGAACCTTAACGTACTAACTCTCCAAAACATACTGCTACAATTTGAAGAGATGGCCAGCCAAAGAGAAATAGGCCTAGGCTATTTGAGGTAAAAGATTGAAAACTAGCTTAACTAAACCAAGGACTGGTGTACATGAAAAAGCAAAGACCAAAGCCCGGCCTCACCATTTAACTCCCAAAAAGATAGCCTGACTCTGTCGCACTAGCAAACTATAGGGCGCAAAGTAGGAAGAATCTCGCAAACTACGGTAGTCAATTTCACTACATCAACCAAATCAGCTGCTGATAAAAATAAAAACAACTCATTATAGTAAAGTGAGAGCCTATGACGTAACAAAACCAATATCAGTGTCGTAAAATTAAGCAAAAATTTTCCAAAAGCATGCCTCGAAGCAAAATATAGAGTATGGAAATTATACATATGGAATACAGAAATATGGAATGTGGAAATATTATGGAAATAGAAACAATATTAAAATTATTTTGAAGCAGAATACGTTGAAGCAAAATACCTCTGTTTTGCGTGATTAGCCTATTGCAACAGATTATAATGAAAGCAAACCAGAAAAACAGTAGGCCAATGCAGCAAACTTAGTGATATTTCGGTAAAATTGTTTTGTTGATGTTAATTTCCGCAACAAGTTTATTTATCCACATACTTTCTAACACATCCAGCTTTTGTTGGTTTCTAGGTTCTTGGAGAAAAGTTACTTCAAAGCAATCTGAAATATCCGGCAGAGAATTCATTAGTTCTTTGTGCCAAGTTTGAAAATGAATCAGTAGGGATGCTCTATCGTTGTGTTCTTTGTTGTTGTTCCAAAATGCTCTATGTCCAGACCAACGAGTAGAAAAGTGATTTATCGTTTGACCTACGTAGATTTTTTGACAAATTTTGCATTGGGCTGCGTAAATTCCGTAGTTGGAGCATGTGAGATTTTGTTTCAAAAAGAAAAGTTTTCCTTGAGCAGTTTTGATGTGATTGACTGTAGGAACCATTGATTTGCCATTGTAGTATCTAAAATTTCCACACAATGCACATTTGTTGCAGGGATGGGACAAACCGGCCCTAACATCACGTTGAAAAGACTCATTATGTGCAATATTGCGGTAATTGGTGAGCATGTTTAGGAGTGTTGGAGGCTTTTTATAAACTACAGCAGCATCCGGAACAAGAAATTTTTCTGTGGAATTGAGTTTTAACAAATTTACAAAAGAAGATGCCCAAATAATCCGTGGTTTAGTTTTCTGTTGTCCAGAGTCTTGTTTTGGTCCAAAACGATCATTCCATTTAGATGCTAAATCAAGAATTCTGCTAACTAATTTAACATTGAATTGAGAATGAATGCACTTTTGCTTTAATCTTTCTAGACTTGCCAAATAATCAGATTGGGTTTCATTGAGTCGTCGTAGGCGAACTGCTTCACTAAAGACAATGGATTTGAAAATGTGAGTTGGATGAAACGATTTACCATTAAGAAAAGTGCGATCAAGAGCTGTGGGTTTAACAAAGTCACGAGTGTAGAATCCGCCAATGTGGCTATTGTCAATTTTGTGTTCAACATCCAAGAATTCTAAACATGATCCCAATTCAGCAGTATTGACACAGCGAAAACTTAGCTCAAGTTCATTTTCCATAAATATACGAGAAAGAGCTTCTTTGATTTTTGTAGTATTGTCTACGCCAAATGATAGCCAAATGATGTCATCTATGTATCTTTTGAATAATACAGCTTGGTTGATAATCTCAGAAACAGGTAAAATAACATAGTGGAGAGTGATGTTTGCAAGCGAAACAGAATGATTATCGCCAGTAACGATTCCTATGCTTTGAGTAAAGAAGCCTTCCTTGTATTGTATTACCACATTATTTAAGCAAAATAGAGCCAAATCGACAAGAATTTTAACAGCAGCTTTTGAGTAGTGTGAAAAGTGATTTAGAACATAAGTCAAAGCTTTTTCGACAAGAGATCTGGAAATGGTAGGATAGAGTGCCTTAACATCACCAGCAACAATATAAAGATTATCGTTATTGCTGTTATTATGAACAGTCGTTTTCCACTCCGCCACTTCGTGTAGATATTGCTTGCTGTCTCGACAATATTCGTTGATTTTGAATTGACAAAATTTAATGCTGATTGGTTGGAAAATGTGTTCTAAAAAAGCCGTTATTTTTGAAGTGGTGATATTGCCAGCCGATTGCAAGAGGCGAATAGGGATGTCAAACACTGAAACATTGCTTAATGCATCTGGTGTCAATTTGTGAGTTTTAAATAAAGGGTATGCATAACCTGGACGGTTAGAAGAAAAAAATTTTGCAACAGGGCCAGGGATTTTTTGGTATCCTTTGCACTCATAATACTTAATGCCTGTAGCATGCTTTAACATCTGGTCGTCAATTATACCAATTTTGTGTAGCTCAATCATTTGATTATCAGCCTTGCTTCTGATATAGTTCAGGTGTTTTCGTATGTTGTCTGTGGTAAGTGAAGAGATGTAAGTAAACGATCGCTGTAATTCATTTTTCATTATCTGATTGTAATCTTCGTAATTCACCACTAAAACTTTGCCATCTTTGTCAGCTCTGCACACAACAATTTTTTCGTCACGGACAAGCATGTGTAGATCGTTTAAAGCAAGCTGTTCGTTTTTGTTTAAGTTATTTTTTGAATAGAACATTTCTTTAACCATCGGTTTAACTGATCGCAACTTTGCTGATACAGATTCGCAATACGCATTCACTTGTTGGCTAAGCAAATCTTTATCTGGACGGTTAAATTTTGGAATTTTGAGTTTTGGAGGCATTTCATTTTCAAAGGTGTTTTCTTCTCTCGGCAAAATATCATCCCATTCAACTCTGCGTACATGCATCGCTAAATTGAGGCGCTCATTCAATTCTACTTCTTTCGTCCAGTTGGGAGTTGGTACAAAGTTTAACCCATACATTAGCACCTTTTTGTGATGTTCATTCAAGCTATAGTCTGATTTGTTCAAGACGGTATCCTCTGCTTTTTTACGACAGCTTTCCGCTGCTTTCAGTGCCTTGCGTTTGCGGTATCGCTTGTGGTCAGACTTGTTTTTGCGTTTTTTTCTGGAAGTTAAATGCAAACTGATAATCTTATCAAATTGCTTATCTAAAGTCCAATTGAATTTGGTGATATAATCCGTTTTATACCTACTTTCAACTGCTTTCATTTGGTTTTTCTGGGTTTTAGTAAGTGTGTTCTTGAGATTTCGGTTTTTTGTCACAAATCTATCGATTTCATTGATAGACTGGGCAATACGACGTGATTGTTGAATAAGTAGTAGGTCGTAATCAATGCCAGATTTTTGGTTAGATCGCAGTAAAACTTTCTGCTTTTCACATCTTTCCAAAAATATCCGCTTTTGTTGGAGTTTTACAACCTTGCAGTAGATGTTAAACTGCTTATCTTCTTCTCTATTATCAAGCTTATCTTCTTCTCTATTATCTTCTTCTCTATTATCTTCTCTATTATCTTCTTCTCTATTTGTATTTGTATATTATTTCCCATAGGACCTATGAGACAGAAATAGATGAGCAGAAAACTGAAAATTTGTGAATAAGCACGGTGACTCGGAATATGAGTGCCAGAATGATAATAGATTGTAAACTCTTCTGAACTTCAAAGTTAACAAAGTCAATAAATTTTGTCATTTTGCATCTCTCTTTGTCCGTGTAGACCTATCTAGTACACATTCTACTTAAATCTTCATAAATTTATTAACTTTTATTGAATTCTGTTTTGATGGGAATCCCATGGGATGGGATGGGATGGGACTGGCATGAACTGCAATGGAATGGGATGGGATGGGACAGAAAAATATGTCCTATGGACAAGCGTAAAGATCCGAGTTTCGAGCGCGTTTCGCTGTTAGCTAATGACCTTTGTTGGTATCCGGAGTGCATCCAAACCATTCGAATAAGACGGCTGCGAAACAGTGATCCCCCCAAAAAAGGTCTTCAGTTCAGAAAGCCACCATTTTCTGCGACTTTTATACACCAAATCAAAAATAATACAACACTTTTTATTTTCATCCTAAAATTCAAGGATTTAAGTGAAATTTATTTGGGGGGATGCAATTACCCCCCTGCTCCTCATGGCTATGTGTCTGCTGGTGACGTTACTATGATAACGTCATGAACTCAGAACCAGTTTTTCAAAAAAAATGTCGAAAACACCAACCTGCATACCAAATTTGGTGTTTTCATGACTTTTGGTTTAGGAGTTAGAAATGGGGAGCATTTTTGCTTCCCAAGTAAATTGCTTTTTGTCAAACAGCCTACCCCGAGTAAAATAGGATTATGCCTATCCCTGCAAAGAACACTCGTTCGACCACTGCACTTGAAGGCAGTGCAGTATTATATTTCTATCAAATAGATAGATTTTTAGCACAACATTCAGAAAGTTTGACAATAGATAAGCTAATTTGTATTTGAGGCTTTTGATCGACAAAACTTTTAAAAATCTTTGTAGCACTGTCTCGGCAAGTGTTATTGCTTGTTTTGCGTCAAAAATCAAAAATTCGTCCATATGTTTATTTTCGTTCATATCGCTGCTCTCATCAGAAGCATCTTGTGCTTCCAATTTCTCTTGCAATAAATTAGTTACTTAGGCTTTGAACGTTTGCTGCATTCCTTTATGCATGAAGGTGTTTCATCATTTTCGACTTCGATCGTCATTATAGATGATACGGAACTGCGGATGCAGAAATGTTGCAATTACATACTAATTGTTGGCAAGCACACATTGAACCTTTTTTTGGAGTGAACCATAACGCTATATTTCCGAGTTAAAAATTTATTAGCTCTAATCCAAAGAGAGAGAGAGAGAGTTTTATTTTTAATCGATAAGGACAACAAAAACCTGAAAATACCGAATACTTTTCTAAAAAAGTACCGTGATACCGGTCTTTCGGTACCATTTTTGAAAAAGTACCGTCGGTACTGGTAAGGGTACTAAAAAAGTACCGTGGTACTTTTGTACTCGGTGCTGCCCACCTTTGCTTATAAAGTTGCTCAGTAATGAGAGTAGTTGCATACTTTTAGCTCTACAACAGGAGGGCACAAACTCTTTCAGGAACAGGTTGCATTACACTTTTCTGAGCTTTTGCAAGTCACTCAATTCTCATAAAAGGTTTGGATAATTTTTATCGCAAATCAGGCATACTACCAAGAATTGGCAAAAGGAAGAAGGGCTTAAACCAAAAGTTTAAATATTTTAGTTATTTAGCCAGCATGCTGAGCAAGCTAGTGCAATTCCAACGTATCACAAAAAGGGGGTTGGAGGCAAAATCCCCAGTCGCTGAGCATTTTTTTGATTTTTTTTTTTTTTTTGGCAAAAAATAGAACTCCATTTGGATTACATATTGCTAGTTTTTAGAACATTTCGAAAGAGCTAACATTCGGAATTTATTTGAAAAAACTATGTTGTCCAGGCTCTTCAGTCACCTCCTTTCTTACAGGTGAAGTCTACAACATATTAAACGCTTTTATTTTGAGATTAAATGTTTAAGTGACTAGGCTAAAGAGAGGGGCTGAAGCCCGTTTTAGCACCCTAGTTGCGCCACTATCCCAAATACTGAACATTCAACTTTTGCTTTTTCCTACCAATTACACAGCAAAAACAATCGTGTTTATTACACAGCACCACCATATTTAGGATTTTGCTAAGGGAGGTGCTACCTTGAACCAAAAGCTAACATTTCTCTATGCCGAAAAATTTGTACAGCATTCAATACCAGCCGTCTTGAATAACCTGCTGCGAGTTGAAAATGTACTACAAAAGACATCAGGGGCAAAGTTCTTTGTCGCGGAGCAATTTTTCAATTTCATAAAAAAATAGTCATTGTAACCACAATTGAGGAAATCATGCACCTTTTTAGAACCACTTCAAAAAATCGAATTGCTAATTTCAATTTCCCCTCTACCTCCCACTTATAAGTCAGGTCCAAAGCACGTTTAAAAGTTAGCATGTTTGGCTAAAACTTTGAAATTACTCGGCTAATGAAAGAGTATTTAGCCTCCGCAACGTCTGTTTCTGAATAGTTGCACTGGTGAACAGATTTTGGGCAAACTACAGTATAAAGTATAGTAGAGCTGCAGCCTTCGTTTTGGAACGAAAACTGCGCGAAGATGAAAATATAAATAAGGAAATGAAAAAAGTTACATCGTAGCTGATGTAGAGACCGACGAAATGCAAATTTGCTACTCTCAATGTACTCTTAGTCAGGGGTCGGCAACCTTTTTCATAATGTGGACCGGTTAAAAACGGAAAATTTTTCACGGACCGGTTTTCAAAAATACAAATGTTTAGCAATGAAAATGTAACTCTTCTATGAGGAACGGCAGCAAATTCAGATGTTCGCTGTTAATTGATGATATATTTGCATTGTTGCTGCAGCAAAGTTGAATTATTGTAGTACTTCCGGTAAACTGGAATTATTTCATTACAAGATGTTACAAATTTATTCCAAAACATTTAACCTGGAAAAGTATACAGCCAGGTAACGAACTCTCCACGGACTGGCACCGGTCTGCGGATCGGTAGTTGCTGACCACTGCTCTTAGTGACGTTCTTAACCAAAAAAACTTTTACAATTCACGAAAAATATTGTTTAAAAATACCAACGTCAACCGATTTAACAAAAAGAATTTTTAGTGAAAACTTCAAGTATCGGAAGAAATTTATAGTAAATCGTGAGACCAGCTGCGAACCGCGAAAACTTGTGGCATGGGCCGCACTTTGGGCAGCCTTGTTCCAAACATAATACTATGCCGTAACAAAGCTTTATTTCGTAGAAGTTTTGTAACGCCAGCTTGCTGGTTGATTTTAAATATTTTTCCCTTTTGAAGAATAGAATTGAACTAAACGAGCAGAACAAAATCGAAAAAGTTCTAAAATTTAATTAACTGGTGTTTCACTAATTACATCGGATTATGTTCAGAATGCAGCCTATTTAATTATATCCACTATTCCTAGTATTCCATGGCGCAACTAGAGAAGTTAAATCTTTTCTTAGCTTAAGCTTCCCCTTTAGTCAATACTACTGTGGCTTGCAAACATCCCGCTTGTACTTTTGCTTATATTTTTGCCACTTCTACTACATCAAAAATTCCACAACTTTTATAGATTTGATAAAGTTGCAAAAACCCCTTTTGATGGCGTCGCAACTTGAAGTGACGTCATTACTCGAGGCAATGTTGACACCATTAAAACCTTATAAATCGAATAACTTAGGAGCTTATTTACCTATCAAAATACAATTTGTCAGCTTTAAACGTTGTTTTGCATCATCAAACTAAAACAATTTCATGACATCAAAGTTAGATATCAAATTAAATCTTTCACTATACTCCCTGTGATACGCTGAAACGTGTTACGAGTTTGCGGGGCCCATCTCCGCGTCATTGCGCCCGGGCAACACAGCTTCTTTTGAAGAAATGCTTCAGCAGTGGCGAGCCGTTGGCAACACTGCGTCCGATTTGACCGACCCGAGATTTGAAGCCCAGAACTCCCGCTCCAGAGACAAACGCGTTAACGCTCGACCAACTGGCCGGTCAAAGTTTGATATGATGTGCTAATTTAACCAAAAAAAATGCAAAAGTTTAAAATATGCATATTTTTCGATTAAGATTAGAGCATATGATAGAATTGTTTAACGTTAATAGTTTTTGAGTTTGTATGTCGGATAAACGATGATCTAATATAAAGATAATAGAAAACTCAATAAAAAAAATTTTAATATTGATTTTTTGATTCATATAATTAATAAAGGTTTTTGTTATCAATTGTTTCGGGTTAATGTTTAATTTGCTAAATGAGCAGTTTTGAACATAGATTATTCCATTTACTTTTGCCCAAAGGTAATACATTGAAAATCAAATTAAAATAAAAAAATTATTTCTCTGACGTATATAAACCCAATAACTCAAAGCAGTTCCTTATTTGTTTGTTTTCGAAAAAATTTCGCAAAAATGACAGTATTGAAACTACCTTGTACAAAAAAAGAGTAATACATAGCTTCTGCTTCAGAGAATTAATAACCGCTTACTCGCGTAGTTGTGCAAAAGATCATTTAGGCAATGCTAACCTTGCTTCAATAAGTTGATCAAATAAGCACATATGCAGAAGAAAAAAATTCCAAAAAAAAAAAGAAATCTTGGATAGTAAAGTGCATACACAGTGTCTGTGAAGTCATCATTACGCATTTAAAATTTCTATGTCTCAAAAAATTGTTATTAGACAGTATTTCATACCATTAAAAATCCATATAACAACTTCAAATTTTTGACAGTGTTTTTTGCTACAAAAAAGTGTTATGATACTTTTTTCACGTCATTTTGCTGCCAGACTAAGCAAGAATACGTAAATTTTAATTCCGACATAACTTCGAACAAAGCATGAAAAATGCCTACAATTTCTTAAAATGTTCATTGTGCTTTTAGTACCGTATACCAAAATCATCACTTGGAGTAAAAAGTAAACCCAAAAACAAACATAAACAAAACCATCCTCGCGTTCAAAGCACCAAGAAAGATTTGAATGGCTTTAAGGAGATAAGAGCGTTTTAGGTCGCAAAGGATTGGGTAGGCCAAGCATTGATGAACCGATAGTTAAAACTATGAGTGTAGCATTTTCCTGTAGCCCTAGAAAATTAAGTTGTGTTGGATCAAATGAACTTGAATTACCACAAAGCACAATTGATAAAGTTTTACGTAAATGGATCATGTTTGGTTCCATTGCAAATTTAAACATGGTCAATGATTCATAGAGGCAAAAACACAATCAGCACATGAAAAAACCAACAATTAAACTTTTTCAAGATAATTATGAAACACCCTCGAAAATTTAGAGTTTCTATATAATGTAGTTTCATAGATATAAAAATTTTAAAACGTGTGGCATGGCTTTATGGACACTTTGAATAACAAACTGTTTTTCGTGTAAGTTGGTGATTTAAAAAACAGGTATTTATCTTCATCCAAAATAATAAAAAAACGCATTATTCAACATAAAGTTGCACCTTGATTTAGCATTCCCTCAAGATTCTATTTGAATAAGGTTTTAATAAGGTAGGCTTATCAAAGTAGGCTTATCAACCTTATGTAATTATCGGTAACTGTTAAATTTGGAATTGGTCTATTATTATTACTGTCTACAAGTTCTACAATTACAAGCAATACTTCTGACTATGGCAGAATCAAACAATCAAACAACACTAAATCAAATCCTGCTTAAGCTGAATAGCATTAATCAAAAACAAAATGAATTGGAAACCGGTATGATGTCACAAGCCTCAAGCAATGGTGATGATTCAAAGTCAACCCTTTGGAAACAAATGTTTGACATAAAAAATACAATTGCTGCTGTAACTTTACAAATAGAGGAAATTACTTCTAGAGTGCTGCAAAATGCAGCTCAAATAGATGATATTTAGCAATATCAAAGAAGAAATTGCCTAATTTTTCATGGACTGGAGGATATCCCTAAACCCAAACGCAACCCACAAAATTAAAGTGAAACCATTAATCCCACGTATGTGGACTTCGAAAAATATATGGTCAACAAAATTAACTCCCTCAACTTAAGAATTAAAATCTCTGCAAAAGATATAGACACAGCTCACCCACTAAAAACTGGATCTGGCAAAACACCAATGATTGTCAAATTTGCAAGAAGGAATGTTAAACATACCATCTAGGCGAGCAAAAAACACTAGAAGGATCAGGATTTAAAGTTGGGTATTACAGAAGCTTTAACCATCAAAAGGCTAAAGCTAGTCAAATTGGCTAAGGAAAAATTTGGAAAGAAGTCTGTAGGATCAACTGAAGGTAAAGTGTTTGTGTACATAGGTGACACCAGAAAATATATAAGCAACGAAGAGGAAATCTATAATTTGCAGAAATGACTTGCTTTTTCTTGAAAGTACCTCAGGATAACTCAACAGTTCAGTTAATTCTCTAGTTCGGCTTTGTTTACTTATAGCACCCATCGTCTTATTACTACACTGTTAGTATTAATGTAAACATTAGCAATTAGTGCCAATGTACCTTCTGAGCCTGCTGGTAACTATGTATAATAAACAATGGGCTTTGGTGAATCTAACATCTAGTCTGACTCTTATAAATATCAAGTAAAAATAGACTTGTTCCAAATCATAACTTGTCGTTGGTAATTGCTCCACTGAATTGAAAAACAAAACAAATTTATTGCTCATTGAGTAGATTTTGTGTAATTATCTTCAGTTTTTTTTTGTGTGTGTGTGTTATAGTATTGAAACCCGAGTTATGCCTGTTGCAGATTGTTGTGTGTGCTTGTCAAATGAAGCGTGCGAATGTGATTGTGTGCATAATATGTTGCCCAGAAACACAGCCTCTATCTATAACGAAAAATTACCCAATTCAACTGCTTTAAATGAAAAAATTTTAGGTACTGAAAAAGATTTAACTAATCAAGATTGTACTAACTTTTTTGGAGAGATTGCTTCTTGCAAGTATTTAGAAAGCAATGAACTAAGCACTATTTGTAGGAGCGATGATCAACAACGTACTTTTTTTTCTATAAATATTAACATCAGGTCACTAGTAAACAACAAGCATTTTTCCTCATTAGAGTCTTTTTTGAGTTCCTTGGATGTTCTACCTCAAGTAATAGGTATTAATGAAACATGGGAGAAACCTACAAGTTTTCGAAGTTACAAAAACTTAGCCGGATATAACTACATATCAAATTATAGGAGAATGAATACTGGAGGAGGAGTAGGAATGTATATTAAACAAGACATGAAATATAACAAAAATTCAGAACTAAGCATAATGAAAGAAGGGATATTTGAGTCAATTTTTATTGACTTGCATTTCAAAAACAAAGTTGTATCTTGTGGTACAATTTATAGGGCTCCAAAGCAAGACAAACAATCTGTCTCAGAGTTTTTAACTACTCTTAAGTTGCTTTTGGAAGCGATATTAAATACCAAAAAGACATGCTATGTTATGGGAGATATGAATGTTAACTTAAATAATCAAAGTCAGGGCCTCACAGATGCATTCACAGAAATAATGTTTGAAAATTCATTTTATTCCATAATCAATAAACCAACTCGAATTAGTGATTCAAATGCTACTTGTATAGATCATATTTGGACCAATTGTCTGAATTGTCCTATTAATTCTGCAATTATTACACACATGCTTGCAGATCACATGCCAGTAATGCAATGTTCACTTCTAGGTGAATCTGAAGCGCAATTAGAGTATTCTCGAGTTTTCAGCCAAAGCAAACTAGAGCTATTTAATGAACATTTAAACACTGTTGATATAACTAACATCTTAACCCAAGTTGACCCTAATAAAGCAATGAATCTCTTCAGTAAAATGTACATTTCGGCGTTCGATCAGCATTTTGTTTTAAAGCGTAAAAATCAAAAAAAAAAACAATCAAAATTGGTTTGATAATGAGCTTAAAAAATTGCTAAGAAAGAAAGATAACTTGTATAAGCGCTATATCTCTGATAAAACAATAGAAAATAAAAATTTTTACAAAAATGTCAGAAATGTTTACTTTCATACATTGAGCAGAAAAAAGCACGAGTACTACCAATAAAAATTTCAAGCATTGAGACAGAATTTAAAAGCAACCTGGAAAATGTTAAATAATATCATGGGTCGAAACAAACAAAATCATAATGATAGTTCTGTAATCATCAATGATAATGAAGTCACTGATTACCAAGTTATTGCTAACAAATTTAACGAATACTTCTCAACCGTAGCAGAGAAACTAATCGAAAAAATTCCTCATACAAATCAAAATCCACTAAAATACCTAAAAAACCAACCTAAATCATCTTTATTTTTGTCTGCAACAAGTCCATGGGAAATTTAAAAAATACTTAATGAGATTCCTTCAAAGTATAGCTCGGGATGGGATGACATACCATCAGTTATTGTTAAAAAATCACCAGACAACGTACTTGTTGCTCTATCACATATATTCAATCTGTCACTCAATACTGGTATCTTTCCAAATCTTTTTAAGAAGGCCAAGATAATACCTATTCCAAAAGTAAGAAACCCTAAAAATTTAAATCAGTATCGACCAATAAGTTTATTACCAATCTTCTCTAAAATTCCGGAAAAAATTGTACACAAAAGATTTTATTCATTTCTATCTTTAAACAGTTTGCTATCTCCAACTCAGTTTGGATTTAGAAAATTATACTCCACAAGTCATGCTGCCACGTATCTTGCAAATACTATTACTAATTCCCTTGACAAAAAACAAATGGTTTTAGGAATTTTTTTAGACCTACGTAAAGCATTTGACACTGTAGATCACAGCATACTCCTGTCTAAACTACAGAAATACGGTGTCAGAGGTAATGCGTATAAATGGTTTTCAAGTTATCTTGCTGATAGGTCTCAAACAGTGTGTTATCATTTTATTTCTTCAACAAATTATTGTTTAACAAGCAGAGGAGTCCCACAAGGATCTGTTTTAGGGCCACTACTTTTTTCACTGTATGTAAATGACTTTTATAACTGCTTGAAACATTGCTCTTCCGTTATGTTTGCAGATGATACAAGTGTTTTTCTCAGCGAAAAAAGCGTTGCAAATTTACAAGCAAAGGGTAATGCGGAACTGTTAAACATTGATACCTGGCTTGCATCTAACAAGCTATCTTTAAATATAGACAAAACCAACTTCATGCTATTCAAAACAAAAGCCACTACTACCAAACAAAAGTCAGTCATCAAACTAACTCTTAGAGACAAATCAATCAAACAAGTATTTGATACAAAGTTTCTAGGCCTTACTGTAGATGAAACTCTATCTTGGAAAACACACACGCAAAATTTATTAAAACAAGTTCGTTCAACTTTTGGTATTGTCAGAGCATCTAAAGGATATTTAAATTCCCATTCACTGAAATTACTGTACTACACCATGATTCAGAGTAAGATAAAATATTGCATAACAACTTGGTGCCACGGTAATAAAACAATTAAAAACAAGTTGCAAAATACTTGCAGTAAATACGTCAAACTAATAAATGAAAAACAACCTAAAGTAAATGGTTCAATTAAACCCTTTCCCTTTCTTTCAATTGACCAACTTCTAAGCAAAGAAATAGCTACTTTTATGTATAAATTCATCAATAAGCTACTACCAAAAACTTTTGAAAATTTTTTTCAACTCAACCAATGTAACAACAGAGCTACAAGAAGTAATAGCCAAATTATTCCAATTAGTTGTTCAACAAATATTGGTCAGCAGTCTATGCAATACTTAGGTCCAAAAATTTGGAACAGTCTTTCCAAATTTGTTAAAGATTGCAAAACAGTAAAAACATTCCAAAAACAATTAACTAAACATTTATTAGGTGTTGATCATTAAAGTATTTTATACAACGCATCTATCATGATTTTAATTGTAACTAACATTTGACTAAAATACTACTTAAACAAAACTTGATGAACCTAAACTGTTTTTAATGAGTAATGTTTAACAGTAGATACAAAATGAAAGAAACAACAAAAAATATTTGTTTGTATTCAACTAAACTAAAATTGATTCAGGCTGTGTGTCTAACATCATGTGTGACCGTAAGTATGTGACCGGAGGCAACTGCTGAGTAACGGAACTGATTGTGTGACTGAACTGAATGTGTAAGTGAAGGTGACTGTTGAGTAATGGTGTAAGTGGATTGTATGCATGTGTGAGTGCGAATTTGTTTGTAAATACCTCTTTTTTTTGCTCTGTAAATTTTGCAAATTGAGTTGTTTTTTTTTCTTTTTTTCGTTTTCTTTGAGGTGTAGCAGCCATGCATGATATTGGTAACTCCGGACATACAACCTTGACTTGATGCATGATATAACGTTATTCGTTTTGCTGCTTTTCCTATTTGTACCAAAACATTATGTGTTTTTTCCTTTAAAATGGCTTCAATTGTAATGCTATTTTTGATTTAATTATTGCTGATTTGAGTAAAATTGTATGTTGGTGCAAATGAAATAAATAAATAAATAAATAAATAAAATAAATAAGTTGTTTCAGAAAAATTATAATTGTTCTGCATTAATATTGAATTAGTGTTTTCCACTATCTGATTTTTTTCATTTTTTAGAATCAAAAAATTTTACTTCACTCAACTGCAACACTTTTAAAAAATATGATTGCTAGTTTGCTACAACGCATGATTATAAAACTGAAAGCAGTTTTTCGACTTTATTCCGCTTTGGCAAGTTCAGTTTAGTTCAATACAAAACCTTTTGGTTACGGTGGTAAACATATTGCAAACAAAGAAAGTTTAATTTTCAGGCAGTAAGTCTGTCTGTATGCAATTTGCTGAAAAGCAACACAGATTTAGAAACTATGTGGTAGTAAATTCAAAAATGAAATTCGTTAAAAGATTTATGTTTTAGCGAATTCCATTTTTGAATTTACTACCATATAGTTCTACATTTAATGAAAAACTTGAAGTACATTGTTACAGTTTGCACTGCAAGGAAACGTAGGATTTTATTTTGATGTTTTTGGTCTAAAATTTGAGTTGCTCTATTTTCCCAAAACTACTGTATGCATTTTTTGGAATTAAGAATTTGAGCATTCGTGATTTTGTTCACTTGAATTTTGTTCGTTTGGGATTTTGTGCGGGATTCGTCAATACATGTTTGAGATTTGATTTGTTGTCATTTTACCGCGTTGTTTACATCTTGCTCCTTGCACCTTGGACGTTTAAAATTTGACTGTAGAACTAAAAATAAGATTAATACCCAATGTTCTAAATATTGATTGCAGTGTATATGACAAGAATTGACATTACAATCAGCATTCTGTAAAAGTGGCTTTTTTATAGATTTAAGCGGAAAATTTTATGAAGCTCGTCGAGGGAATTTACGTCAATGCAGCTTTTTGTAAGTGTTTTTGTATGATTGAGAGCGAAAATCTTTTGCCAAGGAACGTACTAAGTGTTGTTCTGCTAGTTTTGTATTTAACAAACATTTTGGCAGCTATGTAAACACAAGATTTTTATTTATTTATTTACTATTTTTTTCTGCAAACACAAAAACAATTCGGAATATTTGACCAACGCATTTTACAAGGAGGCAAAAATGGCCTATCTAAGTCTTGGATAGTCTGGCCCCCTATCTAAGTCTTAACCCAAAATTCAAGGAAACACCAAATTTGGTATACTGGTTGGGGTTTACTAAAATTTTTCAGAAAGTTTTGTTTTGAGTTTATGACGTCATCATTGTGACATCACGGCCATATTTTCCATAAAAGGCGTCACTTTTGCGATGACGCCATAGTCGGTGCAAATTTTGTACATGGGTTTGTCTTTTAATACTGAATCATAAAGTGCAAGTCAAAAAATTTTGATCACAAGCGCGTCTTATGATGCTATTTAAGTTTAGTTTTGGCCAATAAATACTCAGATATCGAAAAGTGACTTCGGCAAATCTCAAAATTGTAAAACTTTCTGTTACATCAGCAACTTTACTTTTTGTTGCAATTTTACTCAAAGTCAAGTTGATTTAAAATAAAAATTTTTTTGTTCAAGGGATTTATCTCCAAAAAACCTAGAAGGTGGCAAAAATGCTCCCCTGAGTAAAATAAGATAAAATAATCTTACTTCGCCTGATTGAATGTGATAAGATGCTGAATATGCTTGCAGCTATTTATAATTGTTATATTTCATAATTTATATTAAGCTCGAAGCATAATAGATGAATAAAACATGTCGACTTTGATGGTTTATATTTCTGATTCAGTAAGCAAACAGCTACTTTACTTGATTTTAACCAAAATTCTATTCTGTTTATTTAAATTGAATAGAATAAATGCAGTACAAAATTTGCAAATGAAAAATAGCTTCCAGAAAATAAATTTTCGTGAAAATTTAACTTCTGGAAAATACGTTTTTGAAGAAATGTAACTTCTGCAATATTTGTAATTTCTGGCAAGTGCGAAATTTGGAAAATAAGTTTTTGGGAAACTATTTAAATTCGACCAAACGTTATTTCTGCATGTCAACTTGTGTAATTTTTGGAAAATGAGTTTTCGAGAAAATGTATTATTTGCCAATTGTAAATTTGTAATTTTTGGTAATTGTAATTTTCGGAAAATAAGTTTTCGAAAAAATATAATTTCGCCAAATCCAATTTCTGGCAGGTTGAATTCTGAAAAATGAATTTTCAGAAAAAGGTAATTTCGGCCAAATGTAATTTCTGGTAAGTGTAATTTTGACAAATGTTGTAATTCTGAAAAACAACGTACTGAGAAATGTTTTTCAACAAAATAGTTTTTGGGGAGCTGTTTTTTTGTGAGCTGCAAGCAGTGGTGCTATTCAAATACTTCAGAAAGTGTTTCACTCAAAGCGGTTGAAAAAAATTGAGGATCTCTATTAAAACAGTCTCTTCTGTAAAGTGGCTGGTTGACAAGTCAAAAAGTTGTTTTCGTGAAAAAAGAATTGGCTATCTTGGGACTACTACAGTAGGTTACAATTTTGTGGTTCTGAATTGAAAGCAAAAATTTCTTCAGAATGGAGACTAATAGGATACCACCTACAACACGTGCAGATACGTAACTATAAAATATTCTTAAAGGGGTCTTGACCTAAAGCTGAAAGTTGTCTGCAGCGTATCACAAACTTAAATTTGGGGGCAAAGTCCCCACCTGCTGGGTAATTTTGGTAATTTTTTAGAAAAAAAAAAACTATTTTATTACCATTTGGATAAAATCTCGCACGTTTGTAATACCGTTTGAAAGGATTAAATGCTATAATTTTGAAGCTCTTTGACGTATTTAAATTAATAAGCTCCTTTTCCTCCTTTCCTTACTTACCGGTCAAGATCAAACGCGTTTAAAAGCATGCGTATTTTGGTGAACTTTTTAAAGCGATTTGGCTAAGAAGGGCTTCAGCTCTTTTAGCCTTTCTCCGAGATTACGCCACTGAACGAATGATCAAAAAACTGAACCGCATCTTGTGTTAACTCAAACAATAATAGCAAAATCACTTTTTTTTAGAATTTTTTACGCATCCATAAAATTTTCACTGTACCAAAGTCTTTTGTTATACTCGCTGTATTATGCCGAAAAGTGCAACGAGTTTACTGGGTCCATCTCTGCGTCATTGCGCCTGAACAACACGGTCCTTTTGAAAAAATGTTGCAGCGGTAGCGAGCCGTAGGCTAGCCGTAGAAAAAATGTTCGATTTGACCTGCCTGAGATTTGAACCTCAGACCTCTCGCTGCAGTTCTACCGCCTGGCTGGTGTCATTGCACCAGCAGTTTTTAAAATTTATTTGCAGCTTACTTTTTTGAATGCAAGTTCATAAATAACAAAAAATTATTACGCAAGCAATTATAGGTACCTGTCAATCTGCTAATTTCGGGAATCGGTTCGCTCGAACCGGATGAATCTGCACCATTGGGTGCAATGATATCAGTGCACAAATAATGCTATTAGTGAAAAAAATTTTACGACAGAAAAATCAAATACAAGTTGAAGTTACAGTAAGTTGTAACCCTACGTTACACGAGTTATTTGACCATGACCAACGTCTTTAACACATTGCATGGGCAAAAATGCTTTAATTCCCTATCTAACTCTTTAATCAAGAATCAAGGTAACACCAAATTTGGCATTAATATAAAATGTTTATCAATTGATGTCATTATAGTGACGTCAATGTCATATTTTCAAAAAAAATGACGCTTTAGGCTGTCCAAATTTTGTACATAGGGATGTTTTTGATACTAAAGTTTAAAATTTCTACGTTAAAGTGATTACGCCACAAAAAACTTTTTATGACGTCATTTAAGTTAAATTTGTGCCGAAAAATTCTCAGATTTTGGAAAGAAATTTTGGAAACTCCTCAAATTGGAAAATTTCTCTGACTGCAGCAAATTCAAATTGCCTCTCCCCTCCTCCCGTATAAAATAGGGTTGAAAACTTTAAAACATAGGGTAATTCAAGTTGTTAAAATTGCATCATGTGTATTGGTTGTCAAAGTTTTTTACTTACTTAATAGCTACGTGTTCGATGCCTATACAGTAACTTGCCATTTTGAATGATATTTCAAGAAGCTACAATCTTTAACAACAGATTATTCTGAGTATCTGACAATAGCTTCTGATTTCCGAAGTAGTACTTTTGCGCAGCTTCAGGCATTCAAGCTGTGTTTAAAAGAATACGGTCGTGGTACGGTACTGAAATGAATTGCCAATTTTTCTTTTTCTCAATTTTTTCATAGCTCACTTTTCCTTCAGGTTTGCAGAGGCAGCAGTAGCTCGAGATTAAGCATCACACTGTACTTTCTATCATTTCCTTCATTTCTTTTCATTAAATTTTGGCGATTTTTGTTCAAGATGCTTAATGCAATGAGCAATGAATCCATTTAATTCGATATACTCCCACATGAATTCAACGACACACTTTTACCAGTATTTTAGTCAGGAAGAATGTATCCCCTTCCGTTGGCCTGTCGACCAAAATGCAGAATAAGCCGAATACCTCGTTCTTAGCGCTTTAAAGCAGTCTCTTGTTCCGGATAAGGACTTAAAAATGTTTCAAAGCGTCGGGCTAATTTGTCAAAAATGTAACTTAAAAATCTGTAGACACTTAAAAATAGCCAAAAGTGAGCAATCAAACTTGATTGCTTGTTGAAAAATAATGAACATAGATTTTAATAAATAAATATATAAGCCCAGGAATAAAGGAGGGAGGCTATTCAGGTCACTTCTATCAAATCTCTATCCATTAGTTTCCCCCCTCCCAAAATCATCTCAATAAAATAGAGACGAAGTAGATTGCTCATTGTGAGTTTTTTTTTAACTACAGGACTTTGTGATTTACCAGCTCGTAAATAAGATGACTGAATTTTTTCATTATTCACTTCCCATATAGCTCATTTATGCAACCAGTTTAATAATGTTTTGCACCACTAATTTTTACGCTATGCGTTAAACGAATTAATTTTTATCGAAATAGGCCTAAAATTAAGTTATTTATGCAAAAAAAATCAAATATTTTTTGAGTGCCGGAGCTCCTATCCCAGACCTCTTGGCCTCCGACTGGCATTGTTTCTACATTCCCGAAGGGCCTCCCTCCTTCGGCGCCCCCATTTCACATTTTTGGCTACGCGCCTGGCTTCCACATAATAATAATTATTCGATTGTTTGGTCGTTTGAGTTTCTTGCCAAATTTCCGGGCAGGTATAATTGCTGATACTGTTAATTTTACAATAATTACTAATTTTTGTCTTGGTACTTCTTGACATAGAAAAATAGACTGAATATTACTAATCGTTCCAGCCACATCTCGAGACTAAATCAGCTTTGATGAAAACACCACTTTCCTTGTCCTAAATCTCCTGTAATCTGGAAAAACCTAGTACATCTGTTTGTTGTAAACTTGAGAAAACGAGAAAAAACCGTTTTTTTTTGGCATTTTGTTAGTAATTATGAAACAAATTTTTTTCCGTGGTTTTGATAAGCAACATAAAAGCCTTTTTTAAAACCTTTGTGTTTTTGACCCTACCTGATTTAACCAGACAGCTAATTGACTTACGAGGTTTTACCTGATTAAACCAATGGCACAATCAACAACTTTAATCAACAAAAACATAGTATGTTAGCAGAATTTCACTTAATTTTTCGAACACCGAACTAATTCATTAGAAAGATGAAAATTGAGTAGTACACCAAATCAAACAGTTACTTAAACTGGTCAACCAAGTCAACATTTTCCTGATTCACTGGAATTTCCTGCCAAATTTTTTTTTTTAGCTGAGGAAAACGAATCTGCGAGTTTGAGAATATTCTTGCGCTTCACACCAGAAATACCCCTTGGTTGACTATTTTGTAAGCGGAGTGATATCCAGTCTGAACTTGGTTTTCAGGAAGCTGATTTCCTGATAGTCTCCCTCTAAAGCGTGCTTAATCCACATGGCACGAGAACCTTTTCGAAATTCAACCACAGATATTGAGTTGAGACGAAGCAGAGCAGTATTCTTGGATTTTCTATTACGATGACCACCCTCAAATTCATAAAAATCATGGTATTGTATTATGATTGGCTTGATCTTAACCCTAGATTTTTCACAGGGATCTACAAAACCCTAAAATGTGCAAAGTTTGGGATACTTCTGCATTTTTCCAATGCTACCATAAACGCTCTCTGCCCGCATAAATGTGTGTTCTCTTTCAAAATATTTCTTCATGATACACTGTGGGCCCCAGTTTTAATTGGGATACCAACACAATACTATGTAAAGAGTACAATGTTTGTTCTGTTTGTTCAGTTGTCTGCTTAGAACATCACATTGTCGGTCTCACAAATATTCACACACTAAATGTATGCGGACGCAACATCTACGTCCAATAATCTACCTGAAATAGCCTCGTGCCGCAAAATAACGTAGTCGACATCTTTTTTTACTAATGCAAACGTCTCGTTGAAGACAACTAATTTATCAACAAAGAAGTGTTCTTTTAGGGATAATTTAGGAGAAGGATAATCTGAACATCAGCAGTAAATATGCTAGTATTATCTGCATCAACATCTTGGTCTTCCTGGTAATTAGTGGGAGCTGCTTTAGCATTTCCTCATGATCTCGGAAAACTCTGCATTTTTCAAATGCATCAACATTATGGGAATTATTTTGCTCTTAGCAGTGTGCCTAGTGCAATGCAAAAGTGATTGGACTGCCTTGTATTACGTAGTAGATCGAGTAATTAAACCAAGTAAAAAAAATATTTAAAAAAAGCTGGAAAAGCCTAGCAAATCGACTTGCTAGGTTTTTCCGGATCAGTATACATCGGTATACCTGACATACTAGGTTCTTCCAGATGAAAAAGTGCCAAAAGAGAAGAGTTTTACACGTTCTAGATTGATCAATAGAAGGGGAAAAACTTAGTAAGTTCAAATATGGGTCTAGCTTATTTTTCATCAAAACTGGACTTACTAGGTTTTTCCAGAATACAGGAAAAATGTGAATGTAACTAAAACGGTTAACACTCGTTTATTCAGTCTAGCCGAAGTTTTGTGCAGAAAAACGATTGTATTTTTGCGTCCGGTAAACTTTAAAAAGTTGGCCCCGAAGTTCTCTTTATAAGCACTTTGTGATCTCTTTCGTTTTTGTTTTTTTTATATTTTATTTATTACAGATTCGTCAGTGCTCATGCGTGTTGAAGCTGTAATACCAATAAAAAGTACTGAAAATCCTTGATATCATTTTAATGTTTTTTACGTTGTGTTGTGTATAATCTGCATTAGTGCTTATGCATAATTTAAAAAATTTGTCAGCCCCTTATAGACTTCATTGGCACATATCCTTATTTTTTTTAAGTATCAGCAACTCGGTTGAAATATTATAAATTTTAAGCAGTATATCTTTAAAGTGATTTTTTAAACGTGCATATTTAATAAAGTTCAATATCCACTATATAATAACGAATATTTTGCACAAACTTACCACAGTGTAGTAGCATAAAGATGAACACTACAAACGCATTCATAATTTTAAAACTGCTAAAGAATAAATAAAACCTATTGCAAAATAACTGCTGTAAATTAAAGGAAGTGTTTGTCACTCAGTTTGAGCATACATCACTGCGATATCACTATTTCCAATTGCTTTATTTTTGTGGTTATATCAAAAAGTTCTGCAGCGGCATGTTCGGAGTTGATTAACCAAACTGCACCAAGAAGTTAGTTTTGATTTTTTGCAAGTCAGTTGACAAACATTGAGCACTTGTTTCAATCTGCAAACGGTTTTTTGTTTAACGGTGAATGAATTGCTAAATGGAGATCTGCTATGACTTAAAATTCAGGCCTGTTGTGTGTTTTTCGCACGGAAGCAATGTAGAGTTTTATAACTAAAGTCCGAAGTAACGTGTAAAAGAGCTGCGCCTAACTCCTTTAATCTCTCTCTCCGTAGACTAGATGCACATTTGGATTACTGATTGTTTGATCAAAGTTTATTTTTATAATAAATGAATAAAAAATACAGGATGCAATATAGTCTTTAAATCTTTGGAGCATAAAAATAGGTCCAAGAAACAGTTTCACTAAGAATAAAAAAGCCAAAGCTGTCTTAAACATTTTATTTGAAACGAGACGCTTCGACTAATTGCTTTAAGTCACTGTCAATCTGTAAATAACGCCTGAGGAAAAATTAGAATCATAGGTGACCTGCAAACGTACGTATAACAAAACCGGTAAAAATTCCGAAATTAACGTTGTTAAATTTGGATTTTTTTTCCCGTTTTGTTCAACTTACCATTGCAGGTGACCTATTGCTCTATTTTTTTTGGATTATTTACAGATTGACTCTTACTTAGGTAATTTGTCGAAACGTCTTTTTTTAAATAAAATTTTACGACAGCTTTGGCTCTTTTGTTCTTAGTGAAAAGTCTTTGAATCAATGTAAAGCCTATTTTAAAGACTTTCGTCAATGTCATGATTGTGATTATTCCTCACAGTCAATATTCAAAATCTAAAAAAAGGGGATCGCAAAACGCAATTTACCCAAGTTAAACAGCTTAAACTCGTTTCACAAAAATGACACCGTTCAATTTAATTCTTACTTGTCACAACCCTCTTCCAAGTCTCAAGCACGAGTAAATTAGAACAGAGCTAACACGCGGTAGATTGCCCCCAAGAGCCGGAAATTAAAATACAAAAGTTGTCTGCTGTCAACCTTAAGTCGTATTAAAAAACAAATACTGTAATGCCAAAGACTTTCTAACACAAAGGCAACGATTCTTAAAAAACGGTTCTATTACTGCATATGCGTTAATTACCGGCTTATTTTTTTACCAAGAATAATTACACAGTTATTTGACTTTAAGCGCTGATTAAACAACGACAAAAAATTTTGTCTATACAAGTTGTTGGATGGCGAAAAAACAAAAATTAATCAAATAAAGATGCACAAACGAAAATTAGTTTGAATTGGGTCTTGTAGTCAAGTAGTGAGTACGAGGCAGATTGTTTTTTTGTCACGCAGTAAAACAACCCCCCCTCAAACGTCTAAATTTGCGAAAATGGACGAAAAATTAGTCTCAATTACGGTGAAGACCTTTTTTTTTTTTGGGGGGGGGGAGAAAACCTGATTTTGGGCGGAAAAAACGTTTGAATTTCGGATTTCGTCCGAAAAATAAATCACTCTCAATTTCAGTGAAGACCTTTTTTTTTTTTTTTTTTTTGGAGAACACCTGATTTTCGGCGGAAAAAACCTTTGAATTTCCGAGCTTTCCGAGAAATTTTGTCTCAATTTTCGGACAAACCGTCTGAAACTGATTCAAGTGCAATGAAAATTCGAGTCAAGCTTGTTTGCACACTTCTCATTCTTTCAAAATAGCCCCCCCCTTTTCCAAATCCTGGCTACGCGCCTGGCAGTACGGTACGTAAATACTGAACGGTGCACCTCAATTTTTGCTAAAAAGTACTGTACGCTTGTGCAGTACTCGTTTTTTGTAATAGAGCGGGTACGATACGTTGGTACGTTGTTTGAATTTGCGTACTAAACATACCGTCAGGGTTGGAAATATCGACTTGAAATCGATATCGTTATTCGTTACTTTTTGGTTATCGAATGCAAAAATTCTTTACTTTTTAGTTTCATTATCGAATGTGCCTTTTCCCTACTTTTTTGCCTGGTAAATCGATAATAATTAATCAATATTTTTTTTTCAAGTTAAGCAAAATTTTTTTGATAGCACGTTAATCATTTTTTTGTGTACTGCTGTTTTATTGTAGAAGTAAATAGAGATAGTAGCAGCGCAGCGTACGCAGCCGCGTATACGCGGTTCGACCAACAGCGCCGCGCAACGTGAAAAATTCCAGTAGTTTTGCAGTGCAGGGCAGTTTCGTCGTGGAGGATGAGACCACTTGTTAGAATTAGGTTAGGAATGAGCCACTCTACATCAGTTGTTAAATTCACTCTCAATGTAGTAAGCCTAGATCTTTAGCAGAGATGGAGTCGAGGATAAAAGGCTCGAGGAAAGCCAAGGACACAAAAAAAATCCGAGGTCAAGGACAGCCTTTCCGAGGACAGACACTCTCGACGCCAAGGACAGGAATGCTTGAGGCCAAGGCCAAAGACCAAGGACACAGTCAAGCTGCAAATGCTCTCCAGAAAAAAAAAAAAGGTCTTCACAAAAATTTTTCAGGCGATCTCCAAAAAAAAGGTCTTCACAAAAATTTTTCAGGCGATCTCAAAAAAAAAAAACGTTTTCCAAACAATTTTTTAGGCGCTCCACAAAATTTTAACAATTCAAAAAATATTACTGTCCTCGAGCTGAGGACAGGCCAATTTTCGAGGACTTGAGGCTTCGAGGTCAAGGACTTGACCTTCGAGGCAAAGACCAAGGACTTCAAAATGTGTCCTTGAGGACGTCCTCTAGGCCAAGGAGGACTCCTCGAGGACTCCACCTCTGTCTGTTAGTGTTAGGTACCTGTATCTCGGTTTATCGGTTGCTGAGGTTTATCTTTCAAATCATAGGCCTACTGTGCATGTCTAACCGTAATGCAGCCTGTACCGGTAAGCTGGGCTAGATAGGTACTGGTACAGTAGTGGTTAACCCTAGGCCATTGCATACCGGTACTGCATAACACCAGACACAAACAGATAAGGTGATATTATTGTTAAAATCATTAAAAATAATCTGCCCCGCTTTCAACCAATGACTGAAGACCCAATTTACGTCTTTGTTTGTGCATTTGTGTCTGATTAATTATTGGATTTTGCAATCTTGTGACTTAAATCGAAATCATTATTTGTCATTGTCTAATAGGTGTTTAAGTTAAATTAATGATAATTATTATTATTTGTTAAAAATAAGCTGCTGATTAGCTCATCTTCAAAGACCCATCTTCAAAGACCTTCAAAGGCTAATTAGACCGTATTTAGAATCGTTGTGTTTAGAATGTTCTTTTTGTGCCTTATTGTGTAGACTGGCAGCTGTAGACTGGCAGCTGACAGCCTTTGTTTGTTAATTTCTGGCCTTTGATACTAGACAAAAGGCGATGCTTTGTGTTTTTTACGACTTGGAACTATTTAAACCTGCTTGGAGCCTGATAGCTCAATAGTGACAAAAATGAGTGAAGTGAACAGTGTCAGTTTTTGGTGATTTGAGTTAAATGCTACTTAACTTGGATCAATTTGCGTTTTGCGACCCTTACCCTTTCCCTTCCCTTCCTCTCCATCCTTGTTTACGGAGTTGGCTATTGACTGTAAGGGAACAGAGTTGTAGATTGGAAGAAAGGCCCTGAATTGGCCTTTACATCGTAATTTGAGACTACTTCGTTTTTTTCTGTATTTTTCTTTATTCAATTTAACAATAAATTTCATTAAAAATCAAGAAAATCAAGTGCTCAGTTGTGAGAAGGAGAAAGGGATTGGGAGAGTTTAGCATAGCTCTCCCACACGTTATTGAAGTTGGTTATAATGCTCCGCATCGTCGCCGTGCAGAAAACACAAAACGGTTCGGATTGGCAAGTCTTGGCAGATATTTAAGTTTAAGAAATAAGCTTTAACGAGAAACAATTTGGCAAACTGACACATATCGCAAGACCGGGTTAGAAAGACTTTATCGTTTGTAACAATTATTAATAGTCAAACTGTAAGCAGGTATCGGTGCTTACTACTTGTAAGTTGAGTTAAGCCAAATACTGTAGCCTGATACTTGTATCATACCTAGTGTGTGATACTGTAGGCCTAATAAAATACTGGCTGTCTCAGGGACTAGTAGTCTGGTTCGGTAGGAATACCTACTTTAGCTTTTTGACCTGCAGTCGAGGCTTTTGTCGAGTTTGTTGCATGTATATCGCAGATCCAAGGCTAGTGGCTATTTCTAAAAAGTGAAGGATCCACTGCAATAAACATTAAAGTTTATCATTGAAGCATTACAGTACTGGTACTGAGAGCATGACAAAATTTTATTGACTGCTTGATTCTACATTACCAGAGTATTGTAGTCTGAGCAGTGAGTTAGGAATGTCAGATTCGTAGTTTGAAATTTTTTCGTATGTGATTGAAGTCGGTATCACTATCAGTCACCCTACCCCAGACGACAACCTATTCCTGTAGCCTACTCTGCAGTATACAGTAGCCTCACAGTTCTATTTCTACTGTTTTAAGAGGAGCCATGTTTAGATGTCAGTGCCGAGTGTATCTTTTTCTCTCCATTCCAAATCAACAATAGATATATACACCATAGTTGGTAATAATTGCTTGTAATATTGGTTCAAATTCAACATGTCAATGCTCATTGACTGATCGTGTAGAAGCACAAAGTGCTTAACCTTAAACCACCTTTTTCGTTTATAATTATTAGTATTCTCTTATCATATGTGATACCAGTAACAAAAAATAAGATGGTATGGTTAAAACTACTTTTGCATATTAATTCTTCACCTTCGGCGTAAGACACTTTGAGCTAAAGTTGTTTATGCAAGACAAGCTACGGTATAGAATTTTAGAGCTACATTGATATTAAACTTATAATGTACGTACTTGTCAGTTGTGTGGTATTAAATTACAATTAAATTTAAAGGACAGATTTATATACGTACACCGTAACTTATCAAGCATTACCATGATGTACTCTGGCAAGCCTAGTGATGAAGTCAGATGTGACTGTGCTTTTAATTCTACTGTTTGCATGAATTCAGCCATCAAACTTTGGCAGTTGGAACTTCTAAAGTAGAAGTGATGATACTGCATTTAATATGCCAAACATAATGTCCAATGTCCATGGGTTGATTCTTGATTGGGATAATTTTTTATGATTTAAAATTGAACTAAGACCTATCATCAAGGGCTGGGTTAATGGACTTGTTTAGTTAAGCAACAGTTAAGACCAAGTCATTATCTAAAGCTATTGTTTGACTAGCATCAGGTGGGCCATGAAGTGCCAACCTGTTTGGTTTGTAATTTCGCATGCAGTAAGATACAGTATTGGTGTTAAGCAATACTGTAACCCATAGGTGGGCACAAGTCCGTTAATCGTTAATCCGTTAATAACGAAGCTAACTTTTTCATTAACTCGTTAATCCGTTAAAAACTTTTTTCATGATAACGGACTAAATTAACTTCCGTTAAGTGCTGTTAACGGACTAAAGTAACTTCCGTTAAGTTCTGTTAACTTCCGTTAAGGTTTTTATCGTTAATATCATGCAGCTTCGTTGTGCATTTGAACTTGTTTTTATCTTGAAATTAGATTAGACTGTAAAATGTAACTTCCAAAACACAAAAAGACCACCATGAATAGCATCAAATATTTTCTTACAATCAGCTCAACAGCGTCAATACGTGTTCTAGAAGCGAGTGAATAAAAAGAAATGTAAATTACACGCAAAATGTTAACGGATTAACGGACTTTATTAACTTCCGTTAATTAAAGCTGAAAATAACGGATTAACGTTAACGGAGGTGTGAAGTTTGTTAACGGACTAGTGGTTAACGAAGCTAACGTTTTGCATTAACTTGCCCACCTATGCTGTAACCATTACATTTTGACTTTTGCGGTGCGGTGTAACAAGTTTACAAACTTTTTGTTGTGCAGTGCAGTATGCGGATGGAATTGAGCGGTGCAGTGCAGTTTGCGAACAAAAATTTTGTGGACCGCACCATCTCTAGAAGTAATTATAATTTCACTTTAATTAATGTATGCAATAGTTCCAAATTTTGCATCGCAATCATTTTTGACTCCATTCCAAGTCATAGAAACACAGTAATGCTCTTGTAGCGAGTGGTAGCACTGCAGAGTGTTGCAGTAAGCCTAGTCAAGTAGTGCTGTGAGGTGTCAGTTCCTAAATTCTTTGCAATGTACCGTCGTGCCGAGTAGGACTAGGTCAGATGATATTGTTAGGCACACTTTGGAAAAGCGAAAAGCTCAAGTAATTCTCATTGCTATTGATATTTGCAGTAGTCTTATAGTACAGACACAGTGCAGTGGTAGGTGGTAGGCTAGGAACTGCTTTAAGTGGCTTAGGCCTAGTGGTTAGAGCATTGATCTCACAGTCGGTAGACCTGAATTTGATTTCTTTATTGAGCCATACCAAAACACCATAAACAATGGTAGTCACATCTTTCCAACTTGGTGCTCAGCACTTCAAGGGATAGTGTGAAGCTTTACTGGTGTAGTAGACAGGTGGCAACGACTCTAAGACCCTATAGTCATTTAGCTGTTTCGTGGCTGAGGCAACTCTGTAAATAATTATGCAAAAATTATAAGGCAATGGCATCTAGCAGCTTACAGCTGGACCTGAAACATCAAGCAGGAAAGTTATGAATACCAATTTTTAAAGTTTTTGCAAGACTCTCTACCAAGTAGTCAAGTAGCCTACTAAAGTAGTACTAGTAGTGAGCCGAGGCCTGCAGACTGATGACTGCAAGGCAGATGCTATAACCACTGCTTATCTCAACATCAACATGGTAGAGGTGGAATGCACATGTGTAGGTTATCTCAGATGTACTCATTTTGCGGTAGCCTACTGGTATTTTACAAGCCATAATCAAATGCTGTTGTTTGCCGAGTAGCCTAGTGGTACGCTTAACTTTCATGTTTTCTATAAATCCTCTATGTTCTAACAGAGGTGGAGTCCTCGAGGACACATTTTGAAGTCCTTGGCCTTGGCCTCGAAGGTCAAGTCCTTGGCCTTGGCCTCGAGGCCTCAAGTCCTCAAAAATTAGCCTGTCCTCGGCTCGAGGAGAGCACTATTTTGTGAATCGTTAAAATTTTGTGGAGCGCCTGAAAAATTGTTTGGAAAACGTTTTTTTTTTGAGATCGCCTGAAAAATTTTTGTGAAGACCTTTTTTTTTTTTTTTTTGGAGAGCACTTGCGCTTGTGTCCTTGGTCCTTGGCCTTGACCTGGAGCATTCCTGTCCTTGGCCTCGAGAGTGTCTGTCCTCGGAAAGGCTGTCCTTGGCCTCGGATTTTTTTTTGTGTCCTTGGCCTCGAGCCTTGTGTCCTCGACTCCACCTCTGTGTTCTAATACAAAGTTTTATTGCCTATACTCTAGGTAATCAATTTGTTTATTAAAGCTTAGGCTATTAAATAACCTAGTGCCCTTGGTACTGTAATGGCCAAGCAAATAAGAAATTTTTGAACCTATTGGGCTAGACAAGTGACCACTTATAATTACGGACAGTGAAGCATATGTTTCTTTGCCAGTGGCAGTGACAATTAATAATAGTTCTGGGGACAATTCTGATAAGGAAACTACTGGCAGGGCTGGAACCAGTACCAGTAATGGTACCATATGCATTGATGTGAATATACAGACATTGCAGTGCAATGTCACTTGCTTATAGATATTTACTTTTAGTCGTAATTTCAATATATGTTGACACTCTTTTTTGACTCTATAAAAAGTTATCGATTAGATTATCGATTATTCTTTACTTTTTTTTTCATTATCGATATCGCCTAATCTTTACTGTATTTTTGAAGTATCGAATATCGATTATTCTTTACTTTTTTATTATCGATTTCCAAACCTGCATACCGTACTTATTGGTACAGTACGTTTTATGTGCAGCCTGCGGCCGTTAATTAAAAATATACAATATAGCAACAGCTGCTAAACCAGTTTTTGTGTCCAAACTCTGTTTAATTTAGTCTACGTTGACCACATGGTGTATTCTCAAATAATCATTATCAAATCAATCAAATCTTTCATTGTACTTGCTGTATTACGCAAAAGCGCGTCACGAGTTTGCAGGGCTCATCTATGCGTCATTGCGCCCGAGCAACGCAGCTTTTTTCGAAGAAATGTCGCAGCGGTAGCGAGTCGTAAACAACTCTGTGTCCGATTTGACTGGCCCAAGGTTTGAACCCCAAACCTCTAGCTCGAAAGACAAAAGCGTTACCGCTTGACCAACTGGCCGGTAAGTAATCATTATAACTTCTTAATTTGTCGTTGCAATAGTATTATAATGTCATAATTCACAAGTATGGCCAATTGCGATGTCATAACAATTGCCTACAGATGCTAGGACTATCGTGGCATATCATATACTGAAGATAAATTTGAATGCAAACAATTGCGACACTTCAGCTGAATATGCTGTGGCTTAAAAATCCCAGTCTCATCACTAAATTTTCGCACACTTGATTTAATAAAACTTAATTTTTGACACAAATTGTCACTTTATTATCACTAAAGTATTCCTGAAGCATAACGAATCACCTCTAGAAGTTGCGTTATTTTTTGTTCTATAAGGTTTTGACGGCCTTAAATGAAGTATCGGCATATAAAGCTCAGTAGTTTTTTCGGTTCTACATGTTATTAAGTTCAGAGCTGGGCAAGTCCGCAAATCCGCAATTGCGGACTAACGAAAAAAGTTGCGGACATGCGGACTTTGGCAGTTTAAATTGCGGACTTGCGGTAGCGGACTATTTTAAATTTTAGTCCGCAATTCCGAAACTTTTATACAAATATTGAAATTCCTTTCTATTTTTGTAAAATATTTATGTTTTCACCTAGTCAAACATTAGATATCAATTTAATTTTTCGAGTTCAAGTTCGGCAAAAATATCAAGTTTTTCGAGTTCAGGCTGACAAAAATCCAAAGTCTGCGTTTCGGCTTAGTCACTTTCTTTTTGTTGACATGCTGTTTTTTCGAGTTCGGCAAAACAATCGACTTTTTTCGAGTTTAAGTTCGATTTGGCAGCCTTTATTCAAAGTATGACGTTGTTGTTTTTTACCGTGAGTTCACAAAATTAGTTACTGTTGTATCATTTTTTGCACTGGTGGCAAGTACCGTCGCTACGGTGGGGCCCAGGGGCGCCGTACCTCCCCTAACGACTGCTTATGCCTCCCGATTTCGGTTTACTCAGAATGCTTTCTTGGAGCATCATGTAACGACAAGACAACAGGCAATAATGGAAAAAGAATAATAATTTTCAAACATAATCCTCGTTTGAAGTTTTCTCGATTGCTTGTAAAACTTGCTGGCCATCAACTGCTTTACATAAATGAGACTCAATAATCCGTCTTATTAATATGCCTTTACGGATGTGTCGCGGAATAGGGATGTATGCTATAGAAGCGTTACCGGTATTTCGTTAGTGGTTATGACCTGAAACAATACGTGAAAACATTTTTTTAAAAGACCAGCTGTTTTTTTTTAGAGCACACTCAAGATTTATTTTAGATCGTAGTCAGTCGCGCAACCAGAGGAAAGGGGCTAAGGGGGCATCAGCCCCATTTAGCCAAGTCATTTAGAAAGTATAACCAAAAAGAATAAGCGTTTAAACGTGTTTTGGAATTGACTTAAAGTATACAGAGGCTCAAGAAGCTAGACAATTTAAATCTTTCAATGGCTTCTGAATTTTAGCAATTTACTGTAATTATTGGTATGGTTTTAAAACGTGCGAAATGTGATTTAAATGGCGTTATAAAACTGCTATCTTTGCCGAAAAATTGCAAAAATCACCCAGCAGCTGGGGGCTTAGCCCCCTCTGTGACACGTTTGAGTTGCAACGGTTTGTTCAGCACAGGACCTAAATTAGACAATTTTTGTGCAAAAAACATTTACTTTTGGTTCAAGCTCCTCTCTCTTAGCAAAACCCTGGTTGCTCTTTTGGTTGCAATCACTCCTGCTGACAGATTTTTCAAGCGATTGTACGGGCCGCATATGAAAGGAGCTATTAAACGCTGCCGGGCTTATGTGTGTCTTTTTTCAAAGATGAATACAAAATTGTAGCTTTAAAATATCAGTTTTTATGTGCAAAAGTTCAGTCTCTTTTCATAGTGCCCCCCATTTTCGGCTAGGGCCCCTCACTTCGTTTGGTCTGGTGACGGCACTGTTGGTAGCATGTGGTCAGGGGTGCCGAAACCCGGGGGGGATGGGGGGATATATCCCCCCCAATACTTTGGCTGTATCCCCCCCAATAATTTGAGTATGATCTACATTTGCATCCCCCCACTAATTTGACTCTGGTTTGCGTCTGAGCGCACAGTAGCGTAGCCAGGGGGGCGGGGGGGCTATAGCTCCCCCCACCCCTTGGCCTGTCAACCAAAATGCAGAATAAGGAAAATACCAAGTTTTTAGCTCTTTTGAGACTGTTTTTTGCGCTGGAATTTACTAAAAATGATTTAAAGCATCTTTTGAAACATATATTCAGGGGGGGACTAATTGTCAATAATTAAAGTCACAAATCAATAAAAACTTTAAAAAATGCCCAAAAATAAACAATCAAATTTGATCGCTATTATAAAAACGCCAAACATAGGTTTTATAGACAAATATACTATAAACTCAGGAATAAGGGAAGGGGGGTTATTTAGTGTTAGTAAATTACCAATCACTTCTCTCAAATATCTTTCCATTAGCCCCCCCCCAATTATTTTTCTTTATAAAATATAGACGAAATAGATTACTCCGCGTGAGTTTTATTGAATAATAGAATTTTATGATGTACCAGCATGTAAATAAGAGAACTGCAATGTTATCATTACCCACTTCCTACATAGCTCATTAATGCAACCAGTTGAATCATGCTGCGCTGCCAATTTCTATGCCACGTTCTAAAAGCATTATTTTTTATTAAAATAGCTCAAAAATTAAGTTATTTTTGGAAAAAATGCAAAATTTTCGAGCGCTGGGGGCTCTGCCCCCAGACCCCCAAAATAGCCCCCCGTTGCGAATTTCTGGCTACGCGCCTGTGAGCGCAGGTTTCCACTTGAAATCGGGGAAAAAAATGTTCCATTTTGGGGAAGACTTTTTTTTGGTCTTTACTTAATTTACTTACCTGAAAAAAATCGTGGTCGAGGTTCATCCCCCCCAATGTTGAAAATTGGGCAAAATTGGGGTCAAATTGCAAATTATCCCCCCCAATGCTCAACAAAGATCGGCACCCCTGTATTAGGTTATCTCGTTCCAACAGTATTTATAGAAACTAGGTACTGAAAATTTAGTAATACTATTGGTGATATGACTGTTTTTTTGCCTTCTATTCCATTTGCCTTTTCCTGCCTTGAAAAAAAATTGTATTTTTAGAATATGTTGTTGTAAGCGGAAATACGAATTGTTCTTTACTGTTTGATGGCTTCTCACTGTAATCCAATATGCCTTTTAATCTTCGGATCCCTAGATTCATTGTAGCATTTTTAAGGGTTCGTCGTTGGGTTGTGCATTATGCTTCATGAAGTTAAGGCACCTACTGTATAAGCATAAGCGCAACCAGGAGGGCTGGAGGCTACAACCCCCCTTGGCCAAGTCACTTAAAAACTTTTACCAAAAATACAAGAATTAAACCTGTTTTGAGTTGGACCGGAAAGTAAGAGGGGTTGGGCAATTCTTAAGTTTGCCATCCGAAAAAGCAGCTCAATAACAAGTCATGCTGTGGCTCATTTACTACAATCAACGTTTGTGTGTAATTCCTTTTATTGCGGAATGTATCCACCATACGCTTGCTATTCTTTCCACAAGTCACAGCTTTTGATTTATCTTTGCTAATCAACTCTGAGCAGATCACTTAGGGACGTGGTTGATTGCAAAACTCTTCTACTCGGTTCATAAAAGTTGCGGACTTGCAGTGCGGACTTCAAATATTACGAAGTTGCGGACTTGCGGTTGCGGACTTCAAAATTTACGAAGTTGCGGACTTGCGGTTGCGGATTCAAGAATCCTGAAACGCCATTGTGGAATTGCGGTTGCGGACTAAGCTTTTAAACGTGCAATTGCAGACTTACGGTTGCGGATTAAGAAAATTGAAATTCAGTTGCGGACTTGCGGACTGCGGACTTAAAAAAAAACTTGCGGTGCCCAGCACTGATTAACTTTAAGAACCCCTTAAGCCAATGCTGATTAACTTCTTAGGCTCTGTTCACTCTTATTAAAGAGTTCTTTGTTTCATCCTTCCCTGATGAAAATAGTATGAGAGCAAGCTATCAAGGCTCGTAGATTTTGAATGAATTTCCAATAAAAATAGCTCAATTTTTAAACTGTTTTGTACAAATTGCTGCTTAGAGGCATTATCTTTCAGCAAAAAGCATGTTACCGCTGTTACTCACACTTACTTACCAGTTTCCTTTTTTTTTTTTTTGTTTAATCCGTTGTTTTGGTTCATCCTCACAAAATTTTACTCACGCTGGGTGGAATATTCTACCTTTCAAGAAACGCTACCTTAAGCTTATCTTTCGGTATATTGCGATTACAAATCAAATATAAACAAAAAACACGTCATAATAGGTCGCATATGTCATTAATGGATCGTTGTTTAACCAGATTAATTGGAGGTACGGCACGCAAAAAAAGCGCACCAAGGTACGGTACGTTTGTACGGTACGCTTCAAACATTGAACTGAAGTACGGTACGCTGGTACGGTACGGTTAAAGGTGCGAGGTTCATAGTACGCAAATTCTGAACGTACTGTACCGTACTGCCATCCTTGGTTAGGGCAATTTTATTAGTTTAGATTCGCTTTGACTCCATGTTTCTTCACCCAGCAGATCCAGTGATAATTTACTTTAAACACGACGTCAGTGCTTTTTGATTTTTAGCGCAATTTTGACGTTTTCAATGGGCAACGCTGTTGATTAGCAACGTCGACCCATCCAAGTTTTATGGTAAGGCACTACAAGACGTTGATTAGACTACTGTGTTGAACCAGTTTGCGGCAGACTAATTATTTTAATCCTGTCAGTACAAAAAATATTTGAGTAGGAAAAAAGAACAAATGCACTAGGCCTAAGCGTAGCTATGCGATTTCAGTCAAAATTAAGCTCTCAAATCGTGTAACAAACGTCTAGGAACAAGCAAAGATAAAGCTACTAGACTATTGGTTGCTACTTGGTTTTGAAGTTTTGTTATACAGGACTAAAGTAGCCAAATACGATTGGCCAGCTAAGGAACATTGGTACTCTCATCAGTTAGGTCATATCGTTGGAGTTAGCACCCTACTAGTAGCCTACTGTAAATAGCCTTGCTGATAAGTTAATGATTTGGACCCAAGCGTGCATAATTGTTTGGATACGCTGTATGTGTAACAGTACAGTATGCTTTTTTTTTCCGACTCGTATTTAATCTGTTGACTGAATCGAACTGATAAATGCACAGCAAAATGGCTTAACGCAGTGGCCTAAAAGCAATATATCTAGCGCCGCCTTACGATAGAACTCGGATGGCATTAACGTTGCTAATCGACGTCAGTGTTGCCCACTAAACTCGACAAACTTGCACTTAAAATCTAGAGACTTCACCGTTGTGTTTGAAGAGAACATCTCTGGACCTGCTGGTTTCAACGCTAATCTTACGCAATACGATTACCGTAGTCGAAGCCAGGATTTTTGATTAGGGTGCTAAAACCGCAAATCACACGCAATGGTTTCATCAAAAATTTTCGAAAAGAGTGGCTTTTTATGGGATAAAAGATATTGTAGAATGGAGGATCATAAATCCGGGCATAGGTTGGCTCGTAACCGGGATTTTGCCTAAGGGGTTTGGAGGCTTTGCTACCTGCCACTGGGCGATTTTTAGGAAAAAATAGCTATTTTTAATGCCATTTAAATCACATTTTGCACGTTTTTAAAGCCATTTGAAAGTAATAAATTTTTAAGATTTGAAAGTCAATTGAAAAAAAAAATTAAATTGTTTAGTCTTCCTATTGCTTACCGGTCAAGTCCTAAGCACGTTTAAAAGCTTGCATTTTGGAGTTAAATTTTTTTTTTAAGTAACTCGGCCCATGGGGGGAAACAAGATAGATTGCTTCTTGCTATATCTTTTTTTTGCAGGAAGTTTTTCCACCCACTTCACTTAATCTGTCAATGGCACTGGGCGCCTTTCAAAAACCAAATGCATTCGTTATTAAAACATCGTGTTAGTTTTGTTAAGTTTATGGGTATATTTACTCAAGAGGTACTTTTACTCTTGGTGTGCTGTTAATTTTAAATTACAAGGGCTTCAACCCCCTTTGCCAAATCACCTAAACAATTTCACCCCAAAATACAAACGTTTAAACGTGGTTTGGACTTCAACTGCTAGTAAGAGGGGTTGAAGGTGTTGGGCAATTTCATTCTTGTAAATAACTTCCGGTTTCAACAAATTAATGTAGTTCTTTCAAATGGCTCTATAACAGCGTGCCAAACGTAATACAAATGGCGTTAAAATTACTATTTTTTTCCAAAAAATCATAAATATCGCCCACTTGGCTTTGTTATTACATTAAAAACATTGTGTGGTGACATTAACAACATATTGCATTGACATAAAAATTAAAACTAAATTAATTTTGTGCAATGAAATGAAAAACATACAGTATCCCCGTGATAAATAAAAATCAATATTTTTTGTTGTGGCGCTGACAAGGAAAGTTTGACAATCAATTATTTTTCTTATCAAGTAGTCTGATAAGTTTGCAGATTCCAATCTGAAAATTCGACTAAAATACAATCTTTCAAAAAAGATAATACTGTATTGTAGATCTATTAGGTGGTTAGTAAAGAGTGTAAAATATGCCAGCTGCAGAGGGCAAGAAAGTTCTATTTAGCTTTTAATCGCATGTTGGCGCCATTGCACTATACCGTTGGTTTCAAAATACTTAGGCTGTAATGTTTCTGTTGTTCGTAATGATCATAAACGTCCCAGTTTTGCTTGATATTACAGTATATGTATATGTTAATATACTTTAGGTTCATAAAACATAAATCTCACGATACTGTTAAGTCAAAAGTATTTAGAGCAATGTCTTATTTGTCTGATTAGATGCTGATATTGCTATACAATAATTATATAGGTGATGATCGGCGACATGAAGCCATTGACAGCAAAACAAAAAACAAAACTGAATAGCTTCAAAAAGTAGAAATGTTGAGCAATAACATGATAAATCTCTTTAAAGCTATGCCAATAGCATGTAACGTCACGCTTGTTTTTCCAGTATGCTTTTTAGAAGGAAATACATCTATTTTTAGCAACTAAGCAATAATGACTCAATTTTAGCACTCAAAATGCATGTGTACTATATTTTTATATGAATTGGCTTATTTTACCGTCTTTTTTTCTGTAACATTTAGCTTGTCAGGTAAACGACATTTAGCTAAAAACGGTATGTAACATTTGTGAAGTTGAAAATCTGTGGCGATGGCACTGAAAACATTTGAATCAATACGCATGGATGTTGTTAGCGCGTTGGACTAACCAAGTAAGAATCAAAATAAAATGAATAAGCTAACATTCATTTTCTAAAGCACTTTTAAAAAATAGCCATAACGTGATTTTAAGAATTTTACAATCAAATTAGTCTTAGCGCGGAAAACTTAAAACACACAATAATGTATTTACACTTCTTAAATTTTTAATTGTTTGATACATTAATAAATATTCATCCTCCGTTCCCAAAAAAGCATCAGACAGCTTTTCGAAAAAATTCTCACCCCTTTAGAAATTTCAATAAAAATTCAATTTGACGTTTTCAAATTAACTAATTACTGTGCTTGCATTCCCAACGGTTACTGCTAATTAAAACTACTTTTGTTACTGCAAATTACTGAAAGCACAATGAAGGGAGGAAGTCATTTGTGTAGACTTTTGCGCAAGATCTTCTCATTAAGTGCTCAACATCGATGCTGGATGGTCATTGAAGCACTGTTTGTCGAATAACGTCCGAAGCAAAAGTCAAAACAAAAGTATGTGATGGCAATATTTGTTATGCTGGCTTTAGCATTTCTCAAAATTTTAAACAAGTACTTAGTCAAAGAGTACTTCCGCATTAGAACCTTGCTTAACTCCAAACATTGTGTAGGATTTTCGTTTAGAGGAAGGAAATGAACATACGCGGAAATGAAGTCACTGCAATTTCTGCTGCACTAATAGTTTTAATTCTATGAATTTCACAACAAACAACAACAAGGAAGTAAGGCAAGTAAAGATATACGTAGGTGTTCTTGCTAAGCAGCTTCACATACAATCACCATAAAGACCTTTGTCAAGATGACTTTACAAATTTGTTTTTCTACCGCTGCCAAATCATTTTACAGTGCTGGAGTAACACTTTTTATGTTGGATGTTTTAAAATGTAATATGTAAACTAGGCATAAATTTGTGATAAAATAAATTTAGTATCGTCGAAAAACACAAATCATTTGATACAATATTGACTTAAGCGTTCTGTTTACTTTCACTTTCTTCGTTTACGTTACCCAACTGTGTAGCGTTCAGTTTTTAGAATTAGGCTGCATTTAAGCAAACATTTAAAATAACATTGATCGCTGATGAATTATAGAGGCAGTGGAAATCTGTGACGCAAATAGATGCTGTCACTATTGCGTTTTAAAGCGACGTGTTTTGCCGCGAGCTTTCAAACTAACCAGTTATCAGGTTTCCCTATAGAGTGCAATCATTTTTTCCTCCGTGATTTTATCGTGTGTAGTTTATATTAACCGGTTTGGCGCTGTTACGTTGCCAAGGATCCCAAAAAAGGCAATCACAAGCATCAAAAGCTGGAAAGCAACACACTCAATTAAGTTTATTAATTCGCACAATGCTCTCAAATTTTCTTTTTTTTTATTGTTTTATTCGTTTTTCGACGACGTTGTATCCATTGTCGCGGAACCAACTAATTGTTCGTTTTTTAGCTTACATGTGCTCAATTAAAATTTTTTGCAGGTACAAAGCAATTATTGCTGATAAATTTTTGTTCGTCTTTCATGAAACCGTTCGGTCTAAAGTTTTAAACCCATCTTACATTAAGTTTGCATTGGCGTAGTAAAACAGTCAATATCATTTCGTCATATGCTGCACTATGTTGTTGAAAAAGCTTGTACAATAACACGTTCACGAAAATTATCACTCTTTAAAAGATTTGAATGACAACCGTAATTTTTTTTTTGTCGAAGTATGTCAATAATTTGCTCCGAAACCAATTAGATCTATATGAAAAAAGATTCAACACATTTTGCCCTAAACGAAATTACAATTTTTATAAAAACCTTCAAAAGGCAATCACGTTTGTGCTTTTGTATAAGCTGTTGTTGTGATCATATTATACCAAATCAAATAATTAATTATTCTCGCTGTATTACGCCGAAGCGTGTAACGAGTTGGCGGGGCCCATCTTCTCGTCATTGCGCCTGTGGGCGACACAGCTTCTTTCGAAGAAATATTGCAACGGTGGCGGGCCGTTGGCAACACTGTGTTCAATTTGACCGGCCAAGATTTGAACCTTGGACCTCTTGCTCCAGAGACAAACGCGCTACCGCTCAACCAACTGGCCGGTTTGAATTGATTTGATTACCATATTATGAAGCAATATTATTACGAAAGAGGTTAGGAAATTTTACAAACCTTCATCTAAAACCGCTACTATATAAAAAACCTCATTCAAGATGGCTTATTGCCGCAATTAAACTGCTAAATTTCGTTTGCAAAAAAATTTTATCCATAAACAAAAGTACTGGTTTTAAAATAATAGCAGCAATAATCAAACTTAATAAATTCAATAACTAGTGAATTGCTAAACGCTAAACTTAGGCCACTTTGCCCATTTTATTGAATTGTTTATTGCTTGGGTTCTTTGAGCTGGCTTTGATGAAACTTCGATTTTTGGAGAATCTCAAGTTCAGAGTATTTCCTTGGAAAAAGTTTTTTGTGTGATATTGTAAATAGTTTGATGTGATTTTGCTATTAGGTTCAAATTTGCCTGCTCACGCGGTCAAATAGTCGAGACAGCAGACTGGTTAAGAATGATTTGGTTAGGAATGAAATTTTTAGTGAAATTTTCTGAAATACTTTGTTTTATTATTTGAGGTTAATCTACAGAATTAATTCTCATTTATTCTGTTTTCAAGCAACAAAGAACATATTTTACTACATGACAAATTACTTTTTTTGCCAAAATTATACGCTTAATTAAGTTAAATTTTTAAGTGATGAAGATGATCAAAAAAATCAAGACTTTACTATAATTAGTGCAATATTTTCACGGCACAAAATATTTGCATTACCATTATTTTTTTACCCAAATGTATCTAACGAATTCTATTTTAAAAACCTGTCATAGTTACCGTCAGTGGTGTCTATAAATATTGTCAATATTGCTCTCAAGTCGGGGTACAAGATGTTATATTTGAAGTAGAATATTTCGAGAAATCGCTTAAAAATGCCTGTGCTGTCACATCTCACATGCTGGTACTGGAAAATGACAGTTATGTACAAACAACAACAATACGTACAAAGTAAATCAGCATTGAACTTTTAATCTTTATATGGAAAGACTGAGTACTGCTATTTTCCAGTATCATCATTTTCAATGACCACATTTTCAAGTACCGGAATTTTTCAGTATCGGTGTTTATTAGTATTGACATTTGACAGTATCGGCTTTTTCTAGTATGCGGGCTTTTTTAGAACTGACGTTTTTCTTGACACCACCGGTGGAACATATTTTTGGCTGCTGTCCTAGCTCTTAAAATTGATTTTGTCTATTTTTGTTTTCATATGATTTAACGTAAATTTATGACACGTTCGCAGCTAATAATAATTTAATTGTGATGTTTTGACGTTTGCGTGGCCAGAGTTTTAATATTTAATCGCTTGCATGCTATTTAGCGTAAAGGCTACCAGCGCCGAAGCCCAGGAAAGCGCCACCAGAGCGGCGACCACCCAAAACAAGCAATGCGAATTGGCAATTACTTGCATTGGATGGTCGCCATTCTGGTGGCTCTTCCTGGTACTTTCGCGCGGGTAGCCTTTACGCCAGATACCACGTAAACGACTGAACACGTTTGAAGCTATTAAATATTTTAATTTTCAATTTATAAGATCTTTTTTGAAATGGAAGAATTCATAATGAAAATGTACTTACGTAGCTTGACTTCTTTGTATGATATTTATATAATGATATGCGTCTTGAAATTTTAACTAGTACAAATTTTTTAGGTCTATAAAGACCGCATTTACACTCTAGCAAGTTTATTGCCCAGCATATATTAAAAGGGCATTCAAGTCAAGTTTTTCGCTCTTGACCAAAACGTTTGGATATGCCTAAAATGCACTCTCCAAAAAATGAGGTTTCTACGTCTTCCTGTTTTCAAGGTACTGTAATTCAAAATTAGCAATTTTCTCTTACTTCAGTGTTTCCATTTTGACAGTATTGCGACAAAAAATTAACTTTTGCAAAAATGGCTTACATTTATTGAAAAGCTGTTAATTTTACGTTCTAAACTTTTAATTTGTTTCACACTAACTCTGCAGCAAAACCTTTATTGAGAATGCAGAGCATGCAGTAACCCTTTAAAATTTCGTTTTTAATTGGCAACCCTAAATAATTTCCAAAGGAAAAAGTCTTTCTTAGGGGAAAGCTAACCTGTTATATCTCTGGAAAGAAAGGTCGTAAAAACCTCAAATTTGGTAAAGTTATTCTTTAAATCTGTCAAATTTTTTAAAAAATCGAGCGAAAAAATTTCCGTCTTAAATTTCTTTTTAACTATATAGTAAATGAACTCCAAACATTTGGCATTCCTAAAATGTCCAGCCGTATTTTTGTCTCTGTTGCGTCATAAAAACCTTTCAACCAATCCACTTTCGTTTTCATGGCCCTTCATGTTTTATCACATTTATACTTGCTATACTTAATTTATTCAAAATCGCGTAAGTCATTGATATGTAGTCATGTGTGCTTTGCACACATTTTGCTTTGAAATTATAACAATGTGACAAATAACCCGTAAAAAGTGTAAAAATTTCTGGATAAGTAAAACGTATCAAACTGCAAAAAATGTTTTATCCGTAATTTGTGTAAGTTTTGCTTTTTGCTATTGTCTGAGTGTCAGACAAAGTGCGTTACATTCTCACGAAAGCTCGCAGAAATTAAAAAAAAAATCAGTTAGTCTTAAGGCTACCGTTGTTATTCTTTTGCAGAAATGTTATAGACTAATACGCCTATTCGGAAGAACTTTAGATTGCAAATAAAAATGCATAACATATTAGATCAAAAAATGTGGAAGCTCTGAAAAAATATGCTGGGCCGTTATAAGAAAGGTTGAGTGGTGGAGGGCTTGCTTTATGGGGTAGCAGAGGCAAAACGTTTGTTGGTCATTTTTCACAATAAAATGAAATAACGGTACCGTAAAATAAAATGTAGTTACTGTCTGATTCAAGAAGCTACTACGGTACGGTAAGATTTCCCATAATCCGTACCTTGAAAAAAATGCTGGATCGTAATTCCATACTTCAATAAATTACCTACGCCAAAGTGCGGTGGAAAAAATTTCCATACCGTAATTTCGTATCTATTACGTACCACTGGTTATGCAAAGTTTAGGTTACCTGCTGCGCAAATTATGGTATAAACAGGTTGTAAAAACGTTGCTGATTTGTTGAGCAAACGGGCAGTGAAAACCCTTTCGTACGCGAGAAGTGTAAAAAATACCGATTAATAGTCGAGTGGACGGAGCGTTTGGTCCTGAAATGGCAGACTCCGATTCGATTCCTGTCGATTCAAACCTAAGACTATAAAATTTGGTATTCACAGCTTCCCTGATTGACGTTCAGCAATAAAAAGGGACAAGCTGAAGCCTCTATAACCTGTGTGATAGACTGGTGGCTGGCTGACTCCAAGACCGTAACCTAAAGGTCTCTTCGCTGTCTCTAGGGAAAAGCAACTTGGTGATTAAAGATGTAATCGCAATTACGATTATACTTGCAATTGCAATTGCAATCTCACATATGTTCTGCTTCTGTTTTTTTGCTATACATGCGCTTTGCCCTGAGGATGACAGGAGATAACAGTGAGCTACCGACCAATCGTCTAAGTTAGCTGATTTAGCGCTGTCTAAAAGTGTTCACTGTTTCTCCGACACGTTGTGTGCTACTGTTAGGAAACAATCGTTGGCAGATCAAACAAGCCTTAAAGTAGGTACGGAAAGATACGATATGGTGCGGAAAAATTAATATCGTATTTCCGTACCATACAGTACTTGTTTGAAAATGCCGTGCGTAATTCCGTACCGTATTTCCGTGCAGTACAATACGGTAAATAACACCTTGGTCTGGTTACGTTATCACGAATTTTATTTTTATATTTGTTTGAGAGTTAAGTGTTTTGTTGTTTGATACATTGTTTATAAAAGTTGTGCATGGGCAATGGGCAAATTAATGGCGTACACGCCCATCTACCTTATACAAATAACTCATTAAAAATCAAAGGATTTTAACATTTATAAATAGCTCTTCCGATTTGACCTAACTTTTTTTCAGAATAGGCAAAGTTACTAATTGACCAATTACCGTCACTTTTATTTCCTAGTCATTCGCAAGTTATACTTTGGAAAACGCACGTAGCAAAACTCGCAATCATTTTGCGTAGACATAAATTGAATTCTCTCAAATGCACAGTTGCAGTTTACGCATATTACTTGCACTCACTTTCGATCTTCCATACTCCTGCTATAGATTTGTGGTCAACAAGCGGTAGCCAAATATGAAACTTTCAGCTGCTCAGTTGGAAATTGTTTTTTTTATTTATTTATTTATTTTTTTTCAACTAATTTTCGTATTGTGATGTAACATATCCGAAATACAAAGAAAAATTTAAACAATTTTTTCGCAGCAAAAAATTATTATCAGGGGAGTCATTCTGTGCTGTTCGTGGAAACGCCGAAAATTCTTGTTCGGGAGCGTTCGTGAGAACGTTCGCAAGAACGCTCCAGAACCGAACAAGAACATTCGTCAGTCGATATTCTATGCTTCTTTCGGGAGTGATCGGAGATTGTATTCTTGTTCGGGAGCGAGCGTTCGTGTTCGGGAGCGTTCGTGAGAACGTTCGCAAGAACGCCACCGAACCGAACAAGAACATTCGGCAGTCGATATTCTTTGCTTCTTTCGGGAGTGATCGGAGATCGTACGAACAAAACTACGTCACTCCTTGTATTGTTAGGCTACGGCTCCACAGCGGGATATTAATTTTCCAGCGGCGGCGTTTTTCAAAATGTGAGAAAAAATTTTCCTGAAAGATTGCAAATGTGCGATGGAATATTTTAAAATGTGACGATCGGAAAATTTTGTTGGAGCAGGGTGGGAAAATTAAATATTTTCCTACTAGCAATAATTTTCGCAAAAATTAGTTTGGAAAATTTATCACAGCACCTTTGATAAATTTGAGCGCGAAAATGGTTGTAAAATTCATAGGTTACGTTAGGTCAAATACTTAGGTCAAAGCACATGGTTTATGATGTCACATTAGAAATTAGAAAATTTTCGTTTGTGCGAAGTAAATTTTCTTGCGGAATGGAAAATTATAAATTTATTTCACTGTGACGTAACAATCGAAATTTTAACTCCTTGATACTAGTCGGTAAATCAAAGCATTCAGCTAATAGCCTTCACTACTTTGGTAAAGCGTATATAACAGTGTTGGTTTTTGAACATAATTTCGAATTCAAGAACTGTAGAACGATGGAAACAACGGCAATCAGGCAATGGGCCGAAGATGAAAAGAACAAGTTAATTGATTTGGTTGAGCTAAATTATGTTTTTTTATTCGAGGGACTATCACCGCAAAAAACAAAACAAATGGTGGACCAAAAATGGCTGGACATTGTAAATGAGATTAATTCTTTAGGCATGGGTTCAGCACCCTTGACCGTGAAAAAAGCAAAGAAAAAATGGGCTGATATAAAGTCAATTTCGAAAAAAACGGTTGCAAAATGGAAAATGAAGCCAACAGAACCGGTGGAGGACCTAACACTGCAACAAAGCCGAATGAAATGCAATTTCGGATTGCCAATTTTATTGGACACGTCCATACTTTCGGAATCCCAGGAACCGAAAAGTGCGATATTGCGGCGGTGACCACTAGTTACGCTGAAACTGCAAATAATTCTCCATCACCAACACAATTATCAAGTGTTTGCTACCGTGATTTGTTTGACACCGAAAATCCTCCGTTTAATGTCGACTCCAACAGCAGCCCTAGGAACTCATTGTCGCTGACCCAAGATGATAATTACTCTATTGCATCAAGTGTAGCACAAGTTGGAAACACACCACCAGTGGCATCTCTAATATTGGCTGAAGTACCGGTGCCTCCAAAAAAAAAGCGCTTGAGTAAAGAGGAGGAAAACAAAGAACTATTCAAAATTGAACAAAAAATTGCAACGAGCGTGGAAAATATTCAAGGGGAGTTAGAAAAAACAAACCAAGCGTTAAATGAAGTGGCAAATCAGCTGAAATTATCAAACACTATAAACCATGAACTCGTCGAAGTTTTGAAAACTTTTTCCCAAAATACCTGTTGTAGGCCTACGTTTGAAAGTGTTAAGCAATGACTTGAGGATCCCTAAGTGATGGACTATCGTCTCTGGAGCGGTCTGATGTAGCAACGTTGTCAGCTGTTTTGTATTTCGTAGCAATTGCTATTGTGTTATTGTTATTTCGTCGCAATGAACGCAAATAAAAAAATCATCAAAAAATCTTGAATTTTTTTCAGTATTTGCTGAAACTAAAAGTTTTCCAACGCATCATGTTAGCTCGTTTAAGTTGAAGTGTTATTATTGATCAATGCAATGATTCTTGATCTTTGCTCTTCTCCGCTAGATGTTGCTTCTGTATGACCATCGTTATCGTCATTATCGACTGCAGGTGGAATGTTTAACAAACCATCAACTAATGGAGTCCTACGGCGGCGGCAAATGTTATGCAGGATAGAGCATGCAATAAAAATCTTGGCAGTTTTATCAGGCGAATAACAAAGAGTTCCACCGGTGTGGTCTAAAATTCTCCAACGACTTTTCAAAACACCAAATGATCTTTCGACCAAACAGCGAGTTCTACGATGAACTTCATTATAATGACGTTCTTCCCTTGTTTTAGGACTATTGATAGGGGTCATTAGCCATCGTCTTAATCCGTAACCGCTGTCACCCAACAACCAGCCATCTCCATGCAATCCTCTTTCAAACTGGTTGCATAACGCCGACGTGCTCATTATAAATGAGTCGTGATGTGAGCCAGGCCATCTAGCAACTACATCCAAATAAACCATGTCAGCATCACATACTGCTTGCACATTTATCGAGTGAAAATTTTTTCGGTTGACATATGCGTACTCATCTATCGTTGGAGCAATGATTGGAATATGCGTCCCATCTACACAACCTAAAACTCCCGGAAAACCAGCAATATCGTAAAATTTGTGCTTGGTTTGTTCTCTTTCCGCAGGTGTAGAAGGCATGTAAATAAACTGCCCTGCTTTCCGGCATAGTGCTTCTACAAAATTATTTAAACATCGACTAACAGTGGGTTGCAAAACGTTCAAAGCATTTTGAGCACTATTTTGAAAACTTCCAGATGCTAAACACTTCAAAGCAACAAGAATTTTTTCTTCTAACGTAATGTCGCAGATGCGACTACCTCTCCCACCAAGTTCACTTCTTAATAAAAAAGCCAATAATCTTACGTCACTTTTAAACAAGCGATATTCACTAACAAATGCTACTTCTGTTAGTTCTTCTAAGGGATTTGGTCTTACGTTGTTCCCTAAGCACATTAGAGCCTGCATTTAACAGATAGTACCTTGCAGCCATCCCAAAAAGCTTACTCTACAACTGTACACTGTTGACGGAATGCCTCCCGAAAGGTAATAGCTTTCGTGGAATTTTAGCGCTTTTTACGAAAATTCGAAAAGAAAAATTCGTACAAGAACATCATAGAATATCGAGGCGAGAGCGTATTCTATGCTCTTACTGAACGCCGAACATTCTTGTCGAAAGCCGAACATTCTTGTCGAATGCCGAACGTTCTTGACGAACGCCGAATGTTCTTGCCGATTATCGAAAATTCGTGTTTCGCACGCATAGCATGGAATACCAAGTCACAGATATTCGGCTGAATTTGCCGATCGCCGAATTTTCGTGTTCGTACGAAAAGCACAGAATGACCCCCCTGAATCATAGATTTGCATTTACCGACGGCGTTATTTAAGCTATTTGAGCAACGAATTTAACACAGGTAGACGGGGGATCCTAAACCGGAGATCAATGAAACACCAAATTTGACATGAATGGGTTGTTGTTTACCAAAACGTTTCGGAAAAATTAGTTTAGAGTTGATGACGTCATCGAGAAGCTGTCGTGCCCAATTTTGACAAAATTGACGTCAGTTTTAATAACATATAATAGGCGATTTATATTTTACACAAAGGTTTGTTTTTGAGTGTAAGTCGAAATGATTACGTCGCAAAAAGTCTAATAAAGTCATTTTAGTTAAATATGGTCCAAAAAGAAGTCCAAATTTTGAAAGTGGCTTCTACAAAATCTCAAAATTGGGAAACCTCAGCAACTTCAAATAGTCAGGTGCAATTTGTGAATGAATTAGATTCAAAGTAAAGTTAATTTTAAGAAAAACGCTTCTTTGTAAAGGAATTTATGACAACCCCAGTCTAAAAAAGGGTTAATAAAAAAAATGAAAATAATTTTGCTGAATATTTGCTACCAATAAGCAGGCTTTGAAATGACTGAGTTTTAATGCATATTTACAAGATAAAGAAATATAATTTGCGACTCATTTATTTATCACATAAAATTTTCATTACACCCGCTGTATTACGTCGAAGTGTGTAACGAGTTCGAGGGCCCATTTCCGCATTATTACGCCCGGGCAGTACAACTCCATTCGAAGAAATGTCTTAGCGGTGGTGAGCCGTTGGCAACTTCGTGTCCGATTTGATCGGTTCGAGGTTTAAACCTCAGACCTTTTTCTTCCAGAACAAACGAGTCACTGCTCGACCAACTGGGCGATCCTCATTTACTCACAAAAACTTGGACCCAAAAACAAAAATCTTTAACTGTTAAGAAGTCAAAAATAAATGAGTCAAACTTTGAGTTACACCACAAGATAACCTAGGACCAATTAAACTACTAAGTTAGAATTCGTTTATAAACGATTGGCAAATTGCTTGTTTGAATGGTGAAAACAATCAATTCACTTTACAAGTTAAGGTAATTGAGCATAATTTATCCCGTGTGGTGTGAAATGTTAAATTACAGTATGCAAAACTAATTTCAGGCCAGTTAAAATAATTAAATCAATACGATTACATTTGCCGGGTTATGATTGAATAATAATTGCAAATACAGTAGTCAAATAAAACACACACAGATTAGTGATCAAGGAGATAGAGCGTTTGCTACCGAAACGGTAGACTCTGGTTCGATTCCCCGTCCTGTAAAACCATGAAGTACAAAAATTAGTATTCACAGCTTTCCTGTTTGGCGTTCAGCAATAAACACACTGGCTAACAGTGTGAAGCCTGTGATGCGTGTAGTAGATAATTAGGCCGGGGAAAGTTTGACTCGAAAAAAGAAAGTCTTTTTGCTGTGTCCGGGCCAAAACAACTTGGTGAATGAAGACATGATTACATAGTACACAGTTACTTTACAAGGCTATATCTCCAGAACAACACAACTGCTTTCACACTTTTACGTGACTATACACACAACTATCTTTTACCACTGACGCAAAAAAGCATTTATATTATGTTGTAATGCTGTCTATACGTAGCATTAAATCTTTTTACTCTTTTGAATGGCTAAAATATTTATTAATTCAATCAAAATTTAGTTTTAGAGGTTTTGAAGCATACAGCTGGGATTATGTGCAAAATCTAAAGAACTATCTACATATCAAGCTTTCTACAACCTTTTGTTTTTGAGACATTTTGTTTAAGGTTAACTCTCCAACTAGAGTGACCATACATCCGGATTTTTTCTGCACAGTCCGGTTTTTGCTACCTTTGTCCTCCGTCCGGACTCAACCAAAGCTGGTTCTACACATGTCCTCTTTTTTTTTCAATTAAACATTAGAGCAATAATAAGAGCATATCTTTATCTTAAAACTCTTAAAATATTTTTTTGCTTAGTCAATTCCACTTTGGATTCCGTATTGTCGTTTATTGTGTCATGATTTTGATGGGGAAGCTTTTATGTCTATGCTTTGGTTGATAAGTTTACCACCAGCGACTTTTTGTAGGATGATATGTTGGCTTCAAATCTTAATTAATCGCCTGTCAGCAGCTTGCTAAGACAGCTAAGTGTAGCGTTGCGATGCCATAAAATACTGTATTTTTATTTCAGATGAATGTTGTAAAGGATAAAAATCCGGGTTTTTGCCCCACAGTCTGATTGGGGAGCTTCCAGCGCTCACCAGACATTCTATTTGATTAACGTACTTTATTCTATTTGATTGCTAGATTTGATTAACGTACTGAATTCTCACGCCCACTTAATCATTTAATAACATTTGACACCAAATCCTTCTTGTTCCTTCGGCCCTGTAGCATTTTGTTTAAGCGCCCCTGCACAATACTGAAACACAAATGCAAGAGAGAGATGGGTTCCATTTCCGCTGCCTCGCTGTAATAAAAAAATTTTGACTGCGGTCCTGCCAAAAGTAAAAAAACTAATTTTCAGCGTCCTCCTTTTCAACCTTACGGAGATGGTCCAGTCACTCTATCTTCAACCAACTGCGTTGCCAGGTAGCATCAAATTTCCTAGAAATTCGGACACCCTACCTAACTTGTAAAAGCTTTTCTGTTGCTACACTAATTCACGTTGAAGCCTTGCATTCAAGTGCTTTCAAACCGGTTGTAAATGATACCTTAAACAACGTTCTAGAAAAGATGAAATTTTAATTGGCAACTCTGTTGGGGAAATCTAATTTTAACGTAAAATATCCCAGAAACAATTTAGGCAGCTAAAATTTAGTGAAGATTGTTTTTAATTATTTATGATTTTTTGCACACGCCCTAACTGGATGCTTCTTCTTCAATGCAAATTCAGATTGATTTTAGTACTGAATAATGCAGCAAGTATACAGTATAGCGCAAATCAAGCTTTCATACGTTCAATCAAGCTTTCTTTAACGCATTCTGCCTCCAGAATTTCGGCCAACTTTTTTTATGTTGGTTGCATTCTAATTTCCTTTGACAGCTAATATAGAGAAAGACATAGAAACATGAAAGTTAGAAGACAACATTTCCGGTACAACATTTACAGTGTTTACCAAAGTTCACTTTTTAGTATTCGATGCGTTTATGGCATTTCCGATTTACTATGTATTTTAGTTCAAACTAAACACATTTTTTATGCTGTGCTGCGCGTTAAAGCATTACTTTCATAGAATTTATCTGTAAGATGCAATTACGCCTACAACAAATTACTTCGGAGCTGCAATATTGCAAATTTTCAGCAATGGGTCAAAACTGTCATCAATATAGTTACGGTTGCTAGTTTGCAAACAAATGAGTTCAATTTTCACTGTCAGCATTACATGGAAAGCGACCTTAACATGGAGTTGTAATGTTTTTGTTCTGGTGAACTAAAAATTAATGATCACAAGTTTTTGATGTCGCTTTATCTTTTGTTCATTTTTCTATAGGAAGGATATTTTCTTTTCTAATAAAGTTTATAAGATTAAAAAACATAATAAAGAGAAAGAAACATTTTACTGTATACACGTAATTATTTATAATATGTTTTGGAATTAATCGGTAAAATAGTCCTATAGCGAAAACAGTTAATTTGCGTTAAAGATTACTACTATAAAAACAACACAAATCATCTACAAAAAACTCTTTGTTTAGTTAAAGTTTATAAATCTGGGCACCGCTGTGTTGGAATGTTAGCATCAAGCTCACAATCGTAACTGTAATTTGCGTTTTTAGATATACTGATGAAAACTGATTCAGTCCAAAACAGCGTTCTCCAGCATTGCAATCTTGGACAAGGCACAATCCACTCTGCAGTTAGTAGTAAAAACGGAAGCAAATTGACCCTCTAACTCAGGGGTCGGCAACCTACGGTCCGCCTAGGCATTTTACCCCCGCGACCTTGTATATTGCAGCCCGCGACCTTTTTTCAATGATAGATATGCAGCAATAAATCGCCGAAATGATTCAGTCTTCGCCATCAATTCGGCCGAAAAAAGACCTAAATTTCTGGTGAAGATTTTTCTTTTTTGGTCCGTTGAAATGGTGGCGGCCGGCTGAAACCTTGTTAAGACTGAATGTGGCCCACTAGTTCAAAAGATTGCTGACCCCTGTAACAGTTCAAAGTGAACCAAATATTTGATAGCAATCAGTACTGCATTCAATTCAAAAGCTTTCGCATTTAAACATGTCAGTATCAATAAATCATAAATTATCATGCACACTTGATAAAAAATAATAATAGACCAATGCTAAATAATGAGAATTGTCGTTTGTAGAATCATAATAAAGTTCAACCAATTTGTTGAGCAACAGCTATCTTTCACCTCATTGAACATATTTGCAATAATTTGAACAATTTATTTTCAAAAAATGATCTAAAAATTGCTATTACAATTTCCATGATGCTTTCTTTATATTTAAGGCATTCTACATGATCATGATCAATAAGTTTTCTCAAATTAATTCGCGTTGGCGCATTTATTGCAACCGAGAAGCAAAAAAACTAATTAATATCAATTGGATCAACAGCATACTGAAGTTTGAAATATAAAATAAATTTTGCCTAAAAACGGCATCTTAAGTTGCTTACCAAAGTAGAATAATCAACTACAGCCATAAACTCAAATTATTACTTTAAAACTTTCGCTGTTTCGTACTCTCAGTGTTCTGAAAATGTACTCAATAGCAACCGTTTCTGATAAAGTGCTCAACAGCATGGTCATAATTATATTTAGCACACCAAAAATAAAAACTTCTAAAACTCCATAGTCTGTTTCACTCTTAGTGGGATCTTTAGAGATAACTTATTTGAATAGGATTCAATTTTTTAACCAATTCTATAAACGCTTTTTACAATGCATTCAAGCTTTAATATCGGCAGCGTGGCGGAGAGATTAAAGGCGTCGTATTTACGATTACCATGATCGCATAACTGGGTTCAACCCGCACCCTGGTCACGTTGTTGCGTCTTTGGATAAGACGCTTTACGATGATTGTCTGTACTCTGTGGCTTCGAATAAGCAGCAAACTCAGTGGACAAGAAATTGAAGAAATCTACAGGAACATTGGATCACTGGAAATTCCTAAGTCTGTGCGGATTTCTCCAAGCACGAAGTAATTAATCGCGATAAAAAGAGCGTCGATCTTCCAGACGTTAGCGTCTGACGCTGTGCGGTAATATAAAGACAAATATGCTCAATAAAAACAATATATAACGAAATACGGTAAGTTAGTCAACGGCTGCGCGCTTTGAAGCTTAGTAGTGAACTATTTCAGTAACACCAAAGATTTGTAATATCAGAAAATGTAGTGTTAGTATATTACATTTTCTTTCCAAATCTATGAAGCAGCTCACTTGCTAATTAGTTTACAATATAACAAAAAAGGTACAATGGTTTTGATGCATAAGAAAACAAGAAAATTCAAACAAAAATAATCAGTATCCTCTATTGCCAATTGCCGCATAACCAACAAACTACATCATTTTCAAAGAAACGAGTTTCAAAACGTCTTGTTAGATAACAACTTCTTTTTGATTTCAACCGTAGCTGTTGTTTAGATGATTTAGCAATTGGTCTGAAAATTCAAAATCTAGAACTATACGCACAATCAGTATTACGTTTAATAATTACTATAGTAATATACAGTAGCTACAATCAAGGAATCATTAAGAGGCTTCTAGTCTGTTTCAGAAGTGCAGCTGTTATATCACATGCTTTGCAATCCGATTTGTTGTTAGGCACAGTGTCTACCACAAAGATTGTACAGTACAAGAGTGTATGCAACGCTTAGTGCCAACCACACTGAAAAAAGTTGATGATAGTTAGCGCCTACGAATTTAGTTCAAAAACCTAGGTTGCCGCTAATTGGAAGTGCTGGGTAATAGTATCAAGCGAAAGCAATCTTCAGTTTAAGTCTTTGTTTTTTTCGGCAATAACTCAACAATAAGTCAACGCTTACTTCATTAAATTAAACTTCTTTCGTTTCTAAATTCATTTTTCTGCAAAATACAGTATTAAACATTGTCATTTACACTTAAAAGAAAAGAGCATTCAAGTCAAGATTTTTACTCTTGACCAAAATGTTGGAAAAAGCCTAAAAGGCATTCTCGTCAAATTTGAACTTTCCACGTCTTCTCATTTTCAAGATATCACAGTTTAAAATTAAAATTTTTCCTCCTACTTCAGTGTTGCCATTTTGTCGGTATCGTGACAGAAGGTTAACTTTCGGAAAACTGGCTTTCATTTACTTGAAAAGCAGAAAGTTTACAATCCTGAACCTTTGCTTTGTCTTTGCAAAACTTGCAGAGATATAGAAACGTGTAATGACTTTTTGAAATTTTGTTTCTAACTGCCAACCCTGGAAAAATTTTTACACGGAAAAAACTTTCCGAGCAAAATGTAAGCTGTAATATCTCGGAATGGAAAGTGGTAAAAACATTAAATTTGGAGAAGTAAGTTTTCAGCTTTGGTCAAAATTTTTTGAAAGAAAACCGAGCAAAAAAATTTACTACTTTAAAGCCTTTTTAAACATTTTTATGAAACATACTTGCAAATCGTTGTTTATCCGTATATCAAGCTGAGGTGAAAATTCGCATCTTAGCAGTACTTTGTACAATTTTTGAATACATGACATAATAAAAGACTTTTTGTGCTTTTTTAGCTTTTATAGTTATCACCAGTGCCGTCGCTACGGGGGGTGGCCTTTCCCCCTATCGACTGCTTGTCCCCCCATTTCGGTTTACTCAAAATACTTTTTTGACCATTACGTAACAAGAAGACATGAAAAAAAAGTTTAATTCGAACGTTTAAACATAATTTTCGTTTGGCGTTTTTTTTTATTCTTTGCGCAATTGCTGACAACCAACGGCTGCAACACAATTGTGACGCAATAGTCCGTCTTATTAATTGTCACGGTGCACAACAGCACATGTTTTCATTTTTATTCATTCAATACAGTAGGCGTAGTATGCCATAGTAGGCGCAGTATAGCATTGTAGGAATAGTATGACATGCAGTATGCTAATTATGGCACCCTAGGAGGCACAGTAGGCACTGTAGCTTACTATGACACAGTAGTTGGCTTGATATGGTTGGCTTAATATGGTTGGCATATTTGGCTTAATATGGCAAGTATCCCACCGTCGGTACTGCAGCTTAGTATATCATAGTAAGATAGCATGATGTCCTTGTTATGGAACAGTAGGCCTAGTATTAGTAAGCATATTACGTATGCCACAGTAAGCGCTACAGACTGGTATGACATTGTAGGCATAGTATGGCATATAGCAGGCTTGTTAAGGCACAACAAGCATATAGATTATGGCACAAAAGATATAGCATGCTGATTATGGCACAGTAAGCATACTACGCCACAGTGGGTACAGTAGCTTAGGAGGCATAGTATGACATCATACTATGGGATATAGTTGGCTTATTATGGAAAAGTAGGCATAGTATCCCACAGTAGGTACTCCAGCTTAGTATGTCGTAGTAGGAGTACCGTAGCATGGCATTGCAGACATAGTGCAGCACACGGCATAGTATGGCATACACTGTAGTAGGCTTATTATAGTACAGTAGGCATAGTACAGCAGAGCTTGGCATATTAGACGTGCAAGGCATAGCTTTTCCATGAAATATTACCGTAACGAAATGGAAAAGTCTGTGTGCTTCAATGACCTGGAAAGCTGTACTGGCTGGAGATTCAATTCTTCTAATAGGGTTACCCATGCCAAATAGGTCTGATGGTAGAAGCAAGACGAAGAATAGTTTAAATCAAACAAGTCGAAAAACTTAAAATCTGGGTTGGTTATGCCCATCAGCTGTGATAAGCATGTAACCTAGGAGAAGGGCAACTCTGATATATAACCTCTCCGTAGTTGGATTAAACTGCAAAACAAATCATGATGAACATAAATAATGAAAATTACGTGAACGACGTTGATGGGTCCACCTTCACTAGTGGAACCTCGTCCGGAAGGGGAGCGCCTAGGGACTCCCAGATCGTCATTCAGCAAAACCCCTATAGCGTTCAAGTTTAGGCAGAGGGGCTCGTTCGAAAAATAAGCGACATTCTCCACCAGCTCTAGTGGCAGCTCCACCAATGTGCCCGCTACACGTTTGGAGAGTTGTATGGAGACAGTGCAGGGTATTTGTACTCGAGATAACGTCGCACATTCACGGATCACCCATCACCAACTGCTGTTGGGCAATTGGAATATCCTCACCTCGCAGGAAAAGAGCTGGTCGGGGAAGCAGAGCGGTATCATTTCAATATTTTCGGAGTTTCTTCAACCAAAAGACGTGTCTCTGAATCTGTGGAAATGGATGGAGAATGGAAACTCTTCTATTCTGGTGCTGATCCTAGTATGTCTGTTAAAGCGGGTGTGGAGATTTTCACAAGCCCCCGGTTGCCTGACTTTGTGTCAGATTGGTTCCTGTGAAATCACGGGTTTGTATGTCTATTGCAGGTATATGCCCCCAATGTTACGAGTGAATATCAGGCTTTTGTGGATGAAGTAAATTATGCTTTTCTACGAGTAACATCAACTGAATCTACTGTCCTTATGGGGGATTTTATCGCACATGTTGGAACAGACACAGATACGTGGAAGGGTGTGATCGGAAAACGTGGAGTCACTGGGCTGAGTGAGAACGGAAGGTATTTATTGAGGCTCTGTAGTAGCAACGGACACTGCATCATGAATACCTTTTTCCAGCACAGAGGGTTAATAAGTATACATGGTATCGAGTTAGTATGGATCAAAAATCTTTGATAGATTTTTGCACAGTTTCGTCAAATTTGTTTTCTTATGTGCTGGACAGAAGTGGAGTCGAAGACACAAGGCTCGAGGCCAAGGACAGCCTTTCCGAGGACAGACCTTTTCGAGGCCAAGGACAAAGGACACAGCCGCAAGTGTTCTCCAAAAAAAAGGTCTTCAAAAAAAGTTTTTCAGGCGATCTCCAATTCATTGGTGTACCCAGGATTTTTGATAGGGGGAGGCCTAAACCACATATCACATGCTATGACGTCATCAAAAATTTTCAAAAGAGGACGTTTTTGTGGGACAAAGATATCGCAGGATGGAAGATCTGAAACCTTGCCTGACCACACTTAACCCGGATTTTGCAAAGAGAGAAGGCTTAAACTAATATTGAAAAGTACAAGTATTCAACTTTGGAAACGTGTTGAGAAAGCTAGTGTAACTCAAACGTATTACAGACGGTAGTCTGGGGGCGGGGCCCCCAGCCGCCGGAGGCTTTGGGGGTCTGGGGGCAAAGCCCCCAGCCGTTGGGCGATTTTTTGTAATTTTTTTGAAAAAAAGCTATTTTGATGCCATTGAATCACAATTCGCAAGTGTTCAGAGCCATTCAAAAGTACTCGATTTTTGACATTATTAAAAGCCAATTGAAAAAATGAAATTGTTTAATCCTCCTTTTACTAGCAATTTAAGTCCAAAACACGTTTAACATGTTGCATTTTGGAGTTAAATTTTAATAGTAAGTGATTTGGTCCAGGTAGGGGAAAGTAAGGTGCATTGTCTCTTGCAACATTTTAGCAGTAAATAATAATCCACGCAAAGGTTTTCTTTAAAGATTTTTGTTTTGTCATAAAACTAACCAGTTATAGGGATACATGTTTGGCCAGGGGGCCCAGGTCCCCTTGGTTGAAGTTCAATGATTTGTTCAATCAGCATTTTTCAGGGCAATTTTTTTTTAAGTATTTTGTGCGTAAAACCTGCAAGGTAGAGGTGAATTACTGAATTGTTACCGAAAAACGGTACAATAGATGATTACACCTACTAATTATGTTATTGCCGGGCCGAATTTACATCGCGCTGAGCCACTGGCACTTTGGAAATTTTCGCAACATCTTTCTGCCAAATATAGGTGAAGTCCAAAAAAGTCTTAGAATTTGAGCGCGGGGCCCCTAGCTGGCTGATAGTGTGTCATATTATGCTAAATATGGCCCTGGTTATTAATGTATTACGTTCATAAAAAGGCTAGATGTGGGCCTAAGATAGCAACTTTTTGGACAAAAACTCTCCATTTCTTCCGGGTTATACGTTTAAATTGGCAAGTAAAAATTGAATTAAGGTAGGCCCTGGGCCCGTGGTCTTCAATGTTACTGTTGTAAGCGAAAAATACTAAAAAGAAACTGAAACTGAAGAAACAATAGACTTTTTCGTCAAAATTTGGTCAAAGGTGAAATTTAAATTGGGAGGGGCTACGCTTATGCTCCAATAAACGAAAACAAAAAAGGTATTCGCAAATTTTCCGCGAGGTTTCGAGCGTTTTCCAACAAAATTTCAACTGTTCAAAAAATAGTGCTGTCCTCGAGCCGCGGATAGGGCAATTTTTGAGGACTTGAGGCTTTGAGGCCAAGACCAAGGACTAAGCCTTCGAGACCAAGGCCTTCAAAACGTGTCCTCGAGGCCAAGGACGTCCTCGAGGACTCCACCTCTGGTGCTGGACGTTCGAGTGAAGCGAGGTGCTGAATTGCCAACTGATCACCATCTGGTAGTATGTTCCTTGCGACTTTCAAAACCTTGGCTAAACAGGAAATCTAACTGGTCGTCTGTGGCTTACCGAATCAAATGGGAGGCTTTAGAGGGCAAAGAAGAAAGGCAACAGCTTGCATCCAGTATATCATCGAAGTTCATACAACTTCTTGATGTATCCAACGACATCGAGAAGGAATGGCTGTTGTTCAGATCAGCGATTATTTTAGTAGTTGCTAAAAGTTGCGGGCGAAAACAGCTTAGAGTGGCGGGCGATAGTGAGAAAAGAACACGTTGGTGGAACCAAGAGGTTAAAGAAGTTATTCGTGCAAAGACAGATACGTTCAAGACCTTGCTGCAGGACAAATCGTCATCTGATTTGCAATCCGGGTACATTGAGGCGCGAAAAGCGGCAACTTCGGCAATAAAGAAATCCAAGGAAAAGCCATGGGAAGAGTTTGGGTATCGGTTGAATTCCAACTATTTTTCGGCAAACAAACTGTTTTGGCAGATCATCCGCCGTTTACGTGGCGAAAGATCGATTGTCACGTACTACATCAAGGTTTCTGCTGGTAACATTCTAACGGATAAGAATGAAATCCTTTTAAGATGGAGAAAATACTTTGAAGATCTTTTGAATCCTGTCAAGGCATCGGTTCGTGACACACACAAAGCGATACATTTAGGGAACAGGAAGTTTTCAAAGCAGCAGAAATGGCAACGGCAATTAAAGGGATTCAAACTCGAGCGCTCCTACAACTGCTGCAATGTGGTTTCAACCTTCTTAGCCGAGTCACTTAAAAAATTTAACCCCCAAATGCAAGCTATCGAACGAGTTTTGGACTTGACCTGTGAGTATAAGGGCGCTTAAAGGAAAAGGGCTGGGCAATTTAATTCTTCAACTGGCTTCTTAACCATAATAATTTAGTTCTTCCAAATGGTTTTGCAAAGGAAGAACTTAATCCGAATAGCACTGAAAAGTATTGAAACGTCTAATTTTTCTAAAAACTCACAAAAATCGCCCAGCGGCTAGAGACTTTGCCTCCAGACCCTTTTGGCGTTTGGTGATAGGCCCCGTCTGTGACAGGCATGAGTTGCACTAATTTGTTTAGTACGCTGCTCGTTTGGGACATTTTTCAAGCGAAATGATTTTATCATTTGGTTCAATCCTCCTCCTCTTTAACAAAACCCTGGTTGTGCGCCTGCCTATGAGATCAGTGGTCGAGTAAATAGAGAGTCTGCTACTGAAACGGTAAACTCGGGTTCGATTTTTGTATGGGTCAAACCAAAGGCTATAAAAATGGCATTCATAGCAATCCCAGATTGACTTTCAGCAATCAAAAAGGACAGTGTGAAGCTTCCACTTTGTGTGGTAACCAGGTGGGGAGGTGGCAGTTTAACTCGAAGATCAAAAGATCTCTTTGCTATCTGCCCTGGCCAAGGAACTTGATCAATAAATATGTTATTACTATGAGCAACCAAAATAGAAACGTTGCGGGCCTCATAACATGTTTCTTTTTAGACATAAGTAGAGAATTTTCAAAATTGCGGATAGTTTTTAACCGTAAATAGATCTGTATTAATGTGCAAAAGTTCAGTCTATTTTAGAGCCTCCTGAATTTTTGGCTAGTGCTCCTTCACTTCGTTTACTCAGGCGACGACACTGGTTATCACCTATTATTAGTCCTATTTTACACTGACTGTTTGAAAATGCTCATTATCTAATTCTCATACCAAACGTCATGGGAACACCAAATTTGGCGTGCGGTTTGATGCTTACCAAAATTTTTTGCAAAAATTGTTTTGAGTTGATGACGTCATCAACATAAGATCACGGCCACATTTTCGAAAAATAACGTCATTTTTTCGATGATGTCATAGGCGGTTTAAATTTTGAGCATAGAATTTTTTGATACTAAATCATGAAACGCTCAAATCTCGTAAAGTGACTTTGGCAAATCTCAAAATTGGAAAACTTTCCGTATTTTAGCAGCTTTAAATTTTCAGAAGTTATTGGTAATGAAATTTGAGTCAAAGTCAAATTAGTTTAAAATCAAAATCATTTTTTTGAAGGGATTTTTTACGAAAAAATGAGTAGGGGGCAAAAATGCTTCCGTGTAAAATAGAATAAATTTTAGTAGTTCTGCCTATTTCGCTGCAGTAATAATTTTTCTTTTAATGCAAATAACCTACTTGTTGTTACTCAATTAATTAGAAGAAATTCAAATTATGCCTATTCGAAAGCACTTATTAAAACTGCTGCTTATAAAGTTTAAGGTCAAAAAATGAGCCGATATCAACATTAAATGTTGAGTAATAAACATTGCACATATCGCATTTTTGATTCAGGCAGATTTTGCTCGTAATTTTTGCAATCTATGACATTAATAAGAAAGAAGTTGTTGAAACAAAAACGTAACCTGCTCTCCAAGATAAAGGTGTTGAGAAATCTTATTTGTTCTTTGATAAGTAATAATTAGTCTTTTTGTCTCAGTCTAATCGAATGGGATAGAGTTTATTTCGCACAAACAAACAAAAAAAACTTTTCGTTGGTTTAGTTCGCAAATTTTTCGTTAGGTTTGAGAGTTGGGCATTCTTGACCGGTAAACTGTTTGGTCCCAATGGGAAAAAGACTACTGGCGCTTTTTTGATATTTATTTAAATTGATCATTACGATTAACAAAATTTGCGGTTATAAAGTATACGCTATGCTTTTCGTGTTCTATTAGGTTATTTTTAATCGTCAAATCTCTTGGTGGAGGTAGGTCATTAAGCAGACCATCGAATTAGTAATCTAAAGGATTCTGGCTTCCGATTATATCTCGAGACTGGCAATACGTCATTGTACGGTTAAGAAAAAACTTATTACAATCAAAGTGTTGATAGACTCTCAACTATAGTTGATTCAGTTTTGTACGCTTGAAAGAATCACTTATTCTGTCATTTAAAATTAGAAAAAATGTAACATACCTCCAGCATTTTTGTTCTTTTTCCTTGTTTTGTCAACTACTCCATATGCTGCACTAACATCACCAGCAACATCTAAAGTGTTTGCAGCTGCAAAACAAACAATGCAACAATTATAATGTCAGCACAAAATTTTGTAAATGACAAAACCTAACGGGTCACTTCTTCATAGTTGTAATAACCGAAAGACCTTGTAGTCGCTTTGAAATCATTTACGTAACCTTTGAACACCATTTTTGTCAATAATAATTATTATCAGCTTGATATGTGTTAAAAAAATAGATTTGCTACATAATAATAACAGACGTTTGTAAGAAAGAAAATCATACATCTTTTATATCAAATTCCATGAGAAACATTATTATAAACATTATTTATGATGATTCTTCATATAAAGCAACAGTTAACCCTTCTGAATATGTTACATTTATTGCCAAGGTTTGGAGAATAAAGTTATACTACCAATTGCAAAACTTATCTGAATGAGCGCAGATTTAAACTAAATAACAGCACATTTAGCTATTCATTTAGAATAGGTTTGACAATTCATGAGAAACGGCTATTTTTTAATCGTTAGTACTTCTAAGTTCTTTTTTTTTACACGAAAGCAGTTGCGAATTCTAGCTATTGACTGTAGCTCTAAAATTCCACAAAAAATAGCAATTTAATATATTTTTAAGGTTTTATTACTCACTAGATTAGAAATTAACGTATTTTCTTGCAGCAATATACCAAAAGTACGCAAGCACTGTATAGAAGTTACACATAAACATACGGTGAAAATGGCAACATTTTGAGATATAATGGTCAACGAAACCTACCTCCCTTTACTTTCTGCTTCTTCTTTGTTTTGTCAACAACTCCATATGCAGCACTAGCATCACCACCAACCTCAAAAGCTTTTGCTGCTACAAAAACGTTATCAAAACATTTTAAAGAATGAATCATATTTTTGTAATACAAATTTTCTTTTATTAAGAACAATGTACAGAGAAAATTAATGATAAGCTATAGACAGTATCCAGAGTCTTGTAGGCACAATCAAATCTTTGATTGAAAGCCTAAGACACACTGTTTCGGAATTGACATTGGTCTTTTATTCCTTGTGTGTATAGGTAGAACTACAGGTATGAACATGAGCGTAGAAAGGCGAAAAACCGCAAATTAACCAGATCATAACAAACTAATTTGTTTTCCGAAAATATTAAGTGATCAAAATATTACAAGATAAAAAATGATTTCCAACAGCAAGCCTTAAACAGCTGTTTCGCTTAACCTCAGGGCTCTTCTGTAAAGATAGCAATGGCCAAAATGACAAATATTACCAGAGATAAAAATTTTCAAAATATACATTTTTAGCAATTTATTTAGAAGTGAATAAATCTTCACCGATTATGTTTAAATTACATAAATCTTTACTAGACTGGTCCTTAAAAAACTTTATTTTGAATTTTTTTGGTCTGAGGTGTTTAAAGTGTTCCTGTTGGTGAAAAAACACTACAAATAAAATATTTTTGAAAAACTTTTCTATTTGGGGGTAGCTCAAACTGCATACATTTTTCGAGTTGGGCCAAATAACCCCTACAGCCATAACTTGAAAACTACATGTGCTAGAGACTTGATTCAGGTGTCAAAAGATGCAGAATATCTGGTTTCCTATTCAACTTTAAAACATCATATGGACCTATCTGGTCTAGATTTTATGTAAAGTCAGAAAAACACATTTTTTTGCAAAATACGGCACATAATTGTAATGTTAATGTTGCTGATAAACCTGCAATTGTTCTAGTTGTCGTAATATGCCAATATGCAACACTTGGTAATTTGCTTCAAAGTTCATGTTTTGCATGAAAATGAATAAATATTATGGTGATATATGGGTTTAAGATAGCAGTTTAGCAGCCTTGCATTATTAGACAAACCGGAAGCAATTTACGATCTGATATTGTCATAGTGGTTGGTATCATTTTTTTTATTGCAAAGCACAGTATCACACTACAGTCCTTCAAGAGCTGTTCAAAGTTCATTGACCTAGATTCTTCCTGTTCATGAGCAAAATACTCCTAAATGCTATGCTGCCTATTGGCGCGATTCAAAATTGTTGAACAAGGTTTGTTTTGAAAATTCAGGAAACTTTTTGCAGTGATCAGCAACAGCTTGTGAGGCGAATTGGAACTGTACTTCGTCCTTTGCAAATTAGCCTGAAAAACTTTCTATCAGAGCAATGCCACGTTCAGCATGATCATTGAACTGATGAAGCTTTTTGCATCATTAAAGCTGGATTGATGCTTCCACTGATCTGCTGGAAATTCAAGAAAATCATCAGGAAGATGCATGTTTTTGAAAAGAGTCATAGAGTTTTTACTTGTTAAGTCTACTAATGTTATCTGGTGAATGAGTTTCAAGTCAGTTGTCGCATGTATTGCAGAATCTTTTATTTCTTTTTTTTCATGGTCAAAACCATTTTGTCCTTGGTTTCATTGTCCAATTCATCATCGAAGGATGCCAACCCTACCAATTCTTCGGATAAAAAACACAGCTGACCTGCCATTTTTTTAAATGCAGCTTTAGGTATTTTCTTGTTGATTATATGATAAAGATAAAATGATTTATACAAGTTGATGGAAATTTCTATAACAAGCTTTGCTTTGCTGCATCTTGCAATACTCCCTGTCTCATTTCAAGTGCAAAAACCTTTTGTAGTATTTTAGATCTAGGTATGCTGAGCCAGTCGGAAATAATGAAAAACTGCTGCTATGCCTGTACTGCTCCTATTTAGGACTATAGCTATTTCAGCTAAAACCGAGAACACCAGCAATGCATTAGCATTATTTACACTTCATTTAATTATGTAGCCAGAGCATCTCAATTGTTGCCAGAGTTTTTCCAATGTCTGCTCTAACAGCAGCTGGTTGTCTTAAACTGAGATTCATATCACCACAACAAATTATTTTTACATAGAAATGAACTTTGTAGCCACTTCCAGGTGTAACACATTGGCAGGTAATTACAATAAGCTCAATTGCAGCTTTGCGAGTAGAACTGACATTGTATCGCATTTAGCAAAAAATGTGTTTTTCTTACTTTACATAAAATCTAGACCAGATAGGTCCATGGTATTGAAGTTGAATAGGAAACCAGACATTTTGCATCTTTTGACACCTGAACCAAGTCACTAGCACATGTAGTTATCGAGTTATGGCTGTAGGGGTTATTTGGCCCAACTCGAAAAATGTATGCAGGTTGAGCTACCCCCAAATAGCAAAATTTTTCAAAAATATTTTATTTGTAGTGTTTTTTCACCAAAAGGAACACTTTAAACACCTCAGACAATAATAATTCAAAAAAAAGTTTTTCGAAGACCAGTCTAATCTTTACCCATCAATTTGAGCCAAAGTAAGCAAATCTTAACTGAAAAATCTTTAGTCAATAAAACTAAACCTATTAATTAAATGTTTACTGAATGAAAATATATGCTAAAAGTCATATTTTTACCGACTAATGTACAAATCTTACCTTACATTTCTCAGAAGAACGATAGGCTAGCTAACTCTCTACTCTCCTCATAGCTCACCTTAAATGGCTACGTCTCCAAAAGGCTTAAAGGCCCAAAACTAGTGCTAAAGTCAGAACTAGAGCTAAACTATGCTAACAATCTTTAGAAATGAAACGCTATCAATACCCTAGCTCGCCTAAATTCTTCTACTTATAATTGGTGCAAAATCATTTGAAATTTATCTTGTTTCATTTGGAGTGCAACTCAATCAAGAATATAGGCTTTCGAGTAATTGGGTTCATTGTTGCAAACGATTGTTAAAAAGGGGGCTTTTTATATGAAATAATGAAAATGCATGCCGGGATATTAACAATGCTTATTGACAGATTTAGCTACTACGCATTTACGCAAGCAACTATTTTTTAATAATTTTTGGATATGTGTTCTATATTAATGCGCAAGTTACTTCCATAGCGTTTATGACTGCAATATCAATGAATCAACACATCTCGGTTTTTGCCGTTGGCATATTTCTTCAGCTGTCACCAAGCAGTGTCAGACACTAAACATTGGATAATACGCACACTTTTCATTGCATTAAGTACTTCGTGTTTGGACGAATCGGGACTTTTTTTCGGATTTCCAGAGATACAGTGTTGCTGTAGATTTCTTCGAATTCTTCTCAACTAAATTTTCTGCTTGTTCGATACCACCAAACAGAGGTAATTAACGTAAAATGTCTTATCCAAGGACGCAAAAACGTGACCAGGGTAAGGTTGAACCCAGACCATGCGATCAGGGTCATCGTTAAAACAACGTCTCTACCTCTCGGCCACGCTTTCGGTATTCCTTAATCCACTTACGTTGATTCTTCTGCTTTTTCTTTGTTTTGGAGACAACTCCGTACTCAACGTTGCTTGCACCAGCAGTAAAACTAGATTCGGCCATTGCTACAAAATATGATTGACATTAAACGTTCAGGCTGTTTAATTATGAAGGGTCTACCGACGACTAAACAATATAACAGAAAAAGCTGGATAAAATCGGAGCTTGCTGTTTGAAAATATATTAGAAAAAAGATTCTAATATTGGCTAGGATTTTAGTCTCTTCTATGTACTCTTTTACGATAGAAATCAACATAAGTGGGCAAGTTAATGCAAAACGTTAGCTTCGTTAACCACTAGTCCGTTAACAAACTTCACACCTCCGTTAACGTTAATCCGTTATTTTCAGCTTTAATTAACGAAAGTTAATAAAGTCCGTTAATCCGTTAACATTTTGCGTGTAATTTACATTTCGTTTTATTCACTCGCTTCTAGAACATGCATTGACGCTGTTGAGCTGATTGTGAGGAAATATTTATTACTGTGGTGGTCTTTTTGTGTTTTGAAAGTTACATTTTACAGTCTAATCTAATTTCAAGATAAAAACAAGTTCAAATGCACAACGAAGCTGCAAGATATTAACAATAAAAACCTTAACGGAAGTTAACAGAACTTAACGGAAGTTACTTTAGTCCGTTAACATGAAAAAACTTTTTAACGGATTAACGAATTAGTGAAAAAGCTAGCTTCGTTATTAACGGATTAACGATTAACGGACTTGTGCCCACCTATGGAAATCAATATGCTTTTTATGCAAATCTTATAGATGTAAAAAAAATTAACGTACAGTACTTCATAGTAACTATTCGAGCTTACTATTCGGCAAAGTTCTTCTGTAATGTAAATTTATGCAAAAAGCAACCATTTTTAAACTCATTTTCTGTTTTATTTTAAGATTATTGAAAATCCAAGTATCTCACTGTTTTACTTTTTCTTTCAAATCTTATCGATTTTGAATTTTAAAGCTTGCATTGCTTTTTCTACACATTGCATTTTAAGTGATGGTAACACAATCGCTATACAAATTCACATCATCTTACCTTGCTCTAGGCCAACATATATTTCATTCTGCCTCTCTACTTTGTCTTCTAAATTGTCTTCTGCAGAAACCAAAAATAAATATTTTTATCAACAATGAAAAAACATTGTTTAAAAAAAAAAGAATTTTTAATTTATCTGCTGACAGCTTTTTTGAGGTATAGCCTCACTTTAGCATAATTAGTTAGAACAGGCTATTGATTAGAACAGGCTGTTGATTACAACAGCCTAGCTAGAAGAGGCTATTAATTAGCATAAAGCTTCCGCCAGCCCGCATTTTATGGGCGATTTTGGACGCTCGTTTTCTGCATTTTACGCAAGCTATTCTAATCAACAGGGTGTAATGGAGCAGCCTGCTGCTGGGGAACGCTCATTTTCTGAATTTTATGCAAGCTGTTCTAATCAATAGAGTGTTTAAAGCAAGTAATTTTTCATTATAAAATGGTTTACCACTAAATGAGGAATAAGCCATTCTTGCTACAACGATGAAAGAGTGAGCCTTCAAGCAACTTTCTCCAAATAAAAACCGTTTTTGTAAAACTGAGAAAAAATTATAAAACTGAAAATCTAAACAGTATGACGAGATACTAATCAGGGCCAGCATGACAAAAGTTTCCTCGCTCGCATTAATAACGAGAATTTTTTAAGAGGCGCTAACAAACGAAATTCTCGCTAAAGGCAAGAGGTTATTTTTGCACGTGCGTCTGTAGCTCTGCTAGCTGTGTAACGTCATGTCAAGTTGCTTGGATCGATCGCGAGATATAACTCGAGTAAAAAAACGTCACATTTTTCTTGCCAACTTAATGAAAATTTTGAAGCACTCTTTAATCGTGCAAGACATTTTTTTGGTCTGAAATTTTAATGGCAAAATGTTAAAAACTCTAGCCAAAGCGAATTTTTGTTGAAAATTACTTGAAATAGTCTCCATGTTTACTATTAGACCGCTAAGAAGAAAGCGAATTGCATTGAGAACCGTTCGCTGTATCGACTGATAAAGAAATATTGAGTAGCGCCTGTTGACCCAAATAAAATATCCTCATTTTATAAACACAATTTTTTAAGAACATGAAACTCGTTTTCGCTCAAAAGTTATGAACAAATTAAAAACAATGCTAGCCTCGGCAGCAAAATAAACCAAAAGCAAGCGAAAAAAAATTCAAATCAAAGAAAAGAAAATAAATTTTGTACTGATTCAAAACGGTAAAATTTTAATGATTTTCATTTGCTTGCAAGCAAAATTGCAATTATTCCAAGATTATAGAACGCTGTTTGAGAGTTTTTTTTTTGCAGTCGTTCGAAAAAAAGCTTTTTTCAATTTGAAGGACTGCTCAAAAAATTTTACGATGCAGCAAAGCAGGAAAAAAGCCTTTACTCAGGCGAAGAGAATAGGAAATTAAATACTGTTGCAAATATAGTCGCTAAAATTGACATCCATGCTCTAAAATTTAAGAAAAAATCAAGAATAAATGAGGCTAAAAATCGGCAAAAAATTAAAAACAGCCAGTCTCAACTCTAGAGTTACTGGTTCTAAAAAAGAACAGTGTACTTTGACTTGTTCACTTTTTAAAAATTCTGAAACCTATAGTTGCTGTTAACATAAACGTATACCGACCAACATCCTCAAGAGCGCTTCACGTCATTTAAAAAAAAATGTGGTGTATGGCAGATATGCAGTCGAGGACACAAGGCTCGAGGCAAAGGACACAAAAAAATCCGTATCCAAGGCCAAGGACAGCCATTCTGAGGACAGACCATCTCGAGGCCAAGAACAGGAATGCTCGAGGCCAAGGACACAGGCGCAAGTGTTCTTCGAAAAAAAAGAAAAGGTCTTCAAAATTTTTTTTTCGGGAGATCTCCAAAAGAGGAAAACTAAAAAGGTCTTCGCAAATTTTCCACGAGGTTTCTGGAGTTTTCCTATATAATTTCAAAATGACCAAATCCCTATTCTAGGAACCGCAACAAAAACACATCACACTACATGGGGATCCTCCAATATTAACTCTCGAGGAGAGGATCTACTAATGTATAGTGTTGGTGCAAACCTGAATTTCTGTAATGTAGGTAATGAATAAACATTTAGAAATAAAACGCGTGAAGAGGTTCTAGACTTAACTTTAGTGAACCGGTGTGCGTGTGACCATTGACCGAGTAATTGGCTGACACGCAAGCAACCAGCTGTCATTCTCGGATCACATGTACATCATATTATTACATTAGTATCACATGTATGTTAGGTTCCAGGTTAAAAGCAGAATCCAAAACCGGGTTAAAATGGTTTGAAATGTTTATCGCACGTGCTCGAACAAGTATGTAGACGAACTCGAACAAAAATTAAAAAGCCACGAGTACCAGTACCTTCCTCAAAAGAAGACATTGATGTGCTCGCAAACAAGGTTCAATCAGTAATAACTAAATCATATGAAGCTGCTTGCCTTATGCGAAAGTCGCTTCGTACGAAAGATAACGTTTGGTGGAATTCTGAGCTAGCAAGCCTTCGAAAAGAAGTTCGCCTTGCTTGGAGAAAAGCCATTAAAACAAAACAAGAAGGTTGGGAGGCTCAAAAGCTCAGCCTAGCCTATTTCAAAAAAGCTGTCAGAAGAGCAAAGCGCGATTCATGGCTTTGTAGAGAGCATGAATAATCAAACACCAACGGCTCGGCTGGTTAAGATTTTTCGAAGGAATGAAACGGTGTGGGTTAGCAACGTAATTAAACACAACGGAAAATTTACGAAGTCTCCACTAGAAACTTTGAACTATCTGCTCGATATGTTATCACCGGGTAGCCAGCAGACAGAAAATCATGCAGTCAGATACGATTTAGTGGACAATCCATTCATGAGACCTGAAGATACTGAAATGATTGCAAACATATGTTCATTCGAACGTATGGAAGAAGATATTAACGAATTTTAAATATTTAAAGCTCCAGGTCCAGACGGGCTCTATCCTGTGCTGTTACAGAAAGGTTGGAATCAACTAAAAGGATATCACCACGTTATTTTTCAAGCATGTTTGAGACACAGCTATGTGCCATCGGCATGGAAAGAAGTCACAGGAGTATTTTTCCTCAAACCCAAAAAAGAAAGCAATTTTGAAGCTAATTTCTTCCGTATGATCACTTTAACTTTTTTCCGACTGAAATGGTTGGAAAGACTAATTCTGTATCATATTAATGACGATAATAACGTGCAAGCAAAGCTTTCTGCATCGCAGTACGGATTTCGCGCAGGTATTCTACAGAAACTGCTTTGCATGAATTTGTGCGTCGCGTAGAGCATTGACTTGTTAGAAAAAAGCCGAAGCTGCTGCAAATGCCAGCTGACCAAATAAAGAAAACTAAGGGTATTTGAGAGAAATTTCGAATGTCAAACTATGGACAAAAAGAATGCTATCAGATCCGAAAGCGTTCTAAATCAGAACACTGTCAAGGTTTACACTGATGGCTTAAAATTAGATAGGAGAGTAGGTGCGGGTTTTTATGCAGAATTCTCAAACAACTCCCCAAAACAAGCATTTTTTCACCTTGGAATACACAGAAGTCTTAGCTATTCCGGAAGTGGCAAAGAACCTGCTTTTGGAAAAAATGCACAATTAAAGTATTGTTGCGCTGGTGGATAGTCAGACAGTTATCAAATCACTCATAAAGTGCACTGTAACATTAATTACATTGCTCAACTGCAATACAAACCTAAATCAGTTGGGTAAACAAAACCACGTCAGTATTGCCGGGATTCCTGTTCATGCAGGGGTGCATGGCAACGAAGTGGCAGACTATCTAGCCAAATCAGGATCTAAATCAGAAATGCTTGGTCCTGAACCTTTTATTACAGTCTCGTATGCCAGTTTTGTTAGCACTTTTTGGACTGGTCCACAGATAGATGGTAATCTATGTGGAATAAACGGAAAGACTGCTTGAGGATGAAGGATTTTGTAGGTTGGACGTTCTCACGACTATCAATATGTCTCCTTAACCTTAAAACTCCTCAGTTACATAGGGTAGTGCAAGTTTTAACTGGGCATTGCAATCTACAGCGGCACAAGAAAATTACAGGTCGTGCTGAGTCTTCTCTGAGTCCAAAATGTAGCCTAGAGGATAAAGCACCAAATCATCATGTTGGCAATTGCAAGATTTACCAAGATATTCCTGTTAAATATTTTGGAATCACCAAAACAACTGCTCACGATGTGGTAACGATACGTACCATTAATAACTAGCCACGTACCTAAAGGAAGCTGGAAGGCTTTCTGAGTTCGACCAGTAAGCAAACAAAACAACAGCAATGTAGCAGCTACAGTTGCAATGGGCCCAAATGAGACCTACGCAATGTGTACGTGGACTTTACGTAATGGTAGCAGATCCGCTTGCACCGCTGCCCATTAATAACAATAGTAATACATAATTTTAACGGTTCAAAATATAGTGCTGTACTCGAGCCGAAAACAGGGCAATTTTCGAGGACTTGAGGCTTCGAGGCCAAGGCCAAAACCAAGGATTAGACCTTCGAGGCCAAGGTCTTCAAAATGTGTCCTTGAGGACGTCCTCAAGGCCAAGGACGTCCTTGAGGACTCCAACTCTAGTATATGGTAAAAGTTGTTCTTTTTTTTACATTGATCCAAAAATATAATTAAACTCTGCGTTCATTAGCTAATTGTTATCAATGGATGATTTTCAAGCTTAAAATACTAGCGCATGGCCCATAGTATCTTTTTCCATAACAATTGCAGTACATACCGTGATACAGACACAATACGCTTGAACGCATTATTTTGCAGTAGAAATACATCTGACGTCACAATGAGGTATTTATTACGCGCTAACGCAACATCTCGTTAAGAAATCGGAGCGAGCATTTTTAACGAGTGTTAGGCGAGACGGTTGGGAAATAGCATTTTGTCTCCGAAGATTTTTGCTCGATAACGGCTTTTAGCTTTTTTGTTCGTTAACGTTAACGCATCGTTTACGCCTTTAACGCGTCGCGATAGCTCATTCGCAATTCTATAGTCTATAATTTGAACCAGTATAAACATTTTTTCGTGTTTGTGATTGCATTAAAATATGGAGCTGATTTTTGACAAACCTGATGATTTAACGCCTTTTAGCGAGCGAAAATGACCTTTACGAGCTCGCTAACTTGTTTTGTCATGTGGGCCCAGGTTAGGCATTCATACCTTTTTTTCTGTTTTTTGCTTCTTCTTGCTTTTTGTTTTCATTTCCATAAGTAACGCTGCAAACACTTCTTGCCTTCGGTGCTCTAGATGCTATATTAAAATTTTAATCAGGGTGTCGAACCGTTTCAAATAACGGTTCGGGTTCAGGTTTAGCTCCGGCTCAAAATATTTTAGCGGTTCAGGTTTGGTTCGGGTTCACTTGAGCACCATTTTCGAGGTTCAGGTTTGGTTCAGGTTCACTCAAGTAAAATATTACTGGTTCAGGTTCGGTTCGGGTTCATTGACTTAAAATTTAACTGTCGTTACTCGTTTCGTCCAGAAAAAAAAAAGGAGAAATTGTTGATCCTGTTGAAGTTCACCACTGCTCTTATTGTGCGTGTACCAGCGTCAGCGGCATCCGGATACGGAAAAAATATATTCTTACTTTTGTTAGGGGTTCAGGTTCGGTTCGGGTTCACTTGAGTACAATTTTGAGGGTTCAGGTTTGGTTCGGGTTCACTGAAGTAAAATTTTGCTGGTTCAGGTTCGGTTCGGGTTCACCAAAATGAAACGGTTCATTCGGGTTTACAGTTCGGGTTCAGGTTCGGTTCGACACCCTGATTTTAATATTAAAATACTGTATTTAGTCAATAATAGGACAAGTCAGCATCTACAAGTTATTGCATTGTGCAATATCTTTGACCGCTGTAACAAAAGTAAACCACTTTTGGAGAGAATACTGGAGAGACAACAAAACCAATTTGATTTATTAGCTTGCTTTAGGATATAAAAAATATCTCCGTCAAATGGACCCAAGACTTCTGTTGATGCTGAATTGCTGTACAGTATTTATTTTGGTCAACAAACGTATGAATAGGAAAGCATTTGTGCGAGATTTTTTTTTTGACATGTTGAGAGTAAATACCGCCAAACCACAAAAACCAAGTTTTTCTGTGAGATCTTGCTAGTATCCCGGAGGCAGCATTCAAAAGATGACCAAAGGCTAAACGAAACATTGGATACCCCAATTAGCTGAACTAAATGTAGCAAAAAGGTTTTAAAATTTGCATTTATTGCTTGTCAAAAAATTGCTCTATTGAAACAATTAAACTTGAAAAGATTTTTCTTGTCCATGATCGCGAATCTTGTAAAATGATTGCAAATTTGACAAGATATATAAAAAATGTTGAGGTGGTGCAAAATGTAAATAAAACTCTTAGCAAAGTTGACTTCATCTAAGCTTTCGCAAAAAGCTTTTTTGTTGGGGGGGTTGTCATTTTTTTTTGAAGTTTGCGAAAGTTGTGGAGTCTGTATGAGGATTGTAAAGTTTGTAATGAGCGTTGCAGGTACCTGTCAGGCATCCGCAGCTGTTTTGAGTAAAGTAAATCTATCGTTGCCCGCGCATTAAAGACTGCAGACGAGTTTCCGCAGTCATGGTTGTTTGGAGAAAACCGTACCGGCACACGTATTTATGTAACACAGTGATAGTTGGTACGTAGGTCGCACAACCGAAAAGCTTAAAGAACGTATTAAGCAGCAGCTCCCAAAGCAGTAAGGCAAAGAGTTACTCCTACTCAGAAGCAGGGACCTCACCGATCTCATCCAACACGAACCCAGCCAAATAGAGAATGCAAAGTCAAAAGTAAGACTCAATACGAACCAGAAAGCGATTTGGCCATTAGCCAACATTTGTTGCACTACGGCCAGTGTGCACACAACTATTCTCATTCGTGGTTTAAAATTAGGACCACAGCTTGCTCTCAATTTCGCTTGAGTCCGTTGGAAGCTGTTTATATTTTACGAAAAAAAAAACGGATTTGTGCAGGAAAAAGAAGTTTGTATTCACCTTTTAGCTGTTCCGATATTTCAAAGTCTGCTGTCACTATATACTGTAGATTGCATCTTTTTTACCGCTGGTTGTGCTACCTCCGTAGAAAACATATCATCTTTTTGGGGCTTCGCACAAGCGTGCATATAACCTTCGTTTTTGTTTAGCTATTTTGATAGATAAAGATTGATTTGCTCTTAAATAGCAAAACGGTTTAACCTAGAAAGTTAAAATTTGGACTCGACATAAAAATTAATGAAAGCGTAGTGTGTGCCAATTTTGGAGATTGTAGATAACGTGATCGTAAATTAAGACACACAAAAAAAAACTGAAAAAATCGGCGATTTTTGGATCGAAAATTTATAAATTTGCTTATAACTAAAAAATCACTTGTTATGTCAAGCTGAGGGCGCCCGGCTACGAGACCCAAATTTTAAAGATTAAAAATCAGCAAAGAGTGGACGAATTTTAACCGATACAACTTGGTACAGATCGATATTAATAAAACAAAGTTTGCGGTTTTTGAAGACACAATCAACCATCTTTCTTTTGGTCATATTTATTTAGCATAGCTTGGATACTTTCGTTTTTGTCTTTTTTTCTTTTTTCTTCCTTTTTTTCCGAGATATACAGGGTGTCCATAAAGTCCGTGTGCATATATAATTTAAAGTGCATTTAAAGTGCACACGGACTTTATGGACACCCTGTATAGCTTTAAACTGCTAATTGCACAGTATTCAAACTTTGAGCAATTGTAGATATCACGGAGGACTGGTTTCCATTTGAAATCGGAAGTGCCACGGTACAGGATCCCCCTCAAACTGGTCCTTCAAAGTTTTGAAATTTTTAACCGTTGGAGCTGGATGGATGAAATTTTCCTAATGGGTTGGTATTAAAAACAAACTAAACCTAACTAAAATTAGGAGTGCCTCGATGAGGGTCCCCTCCAAACAGCCCTCCGAAATTCAAACTTTGTAACCTTTTAAGCTAGACACGAAGTTTTTAGGGTTGTAAATATACAGGAAAGATAAAATTTGACAAAATTGGCGATATCAGAATGGTACGTCCCATTCAAACAGAACCGCCAAACTTCAAACTTTTTAATAATTAAGGTTAGATACATGAAATTTTTAGAACAGATAAGTATCAGTAAAAGATACAATATGACAAAATTTTGTGGTACAAAAATGAGGGGGTCCGCCTCATACGAGGACGTCAAAATTCAAAGTTTTTGATTGCTTAAGCCAGACACATGAAATTTTCAGAATAGGCAAATATGAAGAAAAGATAAAATGTGTCAAAATTTAGGGGTACCTCAGTGAGAGATCCTCACTTAACGAAGTCGCCAAAATTAAAATTTGTTGTAAACGTAAGCTAGACAGACGAAATTTTAAGACTAGGTAAATATAGCAGAAAGTTATAATTCGGCAAAATTTGGGGGTACCAAAATGGAAGTACCTCAATTGGGTCTTCGAAAATTCAAATTTTCAACCATTCAAGCTAAACAAATGAAACTTTCAGAGTAGGTAATTTTAGAGAAAAGATAAATTGTGACAGAATTTGGGTGTACCACAATGGTCCTCCCCAAACAGAGCCGGCCAAACTAAAAATTTTTAATTACTTAAGCTCGACATATGAAACTTTTAGGATAAGTAAATATGAAAGAAACTAATTATACGACAAAATTTGGGGGGACCAAAATGAAGAGTCACTCAATTAGGTCCTCCAAAACTCTAACTTTTCAACTATTCGAACTAGACAGGTAAAAGTTTCAGAATCGGTCAATATTAAGGAAAGATAGAATATGATTAATTTCAGGTACCACAGTTAGGTAGTCCTCCTCAAACGGGTCCTTTAAAATTTTTAACCACTCAACTTTTCAAAATAGGTAAAAACCATAAATGAAATTTTCAAAATAGGTAAAAATATAATATTAAAATATTTGGCGATGTCATACTCTAAGGATCCTCCAACCATGTTTGACACCTCCTCCCGTTAACCACAAAAGCTAAACAACTAAAACCTTTGGATAGGTTGATATCGATTCAAGATTAAAAATAACAAAATTTGGTTGACCACATTGAGAAGACCATGCCAAATGGGCTCCTTAAAGTTTTTAAATCTTCAACTAACACGGTCAAAACAGTATTTATCATAAATAAGTGCTTAATAAACAAGTCATAAGTCAAAATAGTGCTTGTCTTAGCAATTAGCAAGAATTTTGTTCGTTTTCTTCTAAACTTTGCTCAAGTACGTATCTTTTTCCACGCTAATTGTTTGTACAAGCACTGCTTTGATTTAGTTCTTAAGTTTTGAGAAAAACCAGTTACAGAACTGTTCATTCATGTGCTTGTATAAAGTTAAATCAAGTCTGGTCAAGATCATGCAAGTTACGAAATCCAAAAATCATATTGGCATTTTCAAATCAAAGAGTTAGTTCCATTTATAATGGAATGCCATTTTCATTGTTATAACACTGAGTCACAAAAAAATATGACCTGTCAGTTACTAAGCGTTCACTATCTGTTCTAAGTTGAACTTGGGCTGTTGGTCCCCAATCTAAAGTCGATTTTGCTCTATCACGTCAGAATTATGAGTTATTTGCATTTTTCAACATATATATGCATAAAATGACGCATTTGTTGAAAAACGGCATATTGTCAATTTAACAAATACACATATGATTAACAAAAACTTGTTTGCTATTGAAAAAATCTTTGCTTAAATAATATTATGAATAGCAACGTAACTTTTTTAAGTTGTATCATCAATCACACTTTAAATTACACTTGATATAAAACTGTAGAACCACAAGCACAATCGCTTATGTGCACTGCAAAACATTACTAAGGCTGTTACCAGCACATGTTGCTGAATGAAATTACGATATTTCCATGGCTTTTAGCAGCACTTATAGCAAACCAAACAAAGAACCAAACACACTAATTCAAAAGTTTTGTTTAGAGTCAAGTCAAAAATTCAAAAACCCATGTTTAAAAACGTTAAGGGCATCGTCGCTTTCTACTAAGGTCTTTCGCCAGTGCCTCTCCGAAGAGATCAACGAAAATCGATCATCACGGCAGGACTAACGTTTCCTTGCTACCTTTCTTCAAAGAGTTTAAAGTCCTGGTGGAATGTTTCTCCATGCTCATCGCTGACATCACCATTGTTTTCAGGAAAAAATTCTAAATGAGAATGCAAGAAGTACATTGTTAATGAAATTCGAGCACTCGTTTCTTTGTAGGATTGCAGCATTTGGTCAGCATTTTCTTTGTAGTTGGTTACTTTGTGTTTTCCTAGGAACTTTGAACCACCAACGCAAATGCATTTAAAGCATCAAGTTCATTGGGACTTAATTTTGTTTTAAAGACTTCATCTTTTGTCTTAAAGTTTTTGCCTTTTCATACATTCAATAAAAGACAGCTTTTGAGTTGGTTTTATTTGAATCTATGAAAAACCTCCAGTCACTTGCTCGGTATTGCTAGATCATCAATAAAACCAGCTTAAAAGCTGTCTTGCATCACAATGAAAACCAACCTTCTGTTCCCATTGCATAGAGCACTAAGGCCAATGAACCCTATGAAAGAATGAAGCAACCCTTAACGTTTATACAATATGAGAGGCATAAATGGCATATCGGTGGAAATCTTAAAGGCATTGGACTATTGCTTGGTTTGCAGTTGGGTTAAACTAAAAAAATGCGCTTTTTTATGTATGTGCAACAGTCGGGCTGATAAACAACACTACAGCACTGTGGAACAGCCTACTCATAAAAATTGCTATCCAGGAAAGTTTAATGTGTAGCATGGTCCTCTGGTTGAAGCAGAAAAAGTTTTCCTCGTTTCTACATAAAGCTTAGGTTGCTTAAATACTTTTTTACAGCCATGGATCATCAAGGTAAAGGCTTCAAACATATATCCGAATCATTTCCTTTCAAAATTGAAGCAAAGATAAAGCAGGATATATTAGAAGGACCATAAATTAGAAAACAACTGAAGAATGAAGACTTTAAAACAAAATTAAGTCCCAATGAACTTGATGCTTTAAATGCATTTGCGTTGGTGGTTCAAAGTTCCTAGGAAAACACAAAGTAACCAACTACAAAGAAAATGCTGACCAAATGCTGCAATCCTACAAAGAAACGAGTGCTCGAATTTCATTAACAATGTACTTCTTGCATTCTCATTTAGAATTTTTTCCTGAAAACAATGGTGATGTCAGCGATGAGCATGGAGAAACATTCCACCAGGACTTTAAACTCTTTGAAGAAAGGTAGCAAGGAAACGTTAGTCCTGCCGTGATGATCGATTTTCGTTGATCTCTTCGGAGAGGCACTGGCGAAAGACCTTAGTAGAAAGCGACGATGCCCTTAACGTTTTTAAACATGGGTTTTTGAATTTTTGACTTGACTCTAAACAAAACTTTTGAATTAGTGTGTTTGGTTCTTTGTTTGGTTTGCTATAAGTGCTGCTAAAAGCCATGGAAATATCGTAATTTCATTCAGCAACATGTGCTGGTAACAGCCTTAGTAATGTTTTGCAGTGCACATAAGCGATTGTGCTTGTGGTTCTACAGTTTTATATCAAGTGTAATTTAAAATGTGATTGATGATACAACTTAAAAAAGTTACGTTGCTATTCATAATATTATTTAAGCAAAGATTTTTTCAATAGCAAACAAGTTTTTGTTAATCATATGTGTATTTGTGAAATTGACAATATGCCGTTTTTCAACAAATGCGTCATTTTATGCATATATATGTTGAAAAATGCAAATAACTCAAAATTCTGACGTGATAGAGCAAAATCGACTTTAGATTGGGGACCAACAGCCCAAGTTCAACTTAGAACAGATAGTGAACGCTTAGTAACTGACAGGTCATATTTTTTTGTGACGCAGTGATCGGAGCAAAAGGTTACTGTCAAAATATTTGTTTTAGTGAGGATTTGGTTTATTACCGCAATTGCAGCAACAGCGCTTCTACAAGTAAAATTCCAATAAACTTCTTAAATTAAAACGAGGAGTAAGCAGAGTTGTATAATTTTGATTGACGTTTTACAGATAGTTTTTCTGAACATTTAAACTTTGGAAGTTGTTAACCTCAAACCTGATCATGTTAGTGGAACATTGTGAAATTCGAAAGCGTTGTGTTACAGACCTGACTATCAACAACCATAAACAACCATAACGCAATTAGAAGACTATTTTTAAGTAGAGTGTAGTTCTTTAGCTCAGTAAAGTTAGATACCTTCCGAAGTCTCCAAATATTGCTCGGGATGTCTCCAGGCGCGTAGCCAGAAATTCGCAATGGGGCTATTTTGAGGGTCTGGGGGCGAAGTCTTCGCTGTCGGAGACTGGGGGTCTGGGGGCAAAGCCCCCAGCCGCCGGAGGTTGGGGGCCTTGAAGCGGAGCCCCCAGCGCTCGAAAATTTTGCATTTTTTTTGCGAAAATAACTTAATTTTAGGGCTATTTAATAAAAAATAATGTTTTTAAAACGTGGCATAGAAATTGGCTGCGCAACATGATTCAACTGGTTGCATTAATGGGCTATGTGGGAGATGGCTGATGATAACATTGTAGTTTTCTTGTTTACATGCTGGCAAATCATAAAATCCTGTTGTTCAATAAAACTCACGCGGAGTAATTTATTTCGTCTACATTTCATAAAGAAAAATAATTGGGGGGGCTAATGGAAAGGTATTTGGTAGAATTGATTGGTAATTAACTAATACGGAATAGTCCCCTCCCCTTATTCCTGAGTTTATAATATACTTGTTGATAAAACCTATATGTTTGGCATTTTTACATTAGCAATCAAATTTGATTGCTTGTTTTTGGGCATTATTTCAAAGTTTTTGTTGATTTGTGACTTTTATTTTTGACAAATTAGCCCCCTCCCCTCCCAGAATATATGTTTTAAAAAATGCTTTTATTCACTTTTTAGTCCATTCCATCTCAAAAAAAAAAAAGTTTCAGAAGAGTTAAAAACGTGGTATTTTTCTTATTCTGCATTTTGTTTGACAGGCCAATGGGGGGGGGGGGCTGTAGCCCCCCTTCCCCCCCTGGCTACGCGACTGGAGTCACATTTTAGTTGTAGATTGCAATCCTCTTAAGCGCGTTATTCTAAAAAACCTTAAGCACAAAATTTGCGATGTTCCTAAAACATCCTCCTGCTCACCCAACACATACTCAAACAGAGATCGCAAATATAAACTTCTGTTTGATCAGCTTAAATTGTTTTTCCAGAGCTCAGAACATTTGTAGATGCGGAAGGCATCTTCAGTGCCTAGAGCGTTGGCAACAATATATTTTCTATTTAGGTTACTCAGAGCAGCTCTGGATGCCTTTCAAGTGTCTGCAGCGCTCATTACAGCTTTTGCAAACTTCCAAAAAAATTTCAAAATCCCTATAAACAAAGCTGAGCTGAAATTTCGACTTTGCTAAGAGTCATTTAAAACGCTCTAACATTGGCTCTGATAGCTCAGTTGGTAGAAAAGCATCGGTTTAGCAATTGAAAGGTTGTTAACTTCTGGTTCGATTTTCGAAAAATAAATGCTTTGTTGTGTTTTGAGAAAGTCACTTATTTTCAACCGAGGCTAAGCAATCTAACCGCTCGGGTGACCCAGCTTGACAAACGAATTGCAAGCAGAACTCACAAAGTGCTTTGTTGTTCGACAGATGGAACGTGTTTAAAGTTCGCATTAATGAATGAATTAAAGAAAATCTCCGGAATTAAACAAAATCAAAAATCTCAACTTTTTTGTGAATACAACCGTGTTGCAAGCATCATATCTCAAGAAGCTTGACTTGCAAAAGTATAGAAAAAACATATTGTACGAGACTTAAAAAAGCCTGTAGAAAAACTAACAAACGAATCACATTGAGCACCTTGAAGGATTTGCAGAACTATATTTAAGCAAAATATAGGAGGTAATTGAAAAACCGGAAAGTGTGGCCAATCAATCTATTGAACTGCAAACTTTGCGAAAAGGTGAACAATAAAAAAGCAAGATTTAGAATAAATGGCTGGTATAGTGGTTCAGTATAAAAAGCAAAATAATGCTTAACGTCTAACTCTAAGAATAAAAATTGCTATAAGAAAAAAATTTGTAACAATGTACGGTATTTTTTCATCAGAGTTTCACTCAGCTTTAACGCTTTTTAATCGGCTGTAATTATAATAAGGAATAAGATGTACCTTCTTCCATGGAAAAGTATATTTCGTTTTGTCTTTCTTCTCTTACTACTGAAGCTAAAAAGAATCAATTTAAACTTCAAATAGAAAAAAAAATTATGAAAAACTTCAAATACAAATTACAAACAATCTTCAACCTAAAACAACTGCGTATTGCATTATTATAAAATAAAGCAATAGTTTTCAAAAAATAAAGTAAATAATGCAAAAAAACAACAACTCGATATAACCCTCTTTCTGTAACAATTCTTCACAAACTATTAGTGTATTCAAAAAACGAAGAGGAATAAAAATAAGTTCAGATTACAAAAATAGCAAATGGCGAGCAAAGAAACCATATAGTAAAATTTTTGAAAACATGTTATCTGTTCGGCAGACCAATATCTACACTATTAATGATGAGTCGAGTTTAAATTTAACCGATTCAAAAAAGTGCTTGACAGCGTAGATCATATCATAACAAGCGAAACTCATAACATAACACAGTACACGTCAGCAATTAAAAATTAAAACCCCGCAGTCTGTTTTACCCGTAATCGAAATCATTTACACTACGTAAGGAGCCAACTGAATAAATTAATATCAAAAGTAAATATTATGTTATTTAATGCTTGGTCAATGTGAATGCATTATTCTGTTGTATATCACTATGTTAAAACAGTGTACCTTCTTCTTTCTTTGCAACTGTCTGGTTATGTTTTCGTTTCCAACTCAAAATTCCAACAATCAAAGCAATTACAATTACGCCAGCCAAACTCGCTATTACAATGACAATTGTTTGGTCGTTTCTACTCGTTCCTTCTGGAAAGCCAGTACTGGTCAGATCGGATGCAGTAGTAAACCCATCGCTATTTGCACAGCCTTCAGCATTGTTCTTGCAAACATCGAAGAAAAGAGAAGTATTTTCAAGCACTACGTTGTACTGTGATTGCACAATAAGTGTGATGTTTGATGATGTCCCGGAAGCAGAAATCTAAACATCCAAACAACGCTGTATAAATTAAAAATAAACAAATAATGATAAAGTTCCTAGTCCCTATAAAACGATTTAATTATATCAACCGTAAATACGGTATAATTTCACTGCAGTTCAAATGATCACTTGCTAAAGCTATTATAATGTAAAGCAAAGGCTTTAGACAGTACTGTACGTTACAGTGGATGAGAAAAAACTAAGACAACTTTAAATAACCACTTTTCACTTGTATTAAAGCGCTTTGGTTGTCTGCTGCAGTAATATCCTACCATGAAGCAAATAATTCAGAGATAAGGAGTAAAATGACCTATCCTAGCATCAGCAAAGTAAGAACAGACCAAATTGCCAATTAATTGTTGTTAAATGGTAAAACTAGCAGAAAAAAAAAACAACCAGGATGAAACACTAGTCAGACCACAAGTAATTCCTTATTAACACCCCTTTTCTCTGCGAAGGAATTGGATGATGGAATTTACGAACTCAGTAATGGCAAAGCTGTTGAATTGGATGGTATTTTTAATATGCAGCTACAAAAAATTAGTCACCCAGTGTGAAATTGGCTTCGTAGCCCTTATAACAATTTTATTGCAAACAAAATGCATACCAAAGATATGGAGAAAGGCTTGCGCAATTGCTTTACTAAACTTTAGAAAAGATTCTTTTCTAGCAAAAAGTTTAGATCTATCTCTTTATTGTGACGTTTTTGCAAATTCTTTGAAAGGCTAAAACTAAAAAAATTGGTAAGACTGAACCTTCTGGTTGAATTGTTATTTAATTGGAGAAAAATGATTAGAGGTGAAGCTCAAAATTGATTTAACTTTGTAGTGCTAAACCTAAAATTCACAAACTGAAAGTTCTTTCTTGAGTCAGTTGGGTACTAAATAAACCATTCAATTTTGTTTCTTAAGAAAAGTACCACTAATCAATCATTAGTTATAAGCTTTTGTTATATTACATAACTTTGTCTGACATCACTTATTTAAACAGAAGGCTGCCTCATAGTAGGCAACTAAAATCTGACATCATTCACTACAAGCTCGTTTTAGCGAAGGAAAATCAATTTCTACCGATCAGTGGTTTAGTGGATGGAGCATCTGCTGCTGAAACGATAGATCTGGTTCGATTCCCGGTCGGGTCAAACCAAAGACTATCAAACGTGGTATTCACTGCTTCCGTGCTTTACGTTCAGATATAAAAAGGGACAGAGTGAAGCTTCCACTGTGTGTGGTAGTCACTAAAACTAGACAGGTGGGCAGGTGGCAGTTTGACTCGAAGACCGAAATGTTCCTTTGCTGTCTTCTGGCCAAGGCAACTTGGTCAATAAAATTTAATTAAAATAATTACAATTACCACTGACAACTACTATTAGATTGACTTTTTAATAGCACAATACTTTTTAATTCCTGGGCCTCGAGGACACTTTTCAGTTCCTTGACCTTGGCCTCGAAGCCTACAAATCCTCGAAAATGTCCTGTTCTCGGCTCGAGGACAACATTATTTTTTGATTGGTTTAAAAGACAAATAAAGAAATAAAAGACAACTTAAACTTCTAGTGCGTTAATTTGTCTTCTTTACTTATTTGAAAAATATTACAATGTGATAGCTAAAGCCAGGTCATACTGAAACATATTTTAAATGGCATAGTGTGAAAGCTCTAATCGGAAAATGAGGGGCAAAAAGCATTGTAGAAAATTGTTGTTTGTATTTCTGCTATTACTTCCGGCGCAGGCGGTACAAACTGCAAAGTATCAAAGCCATCCATAGCCATATAACAACGAATCCGGTAATCCGAACCCAAACAACTATCTTTGAGTTGCTAATGCTAAAACATGACCGATTCTATTTTGCGAGTAAATTTAGAAGAAAGTTTGTGCGTTATAATAAAATGTGTTACAACATTATCAGGAATGGCATATTGATATTATACTACAGTATACAGTATATCTCGATATAACAAACGAAAAGTATCTTGAGAGCGACAGCTTAATCTGAAAATAGGCAAAAGGGAAGAATTTGTTTTGAGATAAGAAAGAACACAACTCTAATCACTGGCAAATGGCCTAGAGGCAAATCACATCCATTGAACAATCTGTGAGTTGGAATTCGTCACTAGGACTCCCAAACATAAAACAATTGGATCACAAAAAACGTTGCGTAAAGAATTATATAGAAATTAAGTGTGAAGTTAAATTCTATATTGGTTCGAATACCTGGAGAGATGCGCGCTGTACTTAATGAACTTTTTACACCACGTCATTAAGATGAAGAAGCGAAGCTCCCGCGAAAAATTTGAGCATTATTAGAAAACTTATTGGTTTATTTTTTCCGTTTCTACGATTGTGGACACTTTGAAGGAGGGCCCGGGGCAAATGTCTCTAATGTCGTCCTTCCTAATATGACCCTGCTGAGATCCTCAGGTTATTTTTTTGCAATTGAATACCTTATGTTAAATTTAACAAAGTGTATTAAAACCTCTCTTTTTTTGGGAAATTCAGGCTTGGAGAACAAACTCAACGTTTCCAAAAACTTTTTAGGGGAATAGGTTTTTGTATTTGTTGAATATCTTTGTAACCGTAACTCTACAACGAAAACAGAAAATTTCAAAAGTTATATTTTAATTTTAACTAATCTAGGCTAGACTACCGGAATTGACTGGATGCTTCACCTTTTTTAACTATTGCGGTATTTTCTTTTTAAATCGCTTTGAAAATCTAAGCCTGTAATTTTCTTTAAAGATACAAAAATCACTACTTTTTCGAAAAAAAATCACTAAAATTATTTAACGGCGGCAGGCCAAAAACTTGTTAAACTTGTTTTTTCGAAAGCCAGAAACTTGAGGTTAAAAATATACCCGGTACTGTACCTCAATTCATTCTAAAAGCATAAATTTATAATATTTTGCGATGCTTTTACATAATAATATTTGAAAAAATTCCGTTTAATGAAGTCGCTTAACCAAGCAATATGGTTTGCGTTTTAGAACCTACTACAAAAAGTGGGGATCCATAATCAGTGGACGTTTGCACCGCGGCCCTAATTGATGAAATTAAGACATTAAAATTGACCATTTTTAGCTGCAGTGTATCTCTTTCACGGGTTAAAGTCGTGTTTCATTACGCCAATACGCAGATGTTAACGCGTAAAATTTCAAACTGGCATTTTTTTTTGAACTACTATTTTCAAATTATCATCGAAAACTTAACAAAATGCAATATCTTAAACATTTATGCGTTTAAAAATAATGGAAAACTTGTCGACCAAAATTCAGAAAAATAGTGTGCTTGGTCCTTGGCCTAGATCATTTTTGTCCTCGGCGTTGAGAGTGTCTGTCCTCGAAAAGTCGGTACTTGGTCTTGGCTTCGGTTTTTTTTTTTGAATCCTTGGCCTCGGCTGTAAGAAATTTTAGAAGTTGTAAGAAATTCTCGGTGGAGCATACATTATTTGGCAAAATGTGCTTCGTACTCGCCACGTCAAACAAAGTCTGGTTTTCTTGACGCAAGACAAACAACTGAAGAAAGCAGACTGTAAGACCAGCAAAATAAAGATTATAGTTTAGCAAATTTGGTTAAAAGCTATTTAAAGATACTTTGCAAATATGTCTAATTAAGGCTTGCCCAATGTTGGAAAAGTATGGGGTGCCATGTGTAAAATTATTTTTCAAAAAAGTCTACTGTTTTTTAGGCATATTTAAGACGAAGATTTTCTGATATAAGAAATTGGAATTCATATTTATTAAATAAGAAAATTCCAATTCCAATTTAACTTTCCAATTTAACTTTCCGATTTAACTTTCCAATTTAACTTTCTGATTTAACTTTCCAATTTAACTTTCCAATTTAACTTTCCAATTTAACTTTCCGATTTAACTTTCCGATTTAACTTTCCAATTTAACTTTCCAATTTAACTTTCCGATTTAACTTTCCAATTTAACTTTCCGATTTAACTTTCCAATTTAACTTTCCGATTTAACTTTCCAATTTAACTTTCCAATTTAACTTTCCGATTTAACTTTCCAATTTAACTTTCCGATTTAACTTTCCAATTTAACTTTCCGATTTAACTTTCCAATTTAACTTTCCGATTTAACTTTCCAATTTAACTTTCCGATATAACTTTTTGCTTGGCAACACTGAATGAAATTGGCGGGAACTTGTTTTGGAAGTTTTTCGCTAAACCAGTGGTCAAGGCTCCTGAGAGTTTTGTGATGTGATCATATGAGTGGTGACTTGTGTTAAAAAAGGCAACGAGAAATTGAAGTAAGGGAAGCCATGAAAATTGAGCATAGCCAAGCAGTATGCGTCAAAATTCTCGAGAGCTAGCAGGACGGCTTGGCAATAGCATGAGTTATTCTGCCTACACATACTGACTAAAAGTTAAACTAGGCTAAATGTGTAAAAGAAAAATTATTATATGATTGACAAGTGCCAGACTAGGATAGGATATCAAGTACTACAGAGTGCTAGACAGTGTGAAATAGCCTCATTAAACTTTAGGCCTATGCATTGTTTATTTAAAAGTAGTCAATATTTTTATTGCTGAGAATTTTGTGACTTTGCAAGGTTAGAGATATTTTTCAAATATTCTAAAAAGGCATAGACAAAAGTAAGTGTTGAGCAAATGGCAAACTAAATTTGCATCTGTTTTTATTTAAGACTTAAACTTACAAAGCCAAAACTTTATTAACTTCATGTAGGTTTCTTTTTTATTATCTGTAGAGTTATTTATACTTTGTTATTATAATTGTTATATGGACAAACCAGACATCTCATTATTTGTTGGACATAAGCAGCCCTTTAAGTCTAAACAAGATTTAAACTTTGCACTGAAAGAAAGCTGTATTTAGAGATGGTAAGTAAGCGTTTTTAATTGGTCACATTTGATAGACTATTGCATGGTAGTAACATTTATGAAATTTGGTACTTTGACGTTAAAAATGTTAATCCACCCTTTATGCGTCAAAGTACCAAATTTCATAAATGTTACAACCATGCAATAGCCTATCAAATGTGACCAATTAAAAACGCTTACTTACCATCTCTAAATACAGCTTTCTTTCAGTGCAAAGTTTAAATCTTGTTTAGACTTAAAGGGCTGCTTATGTCCAACAAATAATGAGATGTCTGGTTTGTCCATATAACAATTATAATAACAAAGTATAACTCTACAGATAATAAAAAAGAAACCTACATGAAGTTAATAAAGTTTTGGCTTTACAAGTTTAAGTCTTAAATAAAAACAGATGCAAATTTAGTTTGCCATTTGCTCAACACTTACTTTTGTCTATGCCTTTTTAGAATATTTGAAAAATATCTCTAACCTTGCAAAGTCACAAAATTCTCAGCAATAAAAATATTGACTACTTTTAAATAAACAATGCATAGGCCTAAAGTTTAATGAGGCTATTTCACACTGTCTAGCACTCTGTAGTACTTGATATCCTATCCTAGTCTGGCACTTGTCAATCATATAATAATTTTTCTTTTACACATTTAGCCTAGTTTAACTTTTAGTCAGTATGTGTAGGCAGAATAACTCATGCTATTGCCAAGCCGTCCTGCTAGCTCTCGAGAATTTTGACGCATACTGCTTGGCTATGCTCAATTTTCATGGCTTCCCTTACTTCAATTTCTCGTTGCCTTTTTTAACACAAGTCACCACTCATATGATCACATCACAAAACTCTCAGGAGCCTTGACCACTGGTTTAGCGAAAAACTTCCAAAACAAGTTCCCGCCAATTTCATTCAGTGTTGCCAAGCAAAAAGTTATATCGGAAAGTTAAATTGGAAAGTTAAATCGGAAAGTTAAATTGGAAAGTTAAATTGGAAAGTTAAATTGGAAAGTTAAATTGGAAAGTTAAATCGGAAAGTTAAATCGGAAAGTTAAATTGGAAAGTTAAATCGGAAAGTTAAATTGGAAAGTTAAATCGGAAAGTTAAATTGGAAAGTTAAATCGGAAAGTTAAATTGGAAAGTTAAATTGGAATTGGAATTTTCTTATTTAATAAATATGAATTTCAATTTCTTATATCAGAAAATCTTCGTCTTAAATATGCCTAAAAAACAGTAGACTTTTTTGAAAAATAATTTTACACGTGGCACCCCATAGAAAAGTGCAGAATATCTAGGCAAGCAATCATTAGCAACCGGTTCTCTAAATTTAGTAACTGGTTAGTACTATCGGTGCAAACCGGCTGAATAGCACCTCTGGTTAAGAGCTATGGCCTGACAGAGTTGGTAAAAACTATTTCAAAACATTTCGAAAGTAAACGATGCCAGCCTAACTAAATTGATTAAATTATCTAAACAAATAAGAAGCATAATCAACGAAAATTGATTTATTAGGTCCTGTCTCCACTAGGAATTTCTGCGAGAAATTTCGATGATTTTTCCATAATTTTCTCGGTGGAGACATAAATCTTCTATTCCGACAGAAAATGCGTTAGATTTGCGTCAAAAGTATGCGACAAATTTTCCGGGATATTTCTGAAATGTGCGTTGGAAAATTTCGGAATTTCTGCTGGCATGTTTATGTCTCTACTGAGAATATTCCAAATCGCGACAATTTTTGCAAAAATTATGGAAAATTATGATGAAAGAAATATCAAAACTTTTTGATATTTCTTCCAGCATAATTTTCCATAATTTTCTTCCACTACATTGTGAAGAAATATTCCATGTGCATGTTACTCTAGGACTAGGTCAACCTTGTAAAAAGAAATCGATGTTTATGACGTAACTATTGTTTGATCACGCCATGGAAAAATATAACTTGATGAATTTCCGTTGGTATTGATGTTTGGTGCCAAAGTTGAGAAACTTTCGGCGCATAAAATACGCTAGATTTGGAAAAGCTGTCGTCTGAAATAAAGACGTATTTTTGTCTTTACGACAACAGCTCGCCTACATACAAAGAAATGATTCCAAAAAAATATGTTTGGGCACGAATTGATGATTGGGCAAGCCTTGATTAGGCCTATTTGCAAAATAGTTGTTATTAGCGTTTAACCGAAGTTGCTAAACTAAAGTCCTTATATTGCTGTTATAACAGTCTGCATTGCTGCCGTTGTTTTTGAGACTTTTGTCAAGAAAACTAGTCTTTGTTTGACCTTGTGAATATATATTCACATTTTCACAACTAATGTATGCTCCTCCGAGAATTTCTTGTATCTTCCGCTTTGCAGAAATTTCGAAGCAAAAATTATCAAAATTTCTCTTGGAAAATTTTGGTGTAGCAAACTTGCTCCACCGAGAAATTTTGTGCGAATTCCGATAATTTTCGCTGATGGAATGATTTGGGAAATTCTCGGTTGAGACAAGGCCTTTTGCGACGAAGGTTTCTCAACTCTGACATCAAACACCAATCACACCGAATGAATTCATTAAGTTATTCTTCTCCATCGCGTGATTAAACTACTGTTACGTCATAAACACCATTTCTTTCTACAAGTTTGACTTAGAGTAACATGCAATAAAAATATTCCTTCACAATTTAGAGAAAAAATATCAAAAAGTTTTGATATTTCTTCCAGCATAATTTTCCATAATTTTCGCTAACATTGTCGCGATTCGGAATATTCTCAGGGAGACAAAAAACTGCCAGCGGAAATTTCGAAATTTTGCAACCCATATTTCCGAAATATCCCGGAAAATTTGTCGAATATTTTTGACGCAAATCTGATGCGTTTTCTGCCGGAATGGAAGATACACTCTAAACGAAGTGTTTAAACTTGGGACGTTTTATGCATTTAAATTGGTGTTAGAACCTGTTAAAGTGTTCTTTTAAATGCATAAAATCCACTTAAACACCAATTTAAATGCATAGAACAAACTAAACTTAAACACTTCGTTTAGAGTATATATGTCGCCAACGCGAAAATTATGGAAAAATAATTGGAATTTCTCGCGAAAATTTCTGGTGAAGACAAGGCCAAAGTGGCATAAAAAAAGAAAAAAAGTTACGTTTCGATTTTTTTTTTCTTCTTAAAAAAAAACTTAACGTTATTCTATAACCTACTTGTGTTAATTGTGTTATTTTTATTCTTAACGTATGGAATTGGATGTGTTTTTTTGTTGACATTGACTTCCTCAAATTTGCTCTTATCACTTAAGTTTGATTCTAATTTTTCATAATATTCATTCGAATTCATAATCGTAGTGCCTTTCCATTTGTCAAACTTGCATATTCTGATATTTTTATCTTGTGAAAACGATTTTAAGGTACGATGTAAAGCTTGATTAGAGAAACTAGAACAAAATCGTTTTGCGTCGTTCAAAAAACGTTTTCCAGTAAATTTGATTTCGTCTCTTGTTTTATCGTCAATTTGGGAGTTGTTATCATTGCGAATTTTTGCCGAATTGAGTAGTTGCTCTACATTAGCCTTAATCTCATCAGAGCAAATTTGTGTTGGAAAAATGTGATATTTTAAGCCGAAACGGACAGCATTTTCCTCCCTTATGCTGAGTTTTTTTGTCTCGATCAAACTTACTATGCATTTTTCATGGCTTCTGTTGCGCTGTTTCTTCCCTAGGTTTAATAAAATCTTTTGTTGAACGTTGGCTATATCCTGGGAACGTTTCTTGTACGAGTCCGTTAAAAGACGGATTAGGCATCCTTTTTCAATAAAACTCAATTTTCGTAAGATCAATTTCTTTTGTAACAAATATTTCTTTTCCGTTATTCTCAAATCATGTTTGTCCTCTGTTAGCTTTCGATTCAAAACAGTTTGGTAGACGTTACTGACCGATTTGTAGACTTTCAGGTTAGGAGGTTTAAACTTCAAGTATTCTGGACATAATTGAAGATCACGAGAAGCCTACAAGTATCTTACATCTAAATTCAACTTTCCAACCTTAAAACCATGTTTTTCAAGCTTTCTCAGCTCTTTAATGGAATTCCACTTTTCCTGTAAATTTTAAATTATAACTTTGGTGGAGTAGAAATTTTATTTGGCCAAAGAATAGCAATGAACAGCAAGACTAAAGTCATTCTAATGATTTATTTACAATCAAAAATACAAACGTTTTTGTCTTTCATCAGGCCTCTTCAGGTATTGGTTAAATTATACCCATGTTAACTTCAGACTAACTGCAAAGAATGAATTACAAAAATCAAGCGATATCATGGTTTTGAGCCACCGCGCGTTAAAACAATAAAGATCATCAATCGCATTCAACAGGTCAACAGTTCATCTACTAATGGAAAATAAAGAAATTCTTTCTTGGCAAAAATGAAGAAAAAGATAATGAGCATTGCCTCTGCGAAACATTCTTTATTGTATCTACGTTATGTTGATGACATTTTTGCTGTTTCTGAAACCAATTAATCTTGTTTAAAGTTTTTGATAAATTAAATTCTCAACCCAAAAGCATAAAATTTACTGTCAACTATGGTTCAGAATTGATGTGTTTTTTGGACGTACAAAGGAAGGTTAAGGAGAATGGGTGCTACACGTGGACGTGGCGCAAAATTACTCATACTGGTTTTTGCTAAATTTTGATGCCTTATGTCCTGTCACGATCGTTGATACTTGGATAGAGTACAACCTTTATTCCCTAGAATTGCCCACTTTGGCTGAAACTAGAGAACAACTGAGATGTCAATTGACGAATCGAAAATGGCAGTTGATAGTTCCTTTAGCTTCTTGAATCTTAGAAAGCAGCACACAATCTTAAATTAAAACTTCTATTTAAGATTAAAACACAAACCAACTAACTGAGCAAAATCGCTCCACTTACACCTCTTACTAAACGGCTATACGAGCCAACCCCAGATACACAAACTTGGCTTAACTGCCTACGAAACTAATACCTAAAAATCATCCACTTTCAGAATATTAGAATAATCGAATGAAAAACGACCCGCCAATTTATATCAAGGTAAAAGTTATCGAATATCCCAGAACAATCCATGATACGTCACAATAGAAAAAATATACGCGATTACGAAAACACAACGGTCGCATAATTGTGACGTCACAAACTTCAAGTCTAAATATAGCAATTAAGACATGTAAACAACTAATTATTCCGGTGGCTAATAGAAAACAGTAGAAAATACTAGAAAGGAATTATCCAGAATATCCCGAATATTCTGAATCAAAAAAAAGCGGCAAAAGCAGAAAATCAGTCACGTACGCATTAAAATACAGCAAATAATCATATATCAGGCATTCAAAATTATTATTCGTGACATGTCCCTTGAAATGGAAATCTGGCCTAATATTGTGCTTATTAAATCGTGTGAGAGCTATTTGTTCATCTAAATTGCTGTTTAAGAATAGCGTGATAAAACTACGACAAATGTTTTCTTCAATGGTAATCAGATTAGGTTGTTTAACTAGTTTTTGCAACGATTTTTGACTGTTGACAATGATTTATCTGATTGTGAGCGTTGTGAAACTACTCCTGTGGTATACTTGAACGTATCATATACTGGAAAAGAATTCAAGCGTTTTGATAGTCGTTTAGCAAAATTATTTCATGTCAAAGTGTCGGCCATTTACAAAACCTTCAAAACAAGGGCATATTTTGAGCTAAAGTCGCGAACTCCTCTCTTGCTCTGCGCAAATGTCGTTTACAAGTTTACACGTTCGTGTGATTCGAACTTAACTTACATTGGTACGTCACCTCGACATTTGAGTACCAGAGTGGGAGAGCTCCTGAATATGGCCAGCCAGCATGAAAATAGTGCGATTAAACAACGTAAACTTTCGTGTACTGTTGATTCTAATATGCTACACGACTTAAATTCTTTTGAGGTTCTGAAACAATGTAAATTAGATTTCTAGGCCACAAATCATGAAGCATTATTAATAAAGAAACATCAATCTAGTTTAAACAAACAATTGTACACTCATGGCTCGTCTTTTCTGTTAAATGTCTGGAAATGATGGTAAGCTTATTGATCAGTGTGCAGTTTTTCCTCACGAATTTCTTGATTTTCTATTAGTAGATGAACTGTTGACCTGTTAAATGTGATTGATGATCTTTATTGTTTTAACGCGCGGTGACTCAAAACCATGATATCGCTTGATTTTTGTAATTCATTCTTTGCAGTTAGTCTGAAGTTAACATGGGTATAATTTAACCAATACCTGAAGAGGCCTGATGAAAGACGAAAACGTTTGTATTTTTGATTGTAAATAAATCATTAGAATGACTTTAGTCTTGCTGTTTAATCCTATTTAACTTAACATTTTAAAAATGCTGAATTAATTGCTAATTCACAGGGTCTTGGTGTAGATCATATGCTGATGATATGCAATGTTATTTTTCTTTTGATAGAGAATCTTCTGTAGACATGATTAAAAACAAAATTCGAGCATTTTTGCAAGATTTAAAGCATTGGATGACTTGTGATTTTCTAAAACTGAATGAAAGTAAAAGCAAAGTTTGTCGAAATTTTATCTAACCGTAACGTTGAATCCAGAATTTCTAATAAAAATAAAATTTCTAACATAAAAATTGATGGTAGCTGTTCTTTGCCTATGTCTAATGATTTTTTCAAAATTCTTGGTGCAATATTTGATGACAGACTGAACCTAGAAAAGCACATCAATAGAATGGTTAGAACTTGTTAAGCCAATTTACGTAATTTAGGCAGAATTGCAACTAAGCTTACAGAAACTTTAAAAGTTCAACTAGTTCATTCTTTGATATTGTCCCATACTAATCATTGCTATGCCTTGTTTTATAACTCACCGAAATATTTAATGCCTAAGTTGACAAAAGTTTTATATGTTGAGGTAAGATTTATTTTTGAACTTCGTGGTTCTGCTTTGCGTATGCATATGCTACCATTTTTAAAAAACCTTCATTTTTTACCAGTTAAATTTTCTATTGAATTCAAAATTGATTAGCTCACACACAAGTGCCTGCATGGTTATACTCCTACATATTTAAAAAGTTTAATCAACTCTTGTTCTGTTTCGGCAAGACACAGCTTGCATGTTATGGATGATTATTGGCCGCTTCAAACGGTAACTAGCTTAAACTTTGCTAGATCCCAATCTATGTTTTCGTATGCAACACCCAAGGTATGGAATTGGTTGCCACTATCTCTGCGTGAAATTGCAAATTTGTCCCTTTTCAAGAAACGTCTAAAAGCATTTTATTTTAGTTTAGTCTTTGAGGATATTACCAAGCTGTTTGATGCCAATATTTTGTTGCTTATTACTGTAGAATTAGTACGTCTGTTGTGCGTTAACTTTATTTCTATAAATCTATTTGAATGTTATTACGGCCCCTTAGTCAGATGCATTGACACTTATTGGTGTTATATCAAGGGGGATATAAATTGCAATTTTTATTATTGCCATTTAAACAATAACAATTTGAAGATATAATGCTCAAAATCGGTTTAATTGAAAAAATGAGAACTACTTGAGGCAATAAGAGATTTCCAAAACTTTGCTCCACTATTCTCTTTATCTCCAAAAATAGGTTTAATCTGTTTGACTAAGTACCATTGAAAACCCTGCGTTTCAGAATTTCGTGATATCAGAAAAGGATGACTTTGTGAAATTTCTTGCAGAGTAAAGAACGTGATGTTCGACAATAATCAAACATTGCGTTGCTTATTTTGCAAAAAATAGACAATTTACAAAATTTCGGGTAAAATAAGCAACACGATGTTTGATATTATGCAAGAATTTTTGCAAAGTCATTTTTTTCTGATATCACTAAATTTCGAAACGCAAGGTTTTAAATGGTATAGAATCAAACAGATTAAGTCTATTTTCGCAGATAAGGGGAGAAGTGGGAAAAGGTTTTGGGCATCTATTTATTACTTCAATTAGTTCTCATTTTTTCAATAAAACCGATTTAATGCAGTATCTCTTCAATATCGCAAAGTTTTACTATTTTTCACAAACGTTTTGGAAAGCATAAAGACTTGCTGGTAGACATTTTACGCGGCTTATACAACCATACCAAACTTGTTTTCAATTTGCAACACAGCTCACCGACATAAGCAGTTTCCAGCAGTTTGTGACGAAATCCTTTCAAAATGTAGTTTTATATCAACCTAATTAAATCAGTATGGTAAAATTTTTGATCCTTTTTGAAATTTAATTGCTCTCGGATGCTTTCTTTACTTTTTACTAAAAGTAACGTCATTTGATTGTTTTATGGATTGCGCAATGCACCATAGTTTTATAACAAAATTCGTTTCAAGTTAGGAATGCATTTTGAACACATAGTAGCTTACAGCCAACAATACGTGATACTTGATTTTTAAATTTTCATAACGAAACAAATTACTTAAAGCAAGTTTGCGATTAAAAACGAAAGAGAAATTTGGTTTATTGTGCCTTATACGGTGCACATCATAGTACACACGATTTACAAAAAAAAATGCAGACGATCGAGTCTGCTCCGTTAGCATTTCACTGCGGAAATTTTAACGTTACGCAATATACTCACTACCAGGCTTGGAAGAATTGTAATTGTAATTGACAAAATTGTAATTAATTACATGATTTTGCTGTAATTGTAATTGTAATTATACATTTTCAAAACTCGATAATTGTAATTGTAATTGTAATTGAAAATTTTTCTGCCTATTTTTAATTACAATTACTTTATTATTCACTAAGATCGATAAAAACAAAATCTGTTTGAATAATATCGATTTTCCTCCGGTTGCAAATCGATATCGATATTTTCTACCGGTTGCAATCACATCTGACGTCACAAACCGAACATCAAAGTAGGTTAGAGATAATTTCAGTTATTTTTAGAGATAGAGTTAATCATATTCAAAACCTAAGCTTAGCACCTACTCCAATCATAATTAGCACTAACTCTCAGCGAAAAAATAGGCCAACATAGAATTGGCCTATGTTGTAAGATGTGACTGTAACCGACGGTAACTAACCATTGTAACCAGTGCAAAAACTGTAAAATTTTGCATGGGGGACGCTTTTGCAGCCTTGACCAAACACATTCGGAATGCGAAAATGCTTTAGTGAAAATTATGTCTTTCCGTCCTCGAAATCAAGTGAAGACCAAAAAAAAAAAAACGTCTTCACTGCAATTTGGGACTAAATTCGGCCGGGATTTGTGGGATTTATTCGTGCTTAATGGCACTTTTTCGTCTGATCAACCAGCGCTCGAATCTCGATTGGGGGACGCTAAATTTTGATGGGGGACACTAATTCTCGATGGGGGACGCGTCCCCCCGCGTCCCCCCTACAATTTAAATACTGATTGTAACCATAGGTGTAGCCAGGATTTTTTATTGGGGGTGGCCCAAACCACAAATAACATGCAATGACGTCATCATAAATTTTCAAAAGAGGAACTTTTTGTGGGGAAAAGATATTGTAGAATGAAAGATCCAAAGCCTTGCCTGTTGCAGGCAATTAACCAGGATTTTGCTAAAGAGAGAAGGCTTAAACTAATAATGAAAAGGTACAATTGTCTAACTTGGCAGACGTGTTGAGCAAGCTAATGTGACTCAAACGTATCACAGACAAGGGTCTGGGGGCGCAGCTCCAAACCGCCGGAGGCTTTAAGGGCCTGGGGACGAAGATCGCTGCCGCTGAGCGATTTTTTGTAATTTTTTGAAATAAAAAGCTATTTTAAATTTTTATTCCATTGGATCACATTTCGCACGTGTTCAGAGCCATTTGAAAGAACTAGATTTTTAACGTTTAAAAGCCAATCGAAAAAATTAAATTGTTCAATCCTTCTTTTACTTGCAATTTAAGTCCAAAACACGTTAAAAATCTTGTAATTTGTTGTTGAATTTTAATTGCAAGTGATTTATTTGCCCAGATAGGGGGAAAGTAAGAAACATTGCCTCCTGCAATATTTTAGCAGTAAATAATAATCCCTTCAAAGATTTTCCATAGAGATTTTTGTTTTGTTGTGAAATTAACCAGTAATAGGAGTGCATGTAGGGCCAAGGGGCCCAAGACCCCTCAATTCAAATTCAAAATTTTGTTCAATGAGCACTTCCTCTAGCTAATTTTTAAAAGTATTTCGTTCGTAAAAACTGGCGCGGTAGAGATGAATTGCTATTGAAAAATGGTACATTAGATGGTTACGCTTACTAACCATGTTATTCCCGGGCCGGATTTACATTGCACGGGGCCTCTGGCACTTCTGGGACTTTTGCAACATCTTCCTGCAAAATATAGGTGAAGACCAAAAACAGTCTTACCATCTGAGTGTGGGGCCCTGGTACTGTGCCATATGGTAAATGCGGCCCTGGTTATTGCATTACGTTCATAAAAAGGTAAATGAGGGCCTGAGGTAGCAACTTTCAAAACAAAACCTCTTATTAATTTAACTCGGGTTATACATTTCAATTGTTTGGCAAAATCGAATTGATGGAGCCCAGGCCTCCTGGTTGTCAATATTATTAGTAATTAGTGTAGCAGGCGTGTACTGTTGTACGCAAAGATGCTAAAAGAAACTGAAAATGAAGAAACAAAACTTTTTTCTCACATTTTTATCTTTGGTGGCATTTCGATTGGGGGGACCGGGGCCCCCCACCCCTGGCTACACCTGTGATTGTAACTTTAATGCTGTTTGTGATATTAAGATTTTGTGTGCTTTTTTGCTTGTTTGCCCTTGTGTGTATGTCAAAGCAACGCTAAAATGGTTCTATTTCGTATGATTATGCTAAATGTGTAATATTACTGGCAAAAGTTAAAATAGTGTTAAATAGTAGTTGTAACTTAAAGTTGTCACGTACACAATTGCAAGTTTTTACAATTTTTAATTGTGTTAAAACTTATTTTCTTTTGCACAAATAATTGTGGTATGATACCATGACTCAGCTAAAACCAAAATATTGCAGGAAGCGATATGATTTCAATAACATACTTGACAACTGTTTACAAACGAAATTGTGTATTGCAAAAATTAAAGTTAAACAAAGATTGGTGAAAGAACAAGGATGGAGAGAAATGGTGCTTTAATAGGTCTGGTATAGAAATACAAAACAAATCCACATTGTTGACATAAGCAAAACTCGAGATTTCGTATGTAAGTAAATTGGTCGCGATGTTTTGAGAATCTTTTCATTGTAATTGCAATTGAATTGCAATTACTTGAACTTTAATCATTGTAGTTGTAGTTGAAAATTTAAGGTTGTAATTGTAATTAAACCAGTAACAAGTAATTTTTCCAACTCTGCTCATTACTACGCGTTTATAACTAGATACAATCAATAAAGTGAAATTTTTTTGTTGCAGAAAATAACGCAAAAAGCGTAGAAACAAAATTTCACGGTTGTAAGACCAGTACTGACGAACTTTTAAGTTAATAAATGTCAATTGTTTGTATTTTAGGACTTTTTTTATTAGGTCAGTTTTTGGTTTTTCAGGCGATTCTACTTAAGTACTACAACAGAAAAAGACTTACATGAATTAGAAATGAAAATCAGTAACTCTTAGTGGTACCAGGAGAGATGCTGCCTGACCATAGACTCTGTATTCGTAGACTGGAAACTGACAGATTTGTTTTTTTTTCTTCACGGTTCGTTTGTTTTAAAATATGCCGATTCGTCCAATCAGCGTGACTTTTTTCTTCGCGGTTCAATCGTTTTACAAATTTGCCCAATCAAATCAGTCGAATACACGTGACAGCAAAAAAAACTTCGCAAAAACAGGAAACTTTTTTCTTCAAGGCTCCTTTCTTTTTCTCCTCGCGTCTGTTCTAGTCTACTAAATAAAGAGTCTACGATCAGACTGATAACTACAGTTTTACACATGCTTAATTTTATTTATGTATGATCTGATTTGATTGATTTAGGTTGTAGAAGCTATGTCAGCCAGCATTACGCTATCTTCGCAAAATTGGTTTGTGATTGAATTCGTTTTTCATCACGTTTTCACTTGCAATGTGTTTTTGGCGAGACGTATTATAAATAGTCAAGTAAGACTCAAAGCTTAATAAAAATAAACGCAGAATATACAAATTTGGGTAGCTTGATATTGAAAACAGAAAACTGCAAATAACAATTCGAGTACTATATAATACAATGTTTATGAGTTGAATAAATTTGGATTTGACTACAACAGGCTGTGGCATCAAAGTATATAATATCAACAAAAAAGTTAGAGAAGAATAATTTGTCAGATACAACGACCATGAAGCGCAGAAAACTTTTCCAACTTTTTAATGTTAACGGCTTTCTCTAGCATTGCCAACCCACAAAAGCCTTTTAATGATGAATATGCAGCTGGCCAAGAACCAAAACTTTCTAACAGAAAACTTTCGGCATTACAGTATAATGTGCGTGCAATTTAAATTAAGCACTAACTGAAACTAGATGGGAGCTTGCTGAGAAGCAATTTCAGTGAACGACTGACGTTGAACAATGAGATTCTAAAAAAACTTTTGCTTTCCTTTTAAGACGTTAACTAAAAACATCTTCTGGGAAAAGAGGGTTTGGAATTTCAAACATTGTCATTACATATATTTAATTGACAGCATAGTGACTGATCATATTAAAAAACATCCTATCCGAGCCTAAGCCGTTGGAACTATGTCAAAATATTTGTCCCACAACTGCTGGTATCAAAAAACTAATGCCCTAACTTGAGCCAAACTAAGTCAAAATATATGTCTCATAAATATCTACTGATATCAAAAAAACTGGCACCCTAATTTAAGCCATTAAAAAAATTGATTTTTGGGGGATCCATTTTGAGGAAGTCTACGAAGGGGTGGTACCCCTAAACTATGTCAAAATATTTGTCTCTTAAATATCTACTGCTATCAAAAAACCCTGGCACCCAAAATTAAGTTGTTCAAAAAATTGATTTTGGGGGTCTGCGGGAGGGTGGCACCTCCAAACTATGTCAAAATATTTGTCTGTTAAGTATGTGCTGATATCAAAAAAAAACTGGCACCCTAACTTGAGCCGTTCAAAAACTTGATTTTTAGGGGGGTCCATTTGAGGGTTTCATGGGAGGTACCTCCAAACTATGTTAAAATATTTGTCTGTTAAATATCTATTGATATCAAAAAACACTGGCACTCTAAGTTACGCCGTTCAAAAAATTGGTTTTTGGCGGTCCCATTTGGAGGGTCCCGGGAGTGGCACCCCCAAACTATGTTGAAATATTTTTCTGTTAAGAATCGGTTGATATTACAAAAAACTGGCACCCTAGGTATAGCATTGATTTTTTGGGGCCCCATTTAGGGGAGGTTCCTGGGATAGTCGCCCCAAAAAATTTTGGGAGACAAAATTGCGTTTGCAGCTCAACAACTTTACACAAAAATTAGAATTCGATGTTTTGTGGTTTAGAAGAAGAGCGTACAAGATTTAGGAAGAAAAAAAAGAAAATAGAAAGGAAAAAAAGTAAAAAACCTCATCGCGTTTAAAAGTAGGTTGGTTGGGATGAAAGAGTATTTTAAGACATATAATCGTGTGAAATGTTTTTTGCCGTACCTAACCCTTTTTTGAATGAGACCGCTTTTAACGCCAAACTTGCGAGGCGGTTTCAAGTCCTAAAACCAAAGTCACGTGACTTATTGCCTCCAAATTTGGTACAAACATACAACTTATTAGTCTTAAACAGCTGTCAAAATTTCATGGAGCTACACCAAACGTTCTTGAGTTATAAGCGAAAGTCTGAAACTTCGCAGTCGTTATGGCCACGTAAAAACAAAGAAACACGCGACGCAAGCGTCGGTCGTTCCAATGACTTGGATGCGCTTTTTCTTATAGGCTGGATCTTTTATTTTGTATTATTTTGGTCAAAAAACTTTATTTTTGATAAAATAGGGTCAATTTTTATGATTTTTAGGTCAATAAAACATCTCCCTATTTATTATTCAAAAACAGTCGGACATAGAAATGGAAAATTGAAATTTTGAACCCAGCAGTGTATAGACTAGTCGCCTCGAGCGTTCACGAGCAAGTGACAGACGCATTTTTTTACTTATATTTCCAGAATCCTGAATAAATGTACTTTTTTAATTGCGAGTGTTTCCTCCTAATTTCTGGTGATTTTGAGTAATATCGGCGATTCCACGCAAAAGTGACGTTGCTTTGCTAAAAAATGCGCAAACAGGCCAGAAAATTGGTAAAAACTGAAAAAAACTAAAAAAGGCTTCGGACTTTTTTCAATGCACTATGAGTCAGTTCGAACATAACTGCCGAGTAAATTCCGTGCGAAAAAAACTACGGCCGGACGTGGGCTAGAAAAAGTTTCATCGCGTACAGGACTCTGGTCACTCTTGTCTTACAGTAAGGGTAAAAACTCTTCCACCCGTTGTCGGGGTCATCAGAGGTGTCTGATACTGAGACAACTCTTTAAAAATATCAAAGACATAATTGCGAACAAACCGAAAAGTTCAGTTGAGTACATCTAAACAAATAAAATCAATTAGAATGAGCTTATTTCAAGCTCCCGTGCAGGTGCTGACAAGAAATAAATGCTTTTTCAAAAAATGTGTTGGAAACGTGCCTTATTTGTAGCTACGCTACCACAAGTATATACTTAGTTTTCCACTTTTTAAAACAATGAACAAGAAAGTTTACGCCAATGCAAAATCTTCTTTTTGCCAAAAATAGTAGGCCTAATATAAATAAGTTCTCAAGTTTTGTTGGGTTAAGCATGAAATTGTTTTAGCCTGTTTTTCAATTTAAAACAAATTTTATTTCCGTGTATAATCAAGCTGTTAAACGAATTTAAGACAAACGTCATTTTGCACGGTTTTAATTTGTAACTGATTTTCTTTCATGTTTTGTTACGAAAACTGCAGCGCCGCGATCCGACCAAATATTCGCTTTTACGCCCAGAAAGTTCGAAAAGCAAGTCTTGACCGTTTTACGTATTACTGCGTAGTTTTTCCTAATTTCGTCATAAATATATGAATTTGGTTTCATTGTGTCGAGACGAAACTGTTCTATCTATATACCAACTTTTGTAAACATATTCCATCAACTTTGGCTGTAATAACTAACGGTATGCACTCCAAGTCAAAACTTTTTGTACAAGTTTGCAATCAATCAACCATATCGTGATGTCATAGTAAAACAGACCAAAAGTTAAAGTACGAAAAGTCTGCTAACATCTTTGCCTTTCATTTGAATCTAAAATCGATTGTCTACTACATATAGAAATACTTTTTTTAAGTCAAAATCAAGCGTACTTAAGCGAAAAAAACCAACGTCACTTTCGCGGGGAATCCCCGATATTGCCTAAAATCACCAGAAATTAGGTGGATGTATTGGCGATTCAGAAAGTACATTTATTCAGAATTCCGAAAATATAAGTTAAAAAAATACGTCTGTCACTTGCTCGTGAACGCTCGTGGCGACTAGACTAATAGGGATAGACAAAATGTCATGCATGCCAATTTTTGCGCGTCCGGTCACGTTACCACAATTTCAAAACCTGTAAAAATGGTCCAGTCAGCAATAAAATATTAACCCTATTTTACACGGGGTGTTTCAACAACGCATTTTACTCGGGAGAGGGGGGTAAAACACGCCCTATTTAACTTTTAAGCCAAAGTCAGCACGGGAAACAGCAAATCAAGCATGATGATTTTTGAGCAAAAACTAGTTTTAAATTGATGACGTCGTCACATTGAATAGATTTGAACCGTCTGTGACGTCATCACAATGACGTCACGACCATGCTTTAAAAAAATAACGTCATATTTTGATGACGTCAGAAGCGGTTCAAATCTTGTTGGTAGGTTTGTTTTATGATACTGAATCATAAAACGCTTAAGTCAGGTTAGTTACATCACAAAAACGTCTTATGACGTCGTTTAAGTAAAGTTATTGGCTAAAAAAATGCTCAAATTTTGGAAAGTGGCTCCGAAAACCTTAAAATTTGGGAAACTTCCCATTAACTCAGCAACTTTAAATTTTCAAGAGCTATTTGTATAGAATTTTGATTCAAAATCAACTTGATTTGAAATAAAAATCTTCTTTTTTTGCAGCAATTTATCACAAAAATAACAAGAGGGTAGCAAAAATGTCCCCTCCTACCCGTGTAAAATAGGTTATGTATTTGTTTATAATTCGCGAGCGGCTAAATGTAGAAAGTTTAAACTGGTACACAACACGAAAATAAACTAAACCTTGATGCTAAAGACTTTTGAGACCCCGATTACGTATGTGGTCGCAATTTTAGAGCGTTTGTCTCAGGAGCGAGAGGTCTGAGATTCAAATCACGGGCCGGTCAAATCGAGCACAGCGTTGCCAATGGCTCGCCACCGCTGCAGCATTTCTTCGAAAGGGGCTGTGTTTCGCGCAGGCGCAATGACGCGGAGATGGGCCCCGCAAATTTGTTACACGCTTCAGCGTAATACAGCGAGTATAATGAAAGATTTACTTTGATTTGATTTAAACCAGAAAAGTGGCCAATTTTGAAATTAAAATATCCCGGTAAGTACCAAAGTTATTGAAAAAAATTTGTGGTTTTTGACTACGATATATTAATTACCTCTTTTGGCGATGCCCGTTTATTCCAGTTAGGACACTCTTTTCTTTTTTTATTGTTGCCTTAGACCTTTAAATATAAAACTTTCAAACTGCTAGCAGTTGTAGACATTAATCAACTCTGGCGTCGGTTTGATTTGGGGAATGACACGAAGCAAGGTTCTTCAAAATGAGCCACAAACTTTAGCTTTTTAACCGCTTGAATTTTTGAATCGGTAAAAAAAATTTTCATACAATAAGATACTGAAAAAACAAAATTTTCTAGCTACGAGTGTTTAAAGATTTTCCTTTAAAAAAATTTCCAAAGTTTTAAATTTTACGCCTGAGCTAGAAATCTAAAATTTTTAGATTAGGTAGACTTAAAAATGATGAAATGTAACAAACTTTGGATTCTCTCGGAAAAGGTACCACACGAATTACAAAATATTCCCAGCTTGATAAAAACAGCTCAAATTTTCAGAATTTATAGATATTAAGAATAGAAAAATGTTTAGAGATTAGAAGACGAAGAACTGGATATCTTAATTGGCAAGGCTAGAGCGGTATTGCGAGCTTTGCTCCGTTCATTAGTATAAAACGAGCATTGTCAAAAAAGGCAAAGTTCTCAATTTTCAAAACAGTTTTTGTTCCCATTCTTGCGTATGGTCATGAATCTTGGGTAATGACAGAAAGAGTGCGGTTGTAAGTGCAGGCGTCCGAAATGAGGTTTTCACGAAGAATTGAAGGAGTTACAGTATTTGACAAGATGTGTACCTCTGACTGAGATTTAAAAATCTCTAAACATCGAGCCGTTACTTCTCCGTTTTGAAAGATCTCAGCTTAAATGGTTTGGTCAGGTAAGCAGAATGCCTCAGGAAAAACTCCCCAAACAAGCTTTACTTGCCAAAGCAAATTGAAAAAAAAACTGTTGGAAGATGTAAAACTATATGGACCGATTACATTAAGGGTCTGGGATGAAATCGCTTATGACTTCGCCCATGCAAAATGATTAATGTAATGGAAGACCGTGAAGTTCGGCGGCTTTATCTCAAACTGCTGCTCCCGCAACCTTAATGGAAAAGCGGGCAATGAAGAAAGAAGAAAAAGAAGAAAGATAGAAAAACAGATCAGCTTTGGAGGTATAGCTGCTGTGAGGAGTTCTCTCAAATGAGTTGCCCAAATATAGCAATTTTAAATTGCCTTAATTCAACGGATGAAGTTTTCGTGTTAAGTAAATATTAAAGAAACATAAAACAAGACAAAATTTTGGGGACCCCGTTTGGGACTTGTACGCTGGGATTTCCTTCACAAAATTTGAGATTATAAAGTTTCGTTATAGATAGTGTAATTAAGTATAATTAAGCAGTTCTGTAAAAATAGCTTGCTGTTGCAGAGTATCGCATTCAACTTCCAATATATTCTTTGTTTCGATTGTCTGTTTTAATATGTCTATGGTGTTATTGTAGTTCGTGTTTTTGTAACTAGCTTAGTTTTAACTTCACGTTCTCTTCGTTTAATCATGTAACCCCAAATCTGACGGACAAAATTTTATAAAAACTCAGAAACTAACATACCGTAATATTTTCAAAACTAAATATCTGCGTGTCTTTTCCAATATTTTCGACATGTGGTGGAGTGGTAAAAATCTCTTCTTCATCTGCAAGTTAAAAAGATTTTTTGTTATATTTGTACATTCGTTTGCAACTACCGGTTTTTTGCTGAATTAGAACCAAATACTTTTGCAAGAAATCATGATCGCAGACGGAAAACTTGAAATTTATATTTACATAAAGTTACGAAGAAACTGGTTACTTGGCAATATATTACGGTTAATAACTATTGTAGCTGCAAAACATTTGCGAATGAAGTTCTACAAAATCGGGTTGTAGGATTTTAAAAAAATACTGCTCAAGATCGGTTTAATTGAAGATGCGAGAGCTACTGTATACTTGAGGTAAAAAAAAAAGTACTCCAAACCTTGTTCCACTATTCCCCTTGTCCTCAAAAACGGATTTAATCTGTTTGATTCTGTACCACCATGTATACCGAAATTTAGTGAAATCAGAAAAGGATGATTTTGCAAATTTTTGCGGATTAGGCAACGCGATGCAGAGATGGAAACCGGTCGGGTCGACCAGCACCGATCGGGTTGACCGGCCGGTCGGGTTGCCGGTCGGGTCGAGACTCTTCCACCGGCCGGTCAAGCCGGTTGAAAAACCGGTCAAATTATCCTTTCTGGCAACTAAAAGACATCTAAGCACCAACCGAAATATACTTATATATTTTATCATAAATGAAACTTTTTATAAAAAATTAGTATTAACAAACCACACTTTTCGAAAACACTTGTTAATTGGTTTCGAACTGTGATTAATATGCTGTGACCATTAAGACATGCACATCCAGGGACGTGTTTAGGGTGGGAGTACTGTGCCATGCCCCCCACTTTGGGCCATGGCGCAAACCAAAAAAGTGCAAAATATACCTTAAAATCGCGTAATCAGATTCTAATAAAGCATGCATGTGGAAGAGGCCTTCGCTACTTGGCATTTTAGCATCATTTTAATCAGCTTAAGAGTAGAAGTGGCGCTGGTTACAGATTTTTTAGTACATGCTAAACTCTTGCCGCTTTGAAAATACTTTTTTAACTTAAATTTACGACACTCTACACTGGACAAGAAAGACATAGCTCTAGTTTTTTATATCTAACTAGCCATGGCTTGTTCTGAAATAGCAGCATTTCTACAAACTGCTGGGGCACATCACATTTCGAACGTTTTCTAGCCAATGCCATAACAGTTTAGTGTTTTCAATGAAAATAACGGACGTGTTTCGTTCAAAACCACTTTGTACTACCGATGAGTTTATTTATTGGTTTGACGTTTCGCTTCCCAAACCGGGAAGCTTCTTCAAAACAACTTGCAGTGCTGCCTTTGCAGTTACAAAAAGATAAATGAGAAAAAAATTAGAGCAGAAAATACGTAACACTAAAAACATACGAACATCGCAATACTTGTACTATTATACCAAAAAACATTAAAATCATGGAGCAATAACATTATATAACATCAAAAATTATGTCACGAACAGCGTGAAAAAAAGGAATATTGAAAAAATATGTCAATAACAGCGTGAAAAAAATTAATGATATTCATAACAACTAGGCTGCTTCATTAACAGTTTGAGAAAGTATGAAAAGGATCTATTGCAAAACATTATGTACTGGAAAAGGTTTTTAGCTCCACAGAGATTTATATTAATTGTTCCGTCGTATATAAATCTCAGTGGAGCTAAAAACCTTTTCCAGTACATAATGTTTTGCAATAGATCCTTTTCATACTTTCTCAAACTGTTTGTGAAGCAGCCTAGTTGTTATTAATATTATTATTTTTTTTTACGCTGTTAGTGACATGATATTTCAGTATTCCTTTTTTCACGCTGTTAGTGACATATTTTTTCAGTATTCCTTTTTTTCACGCTGTTCGTGACATATTTTTCAATATTATATAATGTTATTGCTCCATGATTTTAATGTTTTTGGGTATAATACTATAAGTATTGCGATGTTCGTATGTTTTTAGTGTTACGTATTTTCTGCTCTAATTTTTTTTCTCCTTTATCTTTTTGTAACTGCAAAGGCAGCTCTGCCGAAAAAAAGTTTAGTGTTTGCTGCTCGGTAAATTGTAAATAATCTGTCACCAATAGCTAAAAAATTGTAACTTTATGTTTTGGTCTTCGCATAATATCATTAGAAAGAACGTTTAATATAATTTAGCTTGTGCCCTCCAGTGGTGTTTATGCTTATTTTGTGCACGTTTTGCGCTGCTCAAAACAGGTCTTTCAAACCGAAACTTAAATAAAAAAGGTCTTAAAATTGAGTCATTTTTTTGCAAAAAAAAAAAAAAATTCTTTTTTGCTTTTTTTTCTGAGACCCCGGTCCAAAGTCACAAAATTTAACACCTCACCCATGCCTTCCTCTTTTGAAAATTTTTCATTAGATACATTGAGCAGTGAACAAAAACCTTCTGTAAAAATACCGGTCGACCAGGCCGGTCAGAAACCTTTATTTTTGAAATTTCAAAAACCTTTATTTTTGAAATTTACAGATGATTTTGAAATTTACCGGTCGGGTCGGGTCGAGAAAATCCTGACTGGTTCCATCCCTGACGCGATGTTTGATCATTAAACATGGCATTTTCTATTCTGCAAGAAATTGTACAAAGTCATGCTTTTCTGATGTTACAAAATTTCGAAATGCAGGGTTGGCAATGGTACGGAGTCAAACGAATTAAATTTATTTCCGCGGACAAAGAAATACTGGAATAAGGTTTGAGGCACCTCTTTGTTACCTCAAGTAGTACCACTCATTTTGTCAATAAAACCAATCTCGAGCAGTACATCTTTAGTATTTGATGTTTTTGTTACCTGTGGTTATCTATTGTGATATTCGCTCTAACTCTTCGTTATTGTGGACTTTTGAAAACATTGATATCAACTACAAACTTACAGTATTTCGCAATATAAGTTAGTTTAGGTGGTTCAAAGATTAAAATATCTCTAAACATCATTACGTCAAGCAAATAGTTATCCAAATCAAACTTTTTTTGCCTACATATTTATTTATGATGTAGTTTCGGTAGAAAAGTTACTTTGAATAAGTGGAGGTTTAATGTTTTTCAACTGCGCATAGCACATTTATTTGATCGATGCAATCAAAACGATTGATAAAGGCTGTCACAACTTTCCAAACAAAAAAAAATCTAAACAACCCTGTAGAGCAATTAAAAACTAGATTAGACTTAATTACAATAAGGATCCGGGCTAAGATTTCTTAAGATTTCGTTCAAACAAGATTACTGCGTGTAACGTGTAAAGATTATACTGTTGGGAAATAAAATCTGTAGTCGAGTGGATAAAGCGTCTGTTACTAAAGCGGTAGACTCGGGTTCGATTCCGGGTCGAGTCAAACCAAAGACTATAAAAACTGATATTTACTGCTTTCTTGCTTGACGTTCAGCAATGAAAAAGATGGTGCGAAGCCTCCACCGAGTGTGGTAAACACTTGGGCACAGCCAGGGCCAACTAATGTCACTAATAATAAAATTGTGACAAAAAAGCCTATTGTTTCTTCAGTTTCAGTTACTTTTAGCCTTTTCGCGTTTAACGTACACGCGTACGACAGTAATGAACAGTAACATTGGCGACCAAGGGCCCCGGGCCCCTTTTACGTAATTCAATTTTTGCCAACCAATTTATATGTATAACCCGGTTGAAACTAAGGGTTTTTGTTCTAAAAGTTGCTATCTCAGGCCCTCATTTAACCTTTTTATGAACGTAACGCAATAACCAAGGGCGGATTTGTCATAAGGCACAGCACCAGCTAGTGGCCTCGCGCTCAGATGGTAAGACTTTTTTGGTCTTCACTTATATTTGGCAGAAAGATGTTGCAAAAATCCCCAAAGTGCCAGCGGCCCCACGCAACGTAAATCCGGCCCCGTCAATAATATGGTTAGTAGGCGTAACTACCTATTTTACCATTTTTCAATAACAATTCACTTCCACCTTGCCAGTTCTTACGCGACAAAATACTTTTGAAAAAAAAAACACCTGGGGGAAATGCTCATTGAACAAATTATTGAGTTTGTGCACATTTATTGAATTGAATTTGAGTCCTACATGTACTCCTACAACTGGTTATTTTTATGAAAAAACAGAAATTTCTAAGCAATATCTTCGAGTGGATTATCATTTACTGCTAAAATACTCGTATTGCAGCAGGCCATGAACCTTTCCCTACCTGGGCCAAATCACTTACAAATTTAACCCCAAAGTGCAAGATTTTAAAAGTGTTTTGGACTTAAATTGTAAGTAAAAGAAGGATTGAACAATAAAATTTTTCACTTGGCTTTCAAATGTTAAAAATATTGGTTCTTTCAAATGGCTCTGAACGCGTATGGAATGTGATTCAATGGCATTAAAATAGCTTGTTTTTCCAAAAGATCGCCCAGCTTCTGGGAGCTTCGCCCCCAGATCACAAAGCCTCCGGCGGCTGGGGTCTCCGCCCTCAGACCCCTGTCTGTGATTGGTTTGAGTTGCACTACTTTATTCAACACGTCTCCCAATTCAGACATTTTCTCTTTTTAACTTTGGCAAACCAGACCACAGCTTCTGGTCTTATATTCTACAATATCTTTGTCCCACAAAAAGTTCCTGTTTCAAAAATTTCTGATGAGGTCATTGCTTGTAATTTGTGGTTTGCCCCCTCGATCAAAACTCCTGGCTACGCCTATGGGTAGACAGGTGGGCAGGTGGCAGCTTGACTTGAATACCAAAAAGTCCCTTCACTTTCTCCTGGCCAAGGCAATTTGGTGAACAAAATGTAATTACAATTACAAAAGAAAGCCTTTTGACTATTCTTTTTAGTTTTTAAAGAGCATTTAATGATGTTTAACGCTCACCCTCATTTTGCAAAGAAACGAATGCAGCATTTGGATTTGATTGAATTGTAAAATCGCATCTTACGTCACAATCCACTTTCGTTGTTAATGGTGACACAACAGGCTTAACTATAAAAAAGTATCTTTTGGTTAAGCCGTAATGTTATTTGAAAAATAATACTTTGAGCAATAATTTTAGTAAGAATGGTTGCACAATATATGGAAAATTGCCCACAATGTCATTATCAAAATGATTCCAAAAGAGCAAAACAATCTAAGGCTACCTTATTTCTATTTTCCGTTAACTATAAGATCTAATAGTCTTACACATAAAAATCATGATTTGATCATGAAGATTTTTATTGTGGGAGAAAAAGAAAATGCTACCGAACAAGCTTCTTTTTTTTTATTTGAGAAGTTTGTTGTTCTAACCATTTCACATTTCGTAGTAATCTTTGGGCAATCATTTAATGGTGCTTTCAGACCATCATGTCGTTTAAAGTTTATTTTTCGCAACTCTTTGAAGTGGTAACGTATTTTTTCAGTCTCTATTTATGCACGAAACAGACCCAATTTGTTCTATGCTAGTGCGGAGTTGATTTAACAACCAAACATAAGCTTTTGTCATGCTGGCGCAGGACAAATCTCAAAAATGGAAAGATAAAGCGTTGAGGTGTTTTTGTTTAAATTGCTTTTTACACTAACTTCCAAACAAAAGAAAACAACTAGGGAAAGAAAGCGAATTATGAGTTACCGCAAAAAAAATTTTTAGGCTCAGTTTGTTTTATACCTAATAAACAGTTATTCAATCTGTAATAGAAGCTTTGGTTTTTTCCCTCTTTTCAAAACATCAACCATCATTGAACATTAGCCGACATTTCATTCTTAAGCACTTACATGTCACATTAAACATCTTAGCTTGAGAAAAGCCATCAGTAGGATTTGCAATCACAGAATTAATTTCATCAAACAGTGGATTAGTTGCTTGACATTTGATTTCATTGTAGTTATCGTCTCTTGATAGTGTCTTTAAATAGATATTTCCCTAAAAACATATAATTTTTTTTTAGAATTAGAACTCTACTACTTTGGTACTGATTGCACGGCAGTTTTATTTAATTTCATTAAACTAAGTAAAGCCTTATTTAAAATAGTTTAATTCGAGATCACTTAACACAATTTTTACACTTTTTACTGCTTTAGATTTCATTTTTTACTGCTAATAAATGTAGCTAAATGTGAAACGTTTAGAAATTCTACCATTTTAAATAAGGTTTTACTGCTTTTAATCTATTATTTTCGCTCGCACTGTATTAAACAGATAAAGGATTAAATTTCCGAACATCTCTGTTACTGCAAATATTTCTAAACGCAATATTTATTCAATTATAGTGGTTTGACGTTACCATCAGAAGAGTGCTCAAAGTAAAATTCAGAGCGAAATAATATAAATTGCTCTAATTTATGAGGTAGGATAACCCTACAGCCTGTTTCAGCCCAATGGAATCCTCAAGGGTTAATCTAAAGATAAAACAATAAATTGTAATTCTGGACAGAGTTACACTGGAATCTGACGTGTCCAAAGCATTTTACTGCAGGCTGCGAGGGACAAAAATTCTTTTAACTAGTTGGAAAATTGGCAATCACGTTTGCACCAAACTTTGCGTATGGATATAGACTCTTAAATTTTCTTGAAAATTTGGTTTTAGCTAATGACGTCATTGCAGTGACGTTAAGGTTGATTTTTGCCAAAAAATGGTACTAATTTTTAATGAAGTCATATTGAACGATCCAAATTTTGCTCATAAGTTTGTTTTTTTTACTAAACTATACAACATTTAAGTTAAAATGAATGCATTATTGAAACTTTTTCTTGCTGCTTAAGTTAAATTTGAACCAAAAAATGCCAAATTTTGGTAAAATGGCATCAACCAACCTCAAAATTTGGAAACTATCTCTCTCGCTCTCTCTCTCTCTCTCTAGCAATTTCAATTTTACAAAGAATAGTTTTGTAAAAGTTTGACTTAAATTCTGGTTTGTTTAAAGTAGTTTTCTTTTTTTCTAACGGGTTTTATTGCAAACACCCACCCCCCGTCCCCAAGTTCCATCTCGTGTAAAATGAGGTTAAATTGGAAGAGTATGATAATTTTCTGAATCACTGAAGCGCGAAACAATCCTACAGTATCAAGGTAACATAACTATAGTATGCAAACTACGTAAAATTAAATATTTTGACTATATACTAACAATAAAATTACAATCAAAGAAAGGTAAAAATTTATTTGTCAAGATTCACCAAAAACACAAAAGTTACTGTACCAATTCAACATAGGCAAAGCCAGGAGCTTTGATTAGAGGGGTGGGGGCAAAGCACAAATCACATGCAATGACGTTATCAGAAATTTTCGAAAGTGGAACTTTTTGTGGGACAAAGATATTGTAGATGAGAAAATCAGAAGCCGTGGCCTGTTTTTGGCACATAAGCAGGATTTTGCAATAGGGAGAAGGCTTAAACCCCCAAAAAAGTGCAAATGTTAAAATTGAGACATGTGTTGAGCAAACTAGTGTCACTCAAACGTATCACAGACGGGAATCTGGGGGCAAACCTCCCAGCTGCTTGGTGTTTTTTTGTAGTTTTTTGGGAAAATTAACTATTTTAATGCCATTGGATCACAATTCGTATGTGTTTAGAGCCATTTGAAAGAACTAAATTTTTAACCTTAGAAAGCCAATTAAAAAAACTGAATTGTTCAATCCTCCTTTTACTTACAATTTAAGTCCAAAACACGTTTAAAATCTTGCACTTTGGGGTTAAATTTTGTAAGTAATTTGACCCAGGTAGGGGGAAGCGAGGTACATTGCCTCGTGCAATATTTTATCAGTAAATATTAATCCACTCGAAAATTTTCTTCAGAGATATTTGTTTTGTCATAAAAATAACCAGTTGTAGGAGTACATGTACAACCAAGGAGCCAAGGCCCCCTGAACTCAAATTCAATAATTTGTTCAATGAGCATTTCCCCCAGCTATTTTTTTTTTTTAAGTATTTTTTCACGTATACCTGGCAAGGTGGAGGTGGATTGCTATGGTACAAAAGATAGTTACGCCTACTAACCATATTATTGACGGGGCCGGATTTACATTGTGTGGGGCCGCTGGCACTTTGGGGATTTTTGCAACATCTTTCTGCCAAATATAAGTGAAGACCAAAAAAGTCTTACCATCTGAGCGCGAGGCCACTAGCTGGTGCTGTGCCTTATGACAAATCCGCCCTTGGTTATTGCGTTACGTTCATAAAAAGGTTAAATGAGGGCCTGAGATAGCAACTTTTAGAACAAAAACCCTTAGTTTCAACCGGGTTATACATATAAATTGGTTGGCAAAAATTGAATTACGCAAAAGGGGCCCGGGGCCCCTGGTTATCAATATTGTTGTTAGTTACTGTTGTAAGCGAAAAATGCCAAAAGAAGCTGAAACTGAAGAAACAATAGGCTTTTTTGTCACAATTTTATCATTAGTGACATTTGAATTGGGGGTGGTGGACCCGAGCCCCCTGCCCTCCTCTACTTACGCCTACGCAATGCAGTAAAACAGGGGACGGCAACTTTTTTTGTAATGCAAACCGGTAAAAAACGGAAAATTTTTCGCGGATCGGCTTTCAAAGCACAAATGTTTAGCAATGAAAATGTAAGTCTGCTACGATGGGAAACGGCAGCAAATTCAAATGTTCGCTGCTAATTGTGATGCATTTGTATTGTTGCTGTAACAAAGCTGAATTATTGTCGTATTTCCCGTAGACTGAAATTATTTCATCACAAGATGTTACAAATACATGTATACTCCAAAGTATTTAACTTGAAAAAGTATACAGCCCCGTAATGAACTCTACACGGACCGGTGGTTACTAACCACTACAGTAAAACATTACCATACAGCAATATCAACGAGAGGCCCTGCGAAGTTACAAGCAGCCTTTCTAAAGTTTTAACCGCCATTAATGATTAGTAAAATTTTGCAATTTTAAATCGAAAAGATATCATGCTATTGAAACTATCAGGATTTGAACCATTAAAAATTTACTTCATTGTCTTGAATAATAAGGTTCTTGAAATTTATTTAAATTTTTTTTAAATGAATGTTTCTTTAATAGAATTTGACATTTTGTTTTTTGATATTTGATTGATCTTTGAGTCCGTAGTGTAAAGATTTTATTTGCAAGTGAGTCATTGTCATCGACATCACCCTGCTTTAACTAACAGTATTATTATAAGTCAATAGTTGTTAAATCATTGATTAATTTCTGTACCAAATCAATGAAATCATCATCATCTTCTTCAGGCTGTAAATCGAATGCAATAAAAACCAAAAATGAATTTCCTTACCGAGGCAGCTGATATTGGCTGGTCATTGTAAAAAAATGTAACACTATCAACAAAAGGAACTGCGTCTTGGAAATGGCAAGTTAACGTAACATTTGTTCCTTCAACATCCGTTGTACTTCCAGAAATAGTAATATTAGTTGGAACTGCAAAATTGTTCAAATCAAATGAAAATTACTCATTTCTCATCAAGATAATAAACGTAGCTTTTGTAAAACTGTTGTCTAATGTCAAGCAGGTATTCTATCTCTATGTATTGTAGAATAGAATTTACTATAATACAACAACAATTTTACTGTAGTGCAAATAGTAGTGTAAACTGGAAAAGAGTACCAAATGTCCAAAGTATTAGTGATTTTTCTATTTCAGGAGTTTGAGCACGAGGCTACTTCTAAAGAGAATTTAACTTAATAAAAAAAGAAACAGAAATTGAACTTTTCAAGAACATTTAAGTACTACAAACCTGCAGGCCCCCAAACAACTTTTGCAATTTTAATACAGTATATAAATTGGAAAAATTTGCTAAGACCGATTTCCGCCGATTTAAGTATGATGATATCTGAATGATATGTTACGCCAGTGCTTCTCAACCAGGTATATCGTATACCAAAGTGTATGTCAAATCAAAATCGAGGTATACAACTGAGAAAGGGTATACAAAAGGTATACCGCTTCGATTTGGTTCCTTCTTCAATTGGAACGACCGACGCTCGTGTCGCGTGTTCCTTTGTTATTACTCGGCCATTTTCCAACTAACGAGTGCGAAATATTTCAGACTTTTGCTTATAACTCAAGAGCGAATTGATCTAGCTACTTGAAATTTTGACAGCGGTTGGAGATTAACGGGTTAAATGTTTGTACCAAATTTACAGGCAATAGGTCACGTGATTTTGGTTTTAGGACCCGAACACCGCCGCGCTAGTTTGGCGTAAAAAGCGGTCTCATTCAAAAACGGCTAAAAGTACGGCAAAAAATATTTCACACGTTTGTATGTCTTCAAATATTTTCCACGTTCCACACTTTCATCCCAACCAATCCACTTTTGGCCGCGATGAGGTTCATTTATTTTTTTTTTTTTCCTTTTTTCTATTCTTTTTTTTCTTCCTACATTTTGTACGCTCTTCTTCTAAACCACAAAAGATCAAAATCTAATTTTTGAGCAAAGTTGTTGAGCTGCAAGCGCAATTATTTCTCCTGAAATTTTTTTGGGGCAACTGCCCCGGGAACCCCCAAAAATGGGGCCCCAAAAAAATACTTTTTTTAAAGGCACAAGCAAGGGCGCTTGTTTTTTTTGATATCAGGAGATATTTAAGAGACAGATATTTTGACATAGTTTGGGGGTGCCACTCCCCCCCGAGTACCCCCTCAAATGGACCCCCAAAAATGAATCTTTTGAATGGCTCAAACTAGGGTGCCAGTTTGTTTTGATATTAGCAGATATTTAACAAACAAGCATTTTGTCATAGTTTGGGGGTGCCACTCTCCTGGAAACCCCACCAAAAATCAATTTTTCGAATGGCTCAAGTTAGGGTGCCAGTGTGTTTTGATGTCGGCAGAAATTTAACAGACAAATATTTTGACATAGTTTGGGGGTGCCACCCCTCCCCAGGGACCCCCCCCAAATGAATCGCCCAAAAAATCAATTTTATGAACGGCTTAACTTAGAGTGCCAGTGTTTTACAATATCAGCAGATATTTAACAGACGAATATTTTGAAATAGTTTGGGAGTGCCACCCCTCGTCGGGGACTTCCCAAATGGACCTCCAAAAATCAATTTTTTGAACAGCTCAAGCTAGGGTGCCAGTGTTTTATGTTATCAGCAGATATTTAACAGACAAAATTGTTGACATAGTTTGGGGTTGCCACCTTCCTGGGGATCCCCCAACGAGACACCCCAAAAATAAATTTTTTCAAGGGATCAAGCTAGGGTGCCAGTGTTTTATAATATCAGCAGATATTTGATGGACAAATATTTTGACATAGTTTAGGGGTACCTTCCCAAAAACTCCTCTCGCCAAAATTCAATTTTTCGAATGGCTAAAGCAGAGAAGCTAACTGTTTTTAATATTATTAAATATTAAACAAAAACTTTGACATAGTTTAAGGTACCACTCCCTCGAGAAACCGAAAATTGGACCACTCCTAAATCAATTTCTTTAAATCACTTGTTACAGAGCTAATTGTTTTTAATATTAAGTCTCTAAAAAATAATTTTTTTGGCATGATTAAGAAGTGACATCCCTTCCCGGGAAACCCCAAATACATAGATTCCCCAAATCTTTGCTTTTCATTTAAGCTAAAACCGTTTTTTCGTACAAAATTATAAATACAAATAGTCGTCTGTTCCAGATACTGAAGAAGTTTAGAATTGTTGTTATCAAGGCAAACACATAGATCTGGGACCAATACAATGCAGAGTGTCTTATGTAAATATATAATATGTACTAGACATTACACGATAGCTTTGTACGCATTTTGAATTTACGCTTCAGCTCTGATATATGTGTTTATAGTACTGATGGTGGAAGCTTTAACAGACAAATTGTTGTTAATCACTTAAGATGTTGGTTTAGCACGTAATTTGATATGATAGGATTTTCACTATGCTATTAAGATTTTTTGTTTGTTCAACCTACAACATGCTGACAGAATTTGGACAGAAAAACAATCTCAATTTTGGTGAAGACCTTTTTTTTGGAAATCACCTGAACTTGGGCTTAAAAACCAATTCAATCTGAGTGAAGACCAATCAAAATCTGGGTCAAGATCGTTTGATGTTGTTTCCAGCCCCCAAAACAGCCCCCCATCGATGCAAATTCGTGGCTACGTACCTGCAACAGTTTTTAAAATCGTGACTCAACATCACTCAACGCCAACGCATTGGATGCTCTTCACCCAGACTGTTTCTATATTTCTCTTTTATAAATGTCAGAGCAGAAAATCCCATCTCGTGTAAATATAAACTTGGAAAAGAGATAATAATTTTTAAGGCTTCTTCATAGAATATTGAATATTCGTTTGCTTAACTATGAATTAAAGATAATCAAAGTACTGAGGGCTTTACTTGTGCCAGCAACTCATTCATAAAGCTTTGGCAACCTACATTTGAGTCGCGAACCATGCTTTGAGAAACGCTGGCTTAACCTGACGGGTTATTTTTTTAGAATCAGAAACGATGACGTTAATATTTTTTGACATTGTTTGGAATTTCTACTTTTCTGGAGGTTCCTTAATCAGATATTTTTGAATAATTGCTGATTTTGCGATAGACGAAAACTACTTTGGAGCGTCACAGCATTAGCTACGCATCGGTTGTTCACTGGGTTTGCTGGCAAACTCCCATCTAGTTCAATTAAATATGATTGCGAAAAAATTGATTCTACACATTTTTTATTATATTTTTTTGACAAGTTAAATTGACATTATTGCGCAGTGCAAAACCATCGGGCAAACTTCGAAATTCTATATTTTTGTTAAGCTAACTTCTTATATAAATGCCATAGTTGGGTAATTGCCCATCACAAAAAGCAATTGTACGTCATTAGTTATGACGTATTTGTATGCGGTGAAAAACGTTGGTATTAGAACTCCTTAGAAGTAGAACTGCTTAGTGATGCTAGCGCAGTACCATCGATACGGAGGGGGGCCTTGCCCACCCTAACGGATGCTTGTGCCGCCCATTTCGGTTTACTTAAAATACTGTTTTTCAAATATTACGTAACGACAAGACAACCGACATTGATGGAAAAAGGAACAATAACGTTCAAGCAAAATTTTCGTTTCCTTTGACGTTTTCTCGATTCTTTGCAAAATTGCAGGCAACTGCTGTACATAAATGTGACGCAGTGATACGTCTTATTAACACACCTTTACGGATGTGTCGCGGAAGAGAGATGTAAGCCTAAAGAATCGCTACCGGTATTTCCTTAGGAATTGTGCCTAAAACAATACGTAAAAACATTTTTTTTAAAAGATCAGCTGTTTTTGATTTTTAGAGCACACGCAAAATTTTTAGGTCGCAGTAAGTGGCGCAACCAGGGGGAAGGGATTAAGGGGGCTAAAGCCCTCTTTTGCCGAACCATTAAAAAAATTTAACTTTAAAATACGAGCATTTGAATGTGTTTTGGATTTGACCTGAAGTAAGAAGCGGGGCGGCTGAAGGGACTGGGCAATTCAATTCTTTCAAATGACTTATAATTTTAGCAATTAAGGTGTTCGTATGGCTTCAAAAACTTGAGAAATGTGATTAAAATGGTGTTAAAATCCCTTTTTTTTTCCGAAAAATCACAAAAATCGCGCCGCCTGTGACACACTTGAGTTGCATCAGTTTGTTCTGTACGGGGCCTAAATTAGACAATTTTTGTAAAAAAAAAAAGCTTTTGGTACACTCCTCTTAGCAACATTCTGGTTGCGCGTCTGGTTTCATTCACTGCTGCAGATTGATTTTTCAAGCGATTATGGGTCGCAGACGAAACAAGCTAAGAAACGTTGTCACCCTTAGGTTCCTTATTTTAATACATGAAAACAGAATTTTTTAAATTGCGCATAATTTTTAGCTGTAGAAGATCAGTTTCAATGTGCAAAAGTTCAGTTTATTTCAGTGCCCCCTCACTTTCGGCTAGTGCCCCTCACTTTTGGCTAGTGCCCCCTCACTTCGTTTGCTCTGTCGACGCCATTGTGCTAGCGCAATGCGTTTGGACTAAGTGCAGTGCCAGTGTGATATTAGTCCAAAATTCTCGTTTTGGTGACCTCGTTGTCAAACTTTGATCAGAGTAATCTGAGAAGAGGGTACAATGGCAATTGCCCTCGTGTGTGGTTTGGAGGTTCGGGTGCTGAGCTGCCAGGATTTGCTATGTGTGAATTCTGATGCTGATGAAACATTAGCCTAACGAAAAAGCAAATAAGTGTGTGACAGAAGTGGAGTCCTCGAAGATGTCCTTGGCCTCGAAGGTCAAGTCCTTAGCCTTGGCCTCGAAGCCTCCAAGTCCGCGAAAATGCTCTGTTCTCGGCCGAGTACAGCACTTTTTCTTGATTTGTTAAAAATGGGCCAAGGTCATGACCTTTTTTCTTCGTCTGAAATTTTCGCAAAAATTTGCGATTTTTTTGCTTGAAGAACCTTTTTTTCTTGGTGAACACTTGCGTGTTGTGTCCTTGGTCCTTTGCCTTGGCCTCGAGCATTCCTGTCCTTGGTCTCGAGAGGGTCTGAGCTCAAAAAGTCGGTCCTTGGCCTCAGATTTTTTTTCTGTCCTTGGCCTTGGCCTCGAGCCTTGTGTCCTCAACTCCACCTCTGGTGAGTGAAGTGCTACCGCACAATTGTAGGACAATTTATGCTGAAAGTCTCTTTTGCAACTTTTTTAGAAGTAATATGCAAGCTTACATCTACAGACAGCGTGAACACAAGGCTACTCAAAAGGTATACAAAATTCTTGCAAAATTAAAAAAGGTATACCACGTAAAAAAAAGGTTGAAGAGCGCTATGCTACGCAACTCAACTGCATTAAATTCTTTCGTAAATTCTTCTATATCAAGCCATTTTGGCTGAAATAACCCCCTTAACGGTCAAACCATGCTTTATAACAGAAGCGTTTTTTAGCACTTGGTTTGCACTACAAAGATTTAGATGGAACTATAACATAAATATTTTTTTTTGCTATTGTAATATTTTTAAAGATTTTTCGTCGTAAAGTTTATAAAAATATGCTATTGTTAAATATTAAGAAGACCGTGATTAAGCCTAAAAATCTGTGCTTGACTGGCCGCCCTAAATACGAAACCAAGTATTCTTTTGTTGCTACTACTAATTTGAGATTGGTAGAACAGCAATTTTGTAATAATAATTAGTTTTCCCTACCGACTATGCTGTTACAGCATATGGATTATTGAATAATCAAATACTATGTTAAAAACTTTTCACAAGGTTGTAGTGAAAGTTTTTTACGTTTCACAACCTTAAAAAATGTAATTGACAGTAATTTGCTAAATTTGTGACTTGTTTAGAAAGCTGTTTTCTAGCAACCATTGGGCCCTTTTATAGATGAGCACTCTTTTCCTCCGTTGTCTTTGGATTGATGCATGTATTTTGTTTTTAGTTGCTGGCCAATTTAATCGTGATTGGTTCAAAACAGACTCACAAGAGACGATTGAAACTTTTTTTAATACAAATGATCTTGACTCGTCTGATCAAAATGAGTTGAATTTTGAAAAATTTGTATCTGCTTTTAGTAATTGCCTCAAGAAATATGCTTTACTTAAACGTGCTAGACAAAAAAAAAGCGCAAATTAATGTTCAAACCAATTAAGGTAAACTAAAGGAATTTATATTTCTATTCGCCGAAAGCATAAATTGTACGTCTCTCATTATCTTAAAGATAACTAAATTCAAAGGAAATTTCGCAACACTTATGCAAACAAATTGACCGAACTCAAAGCCCTTTCCAAAAAGTTGTATTTGGAATCTGAAATTTTAAATTCGAGGAAAGATATGCAAAAATTTTGGAGTTTTATAAGGACCTTAACTCCTGAAAAACCGCAGTCAAATACACGTGATCTTGTTAAAAATGAGAACGGAGCAAATATTATTATTGAACCAAATAAAATAGCAAAAAGTTTCAACAAATACTTTTGTAGTATAGGCAAAAAATTGGCTGCAAAAATTAATTGTTCCAAATCGAATGATTTCCGTGATTTGATTGTTTTACAGTAAACCGATTGTCCTAAATCGAATGATTTTTCAGTGGATTTGCGTCAGTTCTTCCCTATTGAGATTTTGTGTGTCATAAAACAACTTACCAAGAATAACAATAATATAGTCATTTGTAAATCGCCGTTTCCTGCAAGGAATAGCAGATCAACGGCGCTTTTTCGATACAAATTCAGTTGAACAGTATAAAAAAGTAGCCCACTAAATCACAGCCAACAAAAGTTGAGTACACTTTAATTGGTGCTTGGCACACTTGTTTAAAAAAATACTGAATTGGAGATAAAAGTGAAAAACTAAGTGTTTGTTAAGTACTGAGAAGGAAATAAAAGTGAATAAAAGCAATACTATTCAGCTGATGAAGTGTGCACTGCACAGGGAGAAACTAATCTCCTAAAAAAAGGTTGTTAAAAAAAATGTGTTTTTAGCAGAACTTTAAACTGATTTGTAGATTCAGCATTTTTTATTTGTAGTGGTAATTCGTTCCAAATACGAGGCCCGTATACACTAAAGCAGCGATCACTGGCAGCAGAGAAAGTACGCGGCACAAGCTGAAAGGTGATCAAGTCAGTCAAATATGTTGGTGAAAGGCCATTTATTGCTTTAAAAACATGCAAAAAATCTTAAATTTCGGGCGATATTCGATAAGCAATTAACGCAACTCAGTGGAGACAGGAATAATATGATCAAATTTGTGGATGCACGAGATTAATCTGGCAGCGGTATTTTAAACTCGTTGCAAGCGTAAAAAGCTAGGTAGTTTGGCAGGCCATAGTATAAAACATTGCAGTAATCAAAGTGAGGGATAACCAGATTATTCACCAGCACTTTGCACGATTCTACAGTTAAAAACTTTTTGACCTTTCCTATGTTGAGAATGCTACAAAAGCACTTTTTACTACTTGTTTAATATGGTCTTCAATAGTAAGCATGCTGTCCAAAATGAAACCCAAGTTTTTTGCTGAACGTAAAAAGTTCACGCTAGAATTTTACATACAGCTTTTGAAAATTTGGATTACTTGTGACTAAAAATAATGCTCTGGGTTTTGTTGAAGTTTAGCTTGAAGCTATTAAATTGAAGCCATTGTTCAGCAGCAGTTAAGCATTGGCTGATCAAGTTTTTATCATAATTTTTGTTCTTGCCAACTGAAACGTAAAATTGCACATCGTTTGCGAAGAAGTGATAGCTATAATCGAAATTGGTGATGATATCAGCGAGAGGTTTCAAGTAAAGATTGAATAAAATTAGTGCAAGTACTGATCCTTGAAAGACCCCAGATGTTAACATGAAAGAATCAGAGACAAACTTTACCTATGTCAAAAGTCTGACACCTGTCTTTGAGAAAAGAGTCAAACTAATTTAGGATCTAATTAAAAACAATACAGCTAAAATACTGTAGAACATATTTATTCAGACGTTTCGGTTATTTTCTTTAAACCATTGTCAATCTTATTCAAATAGAATTGATCACATTGCATTGAAGCCAAAACCCTGTGCATTATTTTTAAATCATCCCAATCTGCTACTGCCTGTTCAAAAGCTGTCAGTCAAAATTAAATCGTGGACTTTTTAGATTTAGTAAAAAACTTGGAATTCATGCAATTTGAATAAGATTGACAATGGCATAAAGAAATTAACCGAAACGTCTCAATAAATATGTTCTACGGTATTTTGGCAGTATTGTTTTTGATTAAATTATTCAAGAAGTCCATTTACGATGCTCCTGATTTAGAACCCTTTTACCATATTGCTTGGAAAGTTTACGTGATAGTGTTTTGTAGCTTATTGTATTAAATGCAGCAGACATATCGATCATGACCAGTGCTGTAAAACCGTTTTTATCTGAAATTGTCAGCATGTTGTTTGTGATATTCATTGATGCAGCATCGGTGGAGAAACCAGGTCTGCAGTCTGATTGAAATTTGTCAGGAAAACTATGTTGTTGTTGTTGTAGCGCATATTCATTCTCTTGGCACCGGACAGCGTTATACCCTAACTATTGGACAATCCGTGCATTTTTCATTGCAATGACTGCTTCGTGACCGAAGAAATCCGTACCTACTTAGGATTTTTTAATGATCCTATGTTCCTGTGGATTATTCGAATTCTTGCCCACTGAATTTGCTGTTTGTTCGAAGCCACCAAGCAGAGATAATCATCGTAAAGCGTCTTATCCAAGAACGCTTCAATGTGACCAGGGTAGGTAAATTAAAATTTCGTGAAAACTTGCCAAATTTTCAAAAGTTTAGGGGACCTACACAAAGTGGTCGCTCACAAGGCAGTCAACGATAAATTATCAAGTTTCTCAAAAATCAGCTCCATATTTTATGCAATCCCAAACACGAAAAAAGGCTTATACTGGTACAAATTATAGATTATAGAATTGCAAATGAGCTAACGCAACGCGTTTCGACCTTGCTCAAGGGTCTCATCAGGCGAAAAAAAACTACGCAAGTCGTTAAAAAATCAGGTAAGCACAGCAATGGAAAAATCTTACAAGCACATAAGCAATTACATCAAAACCTGCAGTACAACTCCAAATACGGGCAAGTTTACCGGAGTAAAGGGTTGGGCTAAAAAGCACACTTGTAGCATTGCATGTGACCACACAACAGGGCGATTTATAAAGACAAGATCAAATAAAATTTTGTGAGAACTTGCCAAATTCTCATATGGAGCTGATTTTTGACAAACCTGATAATTTATTGACCAGGTTAGGGGTTGAACCCAAATCATTCGATCAGAGTCGTTGTAAAAACGACGCCTTTGTCTCTCGGCCACGCTGCCCACAAATGATGCTCAATCAATTGCCCAGCTACAATCTTTTCCGGAATTTCAGATAGAAAAGACAAGTGGGATATGGGTCTGAACTTGCTAAGGGAGTTAGTATCTTGAAAACAACTTAGTGCTAATAACTTAATGCAACTTATTGCTAACAAAACAATTTACAGCAACTTAATGCTAACAAAAGCTGTGGACTGGATAGAATTGATGCAAAATTTGTACAATTAGCAGCTGAAGCCAGGGTGTCAAACCGTTTCAAATAACGGTTCGGGTTCAGGTTTAGCTCCTGCTCAAAATATTTTAGCGGTTCAGATTTGGTTCGGGTTCACTTGAGCACCATTTTCGAGGTTCAGGTTTGTTTCAAGTTTACTCAAGTAAAATATTACTGGTTCAGGTTCGGTTCGGGTTTATTGACTTAAAATTTAACTGTTGTTACTCGTTTCGTACAGAAAAAAAAGAGAATTTGCTGATCCTGTTGATGATCACCACTGCTCTTTTTGTGCGTGTACCAGCGCCATCCGAATATGGAAAAATATATTCTTACTTTTGTTAGGGGTTCAGGTTCGGTTTGGGTTCACTTGAGCACAAATTTGAGGGTTTAGGTTTGGTTCAGGTTCACTGAAGTAAAATTTTGCTGATTCAGGTTCAGTTCGGGTTTACCATAATGAAACGGTTCATTCGGGTTTACAGTTCGGGTTCAGGTTCGGTTCGACACCCTGGCTGAAGCTATCCTTCATGCACTGTGTTTGCTATTTGATGCATGTTTTGAACATGGAGTTTTTCCTACCTGTTTAAAACAAGCCAAAGTTGTGCCAGTGTTCAAATCTGGCGATAAACGAAAATTACTAACCATAGATTGATATCGATGCTGTCCTGTTTCTCAAAAATTTTGGAAAAAATTGTGCACTCTAGAACAAATGTTTTTTTTAAACCACATCTCAGTGTTGTGGCCGACTTAGTACGGATTTTGACCAAAATCTCAACTGTTTATGCTGTTTTGGATATAATCTCAACTCGTTTTGATGATGAGGAAAATAAGCAATTTGCAGATATTGCCAAAGGATCTAACCAAAACATTTGATACTGCTCAAGCATAAAATAATTTTTGCTAAATTATATCATTATGGCATTCGAGATGTTGTAAATGATTTTTTTGATTCGTTGTGATCTCACTAACAGACCTCAAACTGTTATAGTTTATGATAATTACTCTTCAAAGTCCGATATCAATGTAAGGGTTCCTTAATGCTCATCCCTAGAACTACTTCAATTCTTACTTTGCATAAATGACCTACCCAATTGTATTAGCAGCACACCCGAACTTTTTTGCTGATGACACCAGTATTTTAGTTACAGCAGATACTAGAAATGAGTTAAAATACTGTCTAAACTCTGCGCTTACAAAAGTCAATATACGGATTGTTGCCAATAAACCAACGTGAAATATAACTAAATCTAAAGTAACAATATTAAAACCGAAACTCCATTCTCCACTAGTTGAAATGAATCTTTGCTGTGCCGCTGGATCAATAAAAGTAGTAAGCAGCGCTAAGTATCTTAGCGTTTTGATTAACGACAAACTCAGTTTTCAAGAGCACATCAAGCATTTAGAAAAGAAAGTCTCGCACTCAGTGGGAATTTTAAGTAAACTGAAAATTATCTATGTGAGCATGCTTTGTTTAAATTGTATTGTACGTTAGTGCATTCTCATTATAGTTTGTGGAAAGGCAATAAGTGGGAACCCTGCTTTGCATTTGCTCGAAACACTTGATTTGTTTTGTTCGCCTTACTCAGTTACAATCTTAATTTTTGAAGCTTTTTTTAGTGACGTATTTATCCGTTTAGTTTATCTGTATGTTGAATTGCAAGCAGTAAGCTGCAGCTGTTGTTATGTTAGTTACTGAAGTTTTGAGTTTACGATAGTCTTCTATGTATTTTCTAATTTTGTTTGTCGATTTGCAACGCCGTATTTTAAAAACCTCAGTTTTGGTCTATTCCAGAGTCTCTAAACTACGACCTGCGAACCAGAACCGGTCCGCCAGACCTTTCCATCCGGCCCGCCGAGACGTTTTACAAAATGCTGTTGACTGAGCGCATATTATACAACGTAAAAGAATGTACTGTAGATTTTACAACTGCGTGTAAAAAAATTTATTACTACCGTACAGAAAATTAGCATTGCAGCACTGCTAGCAAAATTTGCAAAAATCTGCCCCAGGTTACGCCGCTTAAATTTTCGCGACGTAAAAACAGGGCATGGTATGGAATGGAATGGAACGGCATGGAAGATGGAATGGAATCGAATGAAAATTTCGGTATGGAATATGGAAGATGCCAGAATGGAATAAAATGGAAGATTTCAAAAATGGAATGGAAGACAGTATTCCATACTTTCATACCAATTCCATTATAGATTTCGCTCATGGCATTTACAGAAAAATATATACGGATAGTGATAACTAAAAACACGTGGAGGCGTTTAGCAGCTAATAATACGAGTATGTCGACAAATTAATGGGGTAATTCGGTCATGACTCATGAGCATTGCGCAAACAGAGTAGGCAATTGCATCATCAGATCATAGAATATGTTCATTGCAATTTGCAGCTGCATTGATGTTGACTGGTTTAATTTTTGTTTTGATAACGACAATTTGCCAAGTACCGTCGCCACAGCAAACGAAGGGAGGGTCCATTAAAAAAACGCATTAAAACTGACCTTGCTTGGCTGCAAATTATGCGCAATTTCAAAATTCTGTAATCATGCCTACAAAAGAGACATGCAAGTCCGGTTGCGTTTCTTAGCTCCTTTCGTTTCCGGCCCATAATCACTTGAAAAGTCTATTTTGCAGCAGTGACTGCAACCCAGACAACCTTAAGTGCGTTCTAAAAAAACAAAAACAGCTGGTTTTTTGAAAACAAAATAAGCGATTTTGTTGGTCTACATTTTTACTCTCCAACACACCCATAAACAGGCGTGCAACCAAAGATCTTGCTAAAGGAGGGGGCTTAGAAGTTAAAGTTTTTTTTGTTTGAAAATACCTCGATTAAGTGGCGAGCTGAGCAAAGTGGTGCAACTCAATCATCTCATATAAACGGGAGTTTGGGGGTAAAGCCCCTGTCGCTGGGAAATTTTTTGAGAAAAAATAAGTATTTCAACGGTATTCGGATCACATTTCGTACGTTTTTAAAGCTATTTGAAAAAATTAAATCGCTAAGACTTGGAAGTCAGTTGCTAAGACTTGGTATGGAAGTATGGAATGGAATATGGAAGAAAATTTGATTATGCAATGGAATAAGGAATGGAAGATTTTTAGTATGGAATGGAAATGAAATGCAAGAAAATTGCCTGTGTAGAATATGAAAAAATTGTCTTCCATTCCATAACATGCCCTGTCTGTAAGCGCTAAGGCAACTTGTTTATGTCATAATTATCATACTTTTTTGGTCAGCCATTTTTATTTCATAAGGATTGATTTTCGAAGTCTGCTTGATAAAAACTTTCAATTTTCTTCTCTCAATCAACTTTTTTTAAGGCTGCCCAAAGTGCCGATCTATAAAAAGTGTTGACGCCGATACTTTACCCAAATCTAAACTGTTTAGATTACGGTTTGATCTTCTTCTCCGTTCCTGGCTTAGCGTGGTTGTCATTGTGTTGAATCTAATTTCTGCTGCATTGTTTCATTGCATGGAATTAGTTACAAGTACCTTAAATTACCATTGTATTGTTTTGAAAAATTAAAAGATAAATAGATAATATCTCATTTTTATGAAAAGTACGATTTTCATGGATATACACCTTTCACAAAAGACACAAGCACAGTTCACAAGTAAGAAGTACAAATTCTATTTCATGCCCTTTCCCTCATGGTCGATTGTGGCGTGTTGACGTTAGCAATCCGCATATAAGGATTCTAGAGCTTTTTTTAATCGCTTTGGAAAAAGCTTGTTGATTGCTACTTTATTACTACAAAATTTCTCCCATTCACCAATCCCAATAAAAATTTCTTAAAAAGTGACCTGCTTCAAACCGTGCCTCTTTAAAGTCTATAGTGCCACCATAGGCAATCAGAAGGTTACAATTAAAACCAATTAGATGCTGATTTATTGAAAAAATGGCTGAAACATAAACTTTTTTACTAGATCTGTATGTTGTTTAAATAACATACTACTGTAATACGAAGGATGTATAAACAGCAATACTAAAAAATCTACTTATTACTCCTACATGCTACTCAAGAATATATTGCTGCAGAACAGAACAGAACACTTTATTATTGTTGCCAATAAAAATACCAAAATAACACAGAATTGCACAATGATAAACAGCAACGGGAGGCTGCGAAGGGACCAATGGTCTTCTAATCAAGCAGCAACCCAGGCAAATATCTTAATTAAGTTCAAAATATTACAGTAAAATATTAATTTGTATCGCTAAATATTTGGTAATGAAAAGAAATGACAACAGATTGTTATGACACGCAATAGTAAATTTAGCTCTTGTATTTACTACGGAGAAACTTTTTATAAGACTCGTTAAACTTTGAGTAAGATGCATTTTTAAGATCAGATGGGATGTTATTCCATACGTTAGCTCCAATGTATTTTATGGAGTGATGGGTTTTTGAACTCATAAATCGCGGTAAAAAAATGTTATTGCTAGAGGTGTGGCGGTTAAAATACGATGAAACATCAGATGAATAGGCAAAATAATGTATAAATTCAGAGGTAATTTGAAACGAGTAAACTGATACATTAAGTTTGCAATTTCAAAGTTAAACAAGTCCTCAAGTTTTAAAATTTCTTATTTATGATATTGTGGGTTATTTTACCCCTAATTTTAGTTTTAGAAATAGTTCTTAAGGCTTTGTTTTGTAACCTTTTAACTTTATTAAATAGCTTTTATATGTTGCACTTCACAATGGCAACGCATAATGCAAATGAGTATGTACGAGAGAATAGTACAAAATTATTATCGTATTGCATGGAAGATAGTAGCTAGTTTAGCAAGAACGCCAACAGAACATGCAATCTTCTTTTCCTAAATATAATATGAAGCTTAAACGATAAGTGTTCATCGACAAAAATTCCCAAATATTTTGCAGATTCCGAAGATTGTACAATTTGATTATCAAAGTTTAAAGTAAGCGAGATTGTGGATTTTCTTGTTTGGGGAAAGACAAGTAAAGCAACATTTTTAGCTTTATTGACCACTAGATTATTTGCCAACATCCAATTTGACACTCTTAACAATCTTGAATTAGTCAAGTGTTGTAAATTATCAACATTTATTTTAGTTGTCAAAAGAGCAGTGTCATCAGCAAAGAATCTAAGTTATGCACAGTTTGCATAGCCGAGAGAAGGTCATTTACATAAATTAAAAATAGAAGGGGGCCTAAGATCGAACCTTGAGGTATTCCAAATTCAACCAATTTTTTAGAGGATGTTTTGTTGTAAATTGAAATATACTGTTTACGATTACGCAAATATGAACAAATTAGTGAGTTGGCAACGCCACGAATGTCATAATATTCCAACTTTTTAACTAGCTTTTGATGTGAAACTGAATCAAAGGCTTTTTGGATATTTAAGAATATTAATGCAGAAATTTTTTTACAGTTTAAGTTGTCATAACACGTTGTTATAAGATCTAGCATGGCGTGAATCGTAGAGCGATTATGTCTAAAACCATACTGGGTTGGTATAATTGTATACACACAAGTAAAAAAGGAGAGTAGTCTATTGCAAATTATACGTTCAAAAACTTTACTTGAAGACGGTAATAGCGAGATTGGTCGATAGTTTGTTAATTGATCAGCTGGCCCTTTCTTGAAAACAGGAACGACTTTAGCTAATTTTAATTTACTTGGGAATATGCCTGCAGTAAGACAACACTTTAAAATTAGTGAGAAGGGCAAGGCTATAATATAACCCAAAATTTTCAGAAAATAGAGAAGAATATTGTCATGCCCATCTGCCTTATTTGATTTTAAAGAGTTAATTAAATTTACCACTTCTTGTGGAGATGTAGATTGTAAATATATGGAAGATAAGCAAGGATTTTTTAAATAATTAAGGAATTTACCTTTGCTATTATCGTCACTAATGCTGGTCGCTAAAGATTTTCAATACTGGCAAAATGATTATTAAAGTCTTCTTCAATATCAGTAGGATCATTTAAACAAGAAATATTAACTATTAAAGAGTTCGGCGCCGTTGAATTAGATTTAGAAGGCGATAATGAGCGCAAAATTTTCCATGTTTTTTTGGATTGTCGCTGTAGTCGTCCAGTTTTTGATGATAGTAAAGTTTTTTTGCAAGATTTTTAACTTGAGTTAGCCGATTCGAGTATTTTTTATAATACAGTTTTTCATTTATTGAACCAAAAATGCAGTGTGTTTTATGCAGCTTTTGCTTTTTTTTTTGATCGAAAAAAGAAGGCCTTTTGTAATCCATGGTTTGCTTCTTAAACGCCTCTGTTTTCTTGAAAGTTTTTTAAGAAGGGCATGGGTGTTCATGGTTGATGTTATCAACAAGTAGAACTCATTGAATATATCGTCAACATTGTTTTCCGAGATGGCGAGAATTTTAGGCATAAAGCTTTTTTTTTGAAGATCATTGTTAAAGCTGTCATTATTAAATTTTGCAAATGATCTGGCAAATTTAGGTTGAACATTTTTGTGGATTGATTTATTATTCACTAAAGCCACGACGGGATAATGGTCAGTAATGTCATAATCGACCACCGCAGGAACGATTTGATGCTTATTTTCCTTAGTGATTATGTGATCCAGGACAGTAGCAGAACTAGTTGTCACTCTAGTTGGTACATCAATAATGTTAGTGGCACAATTAGAACTCAATAGGTTTAGATAGTCTTTGCTATAGTTTGTTCGTTTGAATGTATTAATATTCATCTCACCAAGAACAAAAAAAAAACGCTAATGATCTAGATTCAATTCTGCGAGAATATCATTTAAGAATTCCATAATATCATACGCATTAGAATTCGGATGACAATAAACAGTTCCAACTACGTAATTAATATCAGTTCCAGGATAAGTTAAATTTAACCATATACTTTCAGAGCCAGAAAAAGATGCCTCAAATGATAATTTCTTAAACTGTGATAAATCAGAGACATTAACGCCCACGCCTCTAGCATTCGAGACGGAGTTAACATGCAGAAAAGTGTATCCGGGAATGGTAATATTTACAAGTGGCTTGTCTTTTATTTTTGTTTCAGTTAATGAAATAATGTGGGGTCGTAAACGAACATTTGTCAAAAATTCAATTAATTTGTCATAATTTTTACTTAATGATCTTATGTTCAGGTGCATAAAAAACAGTTTGCTCGCATTAAAATCACAAGGTAATGATGAGTTTAAGCTCAAATATTGACAAGTTTTTACATTTTGGAATAAGTGAGTACATATCTCATCGTTAACGTCTAAATTATTGGAATCACAATTACCTGTTTCAGATAAACAATTAGTTATATTGTTGGTTTGAGCTACTTGACTATGAGCCAAAGAACCCTTCTAAGCGTCAGCACAAATAGAATCACCGTTCATTTGTGACAATATGTAAGGATTAATAATTTTACAATTTAATTTTTAATCAAATTCAAATCCAGATCAGTTTTGATTGGAATTGCATCTGTGTTATCGTCCTTCTGAGCAAGTATGCTGCCGTTGTGTGTCCAATAATACTTCCGATTTTCGCTTTTCGCTAGTTGCTTAGTCTTCCAAAATAGCCGTTTACGAAATTGCGTGAGATTTTCATTGATAAAAATATTTTTTGTGTCATTGACTGAAATTTTTTTAAGATCCAAGGTTCGGGTTTGCTTGCGGTTAGCATAAATCTAGTTTGGAACGTCTCGGCTCGTAAAGGGCACTATGATGGGCGAAATTACATTTCCATTTTGGCCATTCTTCTTGGGTAAGCGATGAGATGTAGAAATGTGGCTGGGAAAAATGTCAAGATCTAGCAGCTTCGCAACTTCCATAACAACTGCGTTCGTGTCTTTTCCGTCCTGGACCAGAACGCCGGCTATTTCCAAATTTTGTCGGCGTTCATATTGCTCTAAGTTATCAATTTTCTCAATTTCTTTGATACAGGTATTTTTCAGATCTGATGATTCAGACTTTAGGGCAGTAATTTCAGCTTTTTGTTTAGCGTTAATTTTTTTCAGCTTGTTATAATCTTCATCTATATCAAATATCAACTAGAGAGTAGAGGCTTTCAAGCTATAAGGGGGTATGAAAAAGCGTTTCTACCCAAGCGGAGTTAATTAAGAGCCTCGGAAGTTTTAGGTTTTTGGAAGCTTTAGCATTGATTTTGATATAACCAAAACAATACACAACAAGCTTTAAGCAGTCATCAATTTGTGAAAAGAAAAAGTGAGTGTATAAGCCTGACCTTCAAGACAGTTATTGCAAGACATAAAAAAGCCGTTTGCGCTTATCTAGAAGACATACGTTAAAAAATATATTAACAAAGATTACGTAATCCACATACATTGGGCACGAAATAAAAATGTTTCAAAACCTTAAACCTGCGGTGACGTAGACTTTTAAAATAGCAACTTCTGACCCTAAGCCTGACTTTCAAAGCCAAAACCAAGACAGTTATTGCAAGACATAAAAAGCCCTCTGCACTTATTCAGAAAGCATACGTTAAAAAATACATTAACAAAGATCAACGATAACATACATTGGAGAATTAGAAAAAGTAAATTAACGGAATAGCATAACAATTAAGGTTTTGTAAAATGGTACCGAATAAGCATTACCGGAAACGAGGATGCGCAACGTTATTCTGGTCTGTTTTGTTGTTTAGCTACGATAGTTTACTTATAAACGAGAACGTATAATCTTCTACCGGCACTAAAATTTTGCATGCAATAAATCTCACACAATGGGATTAAAATCGATTTCTGGAAAAGTAAGATGCTTTAAAAATTTTTTTAAATGAATTATTGTAAGTAGCTGGCTGACAATAAACTATTTTGTAACACTTGTTTACTGTAGCTTGAAAATGCTGAGGGGGCGAATTGTGCTAGGGGGATCTTTGCCGTCTTACATTTTTCCTTAATGATTGATATTGAAAAAAAACGATCAAAATGATTGAAATTACGTTATACTGCATCTAAAATAAAACATGACCATTTTCTTAACCATCTCTAAATTTCTTTTTTTATGACACGTGTCTAACAGTTTGGTCAATTTTTACTCTATTCATAGCCAAAAGAATAATGCTTCTACGAGAATAAGTGTACGCTATGCAGTCTATGATATATGAATCTTGTTTATCACAGTTTACGTCTGTTAAATGACTTTTAACATCCAGCTCAACATTTCAAAATAGCCATTTACAACATACGAAAACACAAAGTCAACTAAGAATTGATTATTGAAAAACTTGTTAACAGCCAATAAAAAAAAATTCAACAAAAAGCAACACAGTCCTCCTTCTCAATTTGTAAGCAACAAAAATAAGCATCATACAATATACAGCCAGCCTATAGATCATGCTTGTTCAGAGATGTTAACGAATTCGTATTACGACGTCTTGATTTCTAAGTTTGTTGAAAAATTACCGAATCAGAAGGCATTGGTTTTAAATTGAAGTCTGCAAATTTATTTGTGGTGGATGCGAAATGTGCCTTCCAGATAACCTGCAGCCACTTCTTGGCAGTTACAAATGCTTACATGTCGCAATATTGTTCTTTTTCAGAAGTAGAGTTTATTGCACTTCTAATTACCACATTGTTGTCTTCGAGTCATTTGAATTTAGTCGGCAGCGTGGTCGATAGTGTAAAAGCTTCTTTTTTACGACGACCCCGATCGAATGATCTGGGTTTAATCCCCACCCTGGTCACGTTGTAGCGTCCTTAGATAAGACGCTTTACGATGATTATCTCTGCTTGGTGGCTTCGAACAAGCAGCGAATTCAGTGGACAAGAATTCGAACAAATTTAAACAAACATTGGATCATCGAATTCCTAAGCTGGTGCAGATTCCTCCGACCACGAAGCAGTCATTTCAATGAAAAGTGTGCGAATCGTCCAATACGTTAGCGTCTGACGCTGTCCTGTGACAGGAGGATAAACATGCGCTACAACAACGCTACACCTACGACAGGTACGGGGCCGTAGTTAACGGAGTTATTCAAGCGAGTTGAATCAAATACAAACGGAGCTCTATCCGTAATGCCATTTGAGCACATCAATTTAAATTGATAAATTTTCAGTTAAGTCTCAAGCGTTTGTAGATAGTAAGTCTTCTGCCTTCGGACTGAGTCCGCATTACAGAACGTTTTCGTTAATCTTTACGAGCTTGTTAACTTCATTGTTGCTGGTTAAAAGGTACTAACGAGCAAAAAACTTGCTTCGAAAAAATGCTATTTCTAAATGGTCTGTCTCGCCAATGACCGGGATCACACAATCAAAATTTTTGTGCAATTTTCTTGCATCAATCGTGTGACATGCTTGGAAGTCCATGACTTAGAATTGTAGGCACCTGGCGTCAATTGTATTGAACAGCCTGTGTGAGAATGAAAATCAGTGTCTAGAAAGTCTTCCTGAGTTTTTACGGGGAAATAGAACAGAGCTGTATTTTGCCAGCAAATTTTCGAAAAGCCGCCGTTCTCAACGAAGAAAACTAAGCTTTCAGCCGTGCGTTTTAAAATATTTAGCCGCAGAATGCAAAAAATGCCGCCGAGGTTAACGCAAAAAACAAATGCATCACAATTATTAAGCGAAAATATTGTAAGAAATTTCACCGCTTTGATTTAATTGACAATGACGTATTATAACATTGTACCTGCTGTTTTCTCATATTGCTTCAAGGACTCAAAAGTGTAGCCTGCTCTTTCTTTGCGATCGCGAATCGATAACACAATTTTTCCTATTTAAAACTTGTGCTTGGCCATTTCCAAATTCATTCTGAAAAGTTATCAACTCGAACCGGAGTATTTTAGTTGTCAACATGCCATCGTGGTTAACTCATGAAATTGAACTTTTAATCAGCGAAATCGAAGAAAGGCAGTGCTTGTGAAACATATTTAATCCCGAGTAAAGAATAGAGTAAAAAAAATCAGATGCTTTGAAAGGAAGCTTCGAAAGTTTTACATCGAGATTAAATGGAGGTAAGCTTTTGCTCACTATTTAGTAACAATTAAACTTTAATACGTATTTAATGTATAATCTGGTTATAATCACGATATTGAAAATTTACTTCAGATCGGAAAAAAGTTTCCTGCCCAGTTATTCGCTGAAACCGAACTTACGCGATTAGTGATAGGTTTTTGATGATTTTAACATATTTTTGGTTAAAATTTGACATGATGTTCACTAGCAAAAGAGCTTGTTTCCTTTTTAAGCCGTCAAGATGAATTTCAGTAAATAGATTTCCGTTATTGGGACTTCCACGACGTTTTGCGTCTTTGCGTAGGAAGTCCTTATGTTTTTTCCGGCATATTTTACGAATTCGTAAACAAAATTAAAAAAACGCTATAACTTTGAAACGGTTGAAGGTAGAAATTTCAAATTTACATCTTAGCTGGGGCACATACGAATCATTCTTAGTGCAAATTTTGGGGGTAATCGATTATGCCATACGAGTTTCTAAGCCAAAAAATGAAATGCCAATTTTAGGTTTAAACAGCTCTAGCTCGAAAACTAATGGCACTAGGGGAATAAAACTTTCGAATTTAGAAGCGTCTGGGCATGCCCTTTCAGCTCTCAAAAATAAACCATGACGATTTCGACACTTTTTTTTTCTTTATTTATTCATTTATTTATTTATTTATTTATTTATATATTTATTTATTTACTTATTAAGCAATCCACATGGTGGTCACAAAAACTCCAAAACCACCAAAGCTAGAAACTTGAAATTTGGACAGATGATAGGTTTATACATGGACTTGCGCAACTGCAATTTTGGAGGCGCTACGTCACGTGGTTTGGGGTATATGCACCCTAAACTTGTGACAGCGAAGTTTATTAAGTGATTTTATTCACGCATGTGCGCGTGCTGCAATGGACGAATGGTTTGAGGCGTCAGTGCTTGAAACCTAAGAACTGGGTTCAATACTCTGGTTGGTCATAGCTTTTATCAAACCAACATTATATTAGGTATCCTTACACGTCGCAGAAAAACATTTCCCCGAAAATCATTTGCCAGAAAAACATTTCCATGAACGTTCTTTTTCCAGAATTAACATTTGTCAGAAATCGCACTTGCCTGAATGAACACTTGCCTGAAATTACATCTGCCTGAATGAACACTTGCCTGAAATTACATTTGCCTGAATGAGCACTTGCGTGAAATTACATTTGCCAGAATGAACATCTGTCCGAAACTACATTTCCCCGAAAACTTATTTGCCAGAATTTACACTTGCCAGAATGTACATTTGGTCGAAATTACGTTTCCTCGAAAACTTATTTTTCAGAAATTACATTTCTCAAAAATTCATTTTCTAGAAACTATTTTTCAGTCAAAAATTATACTAAGTTTAGGTTATTTATTTCTAATAAACCGAACAAACTTTTAGTTGAAATTAAGAAACGTTGCGATAACAGTTAGCTTACTGCATGAGAAATAACCTAGCTTATTAGTCAATTTCCTATCAAAAGTTGTGCTTCAAGCGTAACGAAAATCAGCGATTAAAACTCGATGCAAGCATGTTCACTGAGGCAAAGCAAGCTTACTTTAACCCAGGTTACACTTTTTTAGAAGAACCAATAAATTTTAGGTTGAGGCTGGCTTCTCTTAGTTTTTTGCCAATTTGCTGCTTCATTTGTTCTTAATATTAGTCCTTGAATTCTGAGAACGTTCATGTCAATTTAAACGACCATGTTTTTAAAGTCATTTTGGAGTCTAATTCCAAACGCTCTGTCAGCTTGAGCAAAGATTTTTTTGCTTGTTTTGCACCATCGTAAAACTGCAAAAGCAAAAAGTACGGAGTTTGTTTTTGACTTGAGAACATCCAAATATTTATGAGTTGCTTGCGCAGTTTGAAGCAGCACTCTGTAATTTTAGAATCGTTGCAATATTTTGCTTGTAAATACTGGAAAATTACTAAAATTTCATCGGTTTGAATTAGCACAGAATTTAGTTGCTTTTAAGATTTGAAATTTATTCTTATTTTGTTTCCAATCTTTTTGTTACTGATGGAGGCTGGCATTTTTTTAGATTTTGAGCAACAATGAGCCTCTGGTTTTTATAAAATATTATTGTTATAAAAAAAAAGTGTAATTCGTCTTGCGTTCGCGACAACATTAAATCTGCAGCTGTAGTAAGAAGCAGCCAAAATCTACATCAAATGCAAGCCAGCAAAACAACACTTGTTGCATTCCTCGGCAAAAGATTTCGCGCTTTAGCTTATACAAACACTTATACAAAGCATCAATGGCGTATATTCCCACAACCAGCTTCAAAGAGTTTTTAGTTGAAATCAACCGAGAAAGCCACTCCTACGAAAAGCTCATTATGATGTCCATTCCCGCCATTCGCATTTCATACAATTTAGAACATTTCATTCGCAGTTCATGCGAAGGTAGCAAGAAGATAAGTGATTTCTTCAGGTGAAGTCACAATTAAAACCAACGAGCCTTGCTCTAGCAAAAACTGACCGCATAATGCGATGTAATAAACAACGTAGAATGAATGATCTTGTCGAGATTGTTGTTGGGGAGGTAGCTGGACTGCAATACTGTATTGGATGAAAATTCGAATTTCTTGCTGTTAAGAATTCTCTTCTGTGTACTTTTGACCAGAGAATTTTGAGTTAATATTTGTTTGCAACCAGTCGCCTGTCAATCTTTCGAATTAAACAATTTCACCAATTTACACATTGGTGTCAGTGAAACATTAACTTTTGCTTTAAAGAAATTTTCCCTCAAGGCGCGTTATGTACCGGTACCTCAAATCAAAATGACAGTTTCGTACGGTGTTTTTTTTAATTCTTCAAATTTATTGATACGAATATTTCAATTTATTATTGTGTAATTAATGCGAGAAAACGCTCACCTAACGAGCTCCTTTAAAGCAAGACTGTAGGCCAGTGCTTCCCGATCTTTTCATCACCGTGGCCTATTTTCAATTCGAAAATTTTCCATGGCGCACATCTAAATCACTAGCTTAATCGCAAATTTTCAATTTTCAGGTGATCTCCACACAAAAAAAAAGGGTATTCACCCCAAAAACCGCAAATTTTGTGCTAGCTCTCTAACGGGCCCCACAACGCCAATGATGAATACATTTTTTCAACCGATTTTGCAATTACCCAAATAGCTCTGTAGCCCACCACAAAAAGCTCCTATGGCCCACAGGTTGAAAACCACTGCTGTAGGCCATATGTAAGCGTAATGGTCGTGAGATTTCAGTTTCGTCTTTTCATACGTGTAAGTCTGCACTCAGGTCAGTAGGGTATCCTTACACGTCGCAGAAAAACATTTCCCCGAAAATCATTTGCCAGAAAAACATTTCCCTGAAAGTTCTTTTTCCAGAATTAACAATTGTCAGAAATCGCACTTGCCTGAATGAACACTTTCCTGAAATTACATCTGCCAAAATGAACACTTGCCTGAAATTACATTTGCCAGAATGAACAACAGTCCGAAATTATATTTCCCCGAAAATTTATTTTCCGAAATTATACACATTAAACCGAAAACTCGTTATTGATAGAATTTACATTACAAAAATATATAATATGCTTGTTCGTTTTCAAACATTATTAAGCTGCGAGTAGAATAAAAGGGGCAAAGGAAAGCAGTCTCAAACGTCTTGCAAGTAATTTTGACAAACAACGGTTTGAACTATTTTTGGTTTTTGATAAAAATAAGTGCCATTTTTAGAACCGAACTATTCTTCCGAAGTTTGTGATGATATTTTGACGTGTTTTTAGATTATTGGTAATATTACGATATTTCGATAGTATCTGAAATTCACAAAAACATCAGCATACAAGCGTCGTACCATTGAAGTATCTTAGTCAGGCGCGTAGCCAAAAATCTGCAATGAGGGGTTGTTTCGGGGGTCTGATTGCGGAGCCCGCAGCCAGAGAGCATTCGAGGTCGGGGGGCAGAACGCCTAGCTGCTGGAAAATTTGGTATTGTTTGCAAAACGGACTTAATTTTAGGCCTATTTTGACAAAACCATTGCTTTAAAACGTGACAAAGCTAAGAAGTTAGCAGTACAATAAGTTGATTAAACTGGTTGCAGAAATGGGTTATGCAGAAGGTGGATATAAACGGTAAAATTTTTGTTTCATATTTACAAGCTGGTAAATCATAAAATTCTAGTTCAGTAAAACTTACATGGGATAATCTGTTTCGTGTATACTTTAGAGAAAGGTAATTGAAGGGGGAGCGGGCTAATGGAACGAAACTTGAAAGAAGTGGTTGACAAAATTTGAGAGTAGTGATTGGTAATTAACTAAAATTGAATAGCTCCTCTGCCTATTTTTGAGTTTTAATTTTTTTTTTTGATGAATATCCAAGTTCAGCATTTTTTAGGAAGCGATCAAATTTGATTACTTAGTTTTGCCATTTTGAAAGTTTTTACTTATTTGTGTATTTTATTTCTGGCAAATCAGTTTCCTCGAAATAATTGTTTCAAAAGATACTTTAAATCATTTTTGAGTCCATTCCAGTGCAAAAGACTGCTGTCTCAGAAAGCTATAGCCATTACCCCAGCAGTGCCGTTGCCAGGGCAAACGAAGCCAAGGGGCACTAGCCGAAAGTGGAGGGCAATAAATAGATTATACTTTTGCATATTAAAACCGATCTTCACATCTGGTACGGCTACAAATGTATATTCAAAAATGCTGTATTCATGTCTAAAAAAAAACCTATAAGGCCGGCAATGTTTCTAATCTCGTTTTTGTCTGCGGCCCCTAATACAGTGCCGCAACTAGAGCGTTTTTCTATGCAGAGTTGTAAACGGGCCGACTAGTTCAGGCCCGAACCCGGCCCAAGCCCGAAAACATAAGCCCGAACCCGAAAATTAATTTGAAGACCAAATCATGCCCGAAAAAAACCTAAACTTAGGTTCGGTCTGAAAAATTTAGTAATGTTGCTAAGTTATTTTGATAATATTTTTGTGCATCTAAGACAAAAAGCACGTCTCAGGCCCAAACTATGCCCGAAATTTTTGTGAACTTTACGCCCGAACCCGGCCTGAACCAGGCCCGAAAAGCCCGGTCCGACTTACAACTCTGGTTTTATGGGGAAAAATTTATTTCAGGAGAGGCCAAAAGTTGCTGCTTTTTTCTACAATATGAGCATGCTGGGTCATAACTGTAGCCAAAATTTTTGATTAGGGGGAGGGCACAAATCACGTGCAATAACGTTACCAGAAATTTTCGAAAGAAAAACTTTTTGTTGGACAAAGATATTGTAGACTGGAAGATCAGAAGCCGTGGCCAGTGTGTTAGCACATAACCAGCATTTTGGTAAAGGGAGAGAGCTTAAATCTCCCAAAAAAGTGTAAAATGGGAGACGTGTTGAGCAAACTGGTGTAACTCAAACGTATTACAGACGTGAGTCTGGGGGAGAAGCCCCCAACCGCTAGGCGATTTTTTGTAATTTTTTGGAAAACTAGCTATTTATTGCCATTGGATCACAATTTGCACATGCTTAGAGCCATTCGAAAAACTACATTTTTAGCATTGGAAAGCCAATTTAAAAAATTACATTGTTCAATCCTACTTTAACTTACAAGTTAAGTCCAAAACATTTTAAAATCTTGCATTTTGGTGTTAAATTTTGTAAGTAATTTGGCCCGGGTAGGGGAAAGCAAGGTACATTGCCTACTGCAATATTTTAGCAGTAAATAATAATCCACTCGAAGATTTTCTTTGGAGATTTTTGTTTTGTCATAAAAATATCCAGTTGCAGGAGTACATACACGACCAAGAGGTACAAGCCCCCTGAATTCAAATTTAATAGTTTGTTCAATGAACATTTCCCCAAGCTAAGTTTTTTTCAAAAGTATTTTGTCGCGTAAAACTGGCGGAGTGGAGGTGGATTGCTATTAAAAAATGGTACAGTAGATGGTTACGCCTATTAACCATGTTATTGCTCGGGCCAGATTTATATTGTGCGGAAACCTTGGCACTTTGAAGATTTTCGCAACATCTTCCTGCCAAATATAGGTGAAGACCAAAAAAGTCTCACCATTTGATCGCGGAACCCTTTGCTAGTACTGTGCCATATTATGGTAAATCCGGCCCTAGTTACTGCATTACGTTCATGAAAAGGTAAATGAGGGCCTAAGATAGGAACTTTTAGAACAAAACTCTCTATTTCTCCTGGGTTATATATACATTTAAATTGGTTGGCAAAAACTGAATTGAGGGGACCTGGTCGTCATTATTCTTATTAATTACTGTTGTTAGTAAAAAATGCTAGAAGAAACTGAAGCTGAAGAAACAAAAGGCTTTTTTGTCACATTTTTGTCATTGGTGACATTTCAATTGGAGGGGGGGCGGGATCCCTGGCTACGCCTATGTGCTAGGCAGTTTGTTTTAGAAACAAGAAAGCTTTTAGCAACTTCTAAAGCTGAGTTCAATTCATTGATTGGTGCGGGTATGGGTTCGAAACCATTCGGGACAAAAGGAGCGGTTATTTTTGCCTTTTGGGGATAAATTCAAGTTTGGACGTGATGGAGCAAAAAGGTTTAAGATAACCAGGGGCACCAGAAGCATTTGCACATAATTAAGTGGAAGGAGTATCGGTAGCTTCAGAAGAGGCAAGATTCGAACCGGGGTGGTGCCTCTAATACTTCACATGACAAACCTATCTATTACTGCCAAACAAGACAAAACGCAGTGTACAATAGTTACTAAACAACTTTTTGGCCAAGGTCAAAGTGACCACGTGCACTTATTGCTAATGCTAGCGTGCTACCCTGGTGCTGCCGCAACCGCACCTAACGTCAATTCTTTGATTGTAAAATAGTTGCAATAGCGTCACAATGAAATTTTGGAATATTCTTCAAAGATTTTACTTACTAAACAGTTTGTAGCTTGTCAGCTAAATCAAGCAAGGATTGCGATTATGCATTAGGCTTATGCATACCGGGTGCTATCACAATCTATATACCGATCATAAAAGTTTTGCGAAACGCAATATTTCGCATCAGTTCAAATTATTAATCAACAGTCTTACAATAGGCTACTTAAGGCCTACCAATATTTTCTCCTATTGTCGCCTTGGGGTTTGGGCGGGCGAAATTTTTATTTGGGGAGCGCCGCCCCTCCTGCCCCCCTTAGTTGCGGCCCTGCTGTAATCGCTTGAAAACTCTATCTGCAGCAGTAAATGCTGCCAAACGCGCAACCAGGATTTTGCTAAAGAGGGGTGAAAGAAAATAATTTTTTTGCTCAAAAATTCTGTAATTTAGGCGTTGTACTGAACACATTGATGCAACTTGAGTGTGTCATAGACCGGGGCCTGGGGGCGGAGCCCCCAACCAATGGGCAATGTTTGTGATTTTACAGCACAAAAATAGCAACTTCAACGCTATTTTAATCACATTTTGCACTATTGAAGCCGCATCAATGACTAAATTGATAAAATTCAGAAGTCATTTCAAAGATTTAAATTGCTTAACCCCTTAGTCCTCCCCCCTTACTTTAGGTCAAGTCTAAATACATTTAAACGCTTCTATTTTGAAGCTAAATTTTTTAAGTGTCTTGGCTAAGAGGGCCTAAGCCCCTTCACAGTGATGCTCCATTGACTGCTACCTAAAAATGTTGAGTGTGCTCCAAGGATCAAAAACAGCTGCTCTTTGAAAATAATGTTTTCACCTATTGTTCAAGTCATAATCACTAACAAAGAATCGGTAGCGATTCTGCAGCCTTATATCTCTCTTCCGCGACACATTTGTAAAGGCGTGTTACAGTAAAAAGGCGGGTTATTCTGTCATATTTATGTACACCAGTTGATTACCAGCAATTGGGCAAAAGATGTGAAAACGTCCAATGGAAATTAAGTTTTGAAAATTATTAGTGCTATAATTCCATCATTGACTATTGTGTTATCGTTACGTAATGTTGCAAAAACAGTATATTGAGTAAACTGAAATTGGGGGGCACGGCCCCCCCCAGTAGCGACGGCACTGCATCACTTTCCCGCCTAGGCTACTGACGTTAGCGCAGAATCACACGTATGAAAAGACGAAACTGAAATTTCACGACCATTACGCTTACATATGGCCTACAGCAGTGGTTTTCAACCAGTGGGCCATAGGAGCTTTTTGTGGTGGGCTACAGAGCTATTTGGGTAATTGCAAAATCGGTTGAAAAAATGTATTCATCATTGGCGTTGTGGGGCCCGTTAGAGAGCTAGCACAAAATTTGCGGTTTTTGGGGTGAATACCCTTTTTTTTTGTGTGGAGATCACCTGAAAATTGAAAATTTGCGATTAAGCTAGTGATTTAGATGTGCGCCATGGAAAATTTTCGAATTGAAAATAGGCCACGGTGATGAAAAGATCGGGAAGCACTGGCCTACAGTCTTGCTTTAAAGGAGCTCGTTAGGTGAGCGTTTTCTCGCATTAATTACACAATAATAAATTGAAATATTCGTATCAATAAATTTGAAGAATTAAAAAAAACACCGTACGAAACTGTCATTTTGATTTGAGGTACCGGTACATAACGCGCCTTGAGGGAAAATTTCTTTAAAGCAAAAGTTAATGTTTCACTGACACCAATGTGTAAATTGGTGAAATTGTTTAATTCGAAAGATTGACAGGCGACTGGTTGCAAACAAATATTAACTCAAAATTCTCTGGTCAAAAGTACACAGAAGAGAATTCTTAACAGCAAGAAATTCGAATTTTCATCCAATACAGTATTGCAGTCCAGCTACCTCCCCAACAACAATCTCGACAAGATCATTCATTCTACGTTGTTTATTACATCGCATTATGCGGTCAGTTTTTGCTAGAGCAAGGCTCGTTGGTTTTAATTGTGACTTCACCTGAAGAAATCACTTATCTTCTTGCTACCTTCGCATGAACTGCGAATGAAATGTTCTAAATTGTATGAAATGCGAATGGCGGGAATGGACATCATAATGAGCTTTTCGTAGGAGTGGCTTTCTCGGTTGATTTCAACTAAAAACTCTTTGAAGCTGGTTGTGGGAATATACGCCATTGATGCTTTGTATAAGTGTTTGTATAAGCTAAAGCGCGAAATCTTTTGCCGAGGAATGCAACAAGTGTTGTTTTGCTGGCTTGCATTTGATGTAGATTTTGGCTGCTTCTTACTACAGCTGCAGATTTAATGTTGTCGCGAACGCAAGACGAATTACACTTTTTTTTTATAACAATAATATTTTATAAAAACCAGAGGCTCATTGTTGCTCAAAATCTAAAAAAATGCCAGCCTCCATCAGTAACAAAAAGATTGGAAACAAAATAAGAATAAATTTCAAATCTTAAAAGCAACTAAATTCTGTGCTAATTCAAACCGATGAAATTTTAGTAATTTTCCAGTATTTACAAGCAAAATATTGCAACGATTCTAAAATTACAGAGTGCTGCTTCAAACTGCGCAAGCAACTCATAAATATTTGGATGTTCTCAAGTCAAAAACAAACTCCGTACTTTTTGCTTTTGCAGTTTTACGATGGTGCAAAACAAGCAAAAAAATCTTTGCTCAAGCTGACAGAGCGTTTGGAATTAGACTCCAAAATGACTTTAAAAACATGGTCGTTTAAATTGACATGAACGTTCTCAGAATTCAAGGACTAATATTAAGAACAAATGAAGCAGCAAATTGGCAAAAAACTAAGAGAAGCCAGCCTCAACCTAAAATTTATTGGTTCTTCTAAAAAAGTGTAACCTGGGTTAAAGTAAGCTTGCTTTGCCTCAGTGAACATGCTTGCATCGAGTTTTAATCGCTGATTTTCGTTACGCTTGAAGCACAACTTTTGATAGGAAATTGACTAATAAGCTAGGTTATTTCTCATGCAGTAAGCTAACTGTTATCGCAACGTTTCTTAATTTCAACTAAAAGTTTGTTCGGTTTATTAGAAATAAATAACCTAAACTTAGTATAATTTTTGACTGAAAAATAGTTTCTAGAAAATGAATTTTTGAGAAATGTAATTTCTGAAAAATAAGTTTTCGAGGAAACGTAATTTCGACCAAATGTACATTCTGGCAAGTGTAAATTCTGGCAAATAAGCTTTCGGGGAAATGTAATTTCGGCCAAATGTACATTCTGGCAAATAAGTTTTCGGGGAAATGTAATTTCGGCCAAATGTACATTCTGGCAAGTGTAAATTCTGGCAAATAAGTTTTCGGGGAAATGTAATTTCGGCCAAATGTACATTTCGGCCGAATGTAAATTCTGGAAAATAAGTTTTCGGGAAAATGTAATTTCGGCCAAATGTAAATTCTGCCAAATGAGCATTCGGGCTAATGTAATTTCTGGCAAGTGCATGTTCAGGAAAGCGTAATTTCTGGAAAGTGCACGTTCAGGAAAATGTAATTTCTGGCAAGTGCATGTTCAGGAAAGTGTAATATCTGGAAAGTGCACGTTCAGGGAAATGTAGTTTCTGGAAAATGCACGTTCAGGCAAATGTATGTTCGGGATAATGTAGTTTCGGCCAAGTGTTTTTCGGGGAAATGTAATTTCTGGAAGGTGTTTTTCGGGTAGGTGTATAGGATCCTTATATTGAATCTAGCATACTAATTTTTTTTCCATTACGACGAAATCATCGTTCATCATATTTTTTGTTTCACACTACATATGATCAGAGGGTATCAGGTTTCATTCTCTGTGAAAACGTCCCACAAATCAGCTTCTAAAGACCTCAAGCTGACGCGCTTTTTTTTTGTTATCACTGCAAACTTTTAACGACGAGAATATTTTTATGTACTTTGGAGGTAGTCACCTACGTTCGTGTGCTGCCGCGGCCGAATGGTTAAATGCGCCAGTGCTTAAACCTAAGATTCAATTATCTACTTGGTCATCGCTTTTATCAGACTAAGATTATATTGAATCTACCATATTAATTTTTTTTCGATTACGACAAAATCGCTTTGAATAATTTTTGTTTGACAATAGGTATGAACAGAGGGTATCAGGATTCATTCTCTGTGACGACGCCCTAAAAAGCACTTTCTTAACACCATGAGCAAGCGCGCTACTTTTTTTGGGTGTCCGTAGCTGTTTTTAGGACAGCACTATTTTGACATAATTTGGGGGGACCAACTTAGTCACGTTCGCGCGCGTGCTGATTAGCCGAATGGTTTAAGGCGCCAGTGCTTGCATCGTAATACGTGGGTTCAATACTCTGGTTGGTCATCGCTTTTATCAAACCAACATTATATTGAATCTAGCATACTAATTTTTTTTTTGATTACGACAAAATCGTTTATAATATTTTTTGTTTGACACTACAGATGACCAGAGAGTATCAGGTTTCATTCTCTGTGACGACGCCCTAAAAAGCACTTTCTTAACACCATGAGCAAGCGCGCTACTTTTTTTGAGTGTCTAGAAATTTTTAGGACAACACTATTTTGGCATAATTTGGGGGGACCAACTCCTCTAAACCCCAAATGGACCCGAACAAATATCAGCTTTTTTGACGGCTAAACTTAGGGTGCTACATTTTTGACATTCAGAGACAATTTGGAGACAAACACCCTGAAGGAAGAATGATGGTAAACTGGAACTGGCGGAAGCCAGTGCTTGAAACCTAAGACCTGGGTTCAATTATCTACTTGGCCATCACTTTTATCAAACCAAGATTATATCGAATCTAGCATATTAATTTTTTCTCGATTACGACAAAATTGCTTTGAATACTTTGGTTTGACACTACGTATGATCAGAGAGTATCAGGTTTCATTCTCTGTGAAGACGCCCAAAAAAAATACTTTCTAAACACCATAAGCAAGCGCGCTAGATTTTTTGGGTGTCAGAATAAGAACTTTTTAGGACTAAACTATTTTGACATAATTCGGGGGGACTAACCCCCCAAAACCCCCAAATGGACCCAAACAAAAATCAGATTTTTTGACGGCTTAAGCTAGAGTGCTACATCTTTGATATCAAAACACAACAAACAGATAAATATCTTGACATAGTTTTGGGGTACCATCCTCCCGGGGACCCCCCAAGTGGCCACCCCAAACATCAATTTTTTGAACGGCTTAACATAGGGTGCCAGTGTTTTTTGCTATCAGTCGATATTTAAGAGGAAAATATTTTGACGGGGTTTCGGGGTACCGCCCCCCCCCCCCCCCCTTGGGGAACAAAATGGACCTCCCAAAAATCAATTTTTTGAACGATTTAATTTAAGGTGCCGGTGTTTTTTGATATCAGTAGGTATTTAAGAGGAAAACATTTTAACGTGGTTTGGGGGTACCGCCCCCCTCGAGGACCGAAATGGGTCCCCAAAAATAATTTTTTTAATGACCAAATTTAAGGTGCCGGTTTTTTTTTTTGATATCAGTAGATATTTAAGAGACAAATACTTTGACGTGTTTTGGGGATACCACACCCCTCGGGGACCCCCAAAAATCAATTTTTAATTGTCTCGGGCTGGGACACTAGTTTTTTTTGATATCAGCACATTTCTAAGAGACAAATCTTTTGACATCGTTTGGGGTATTACCCCCTTGGGAAATCCCCCAAAAAGGACCCCCCCAAAAACTAATTTTTTGATTGGCTCAACCTAAGGTGCCAGATTTTTTTTTGATATCAAAACATACTTAACAGACAAACATTTCGACATAGTTTGGGGGTGCCAACCCCCCCTTGGGGACCCCCCAAATAGACCCCCTAAAAACAATTTCTTGAACGACCTAATTTACGGTGCCAGTGTAGTTTCATATCAGTAGATATTTAGAGGCAAATACTTTGACAGAGTTTGGGGGTACCACCTCGCTGAAGCCCCCTCCTAAATGGACCCAAAAAAAAACAATTTTTTGATTGGCTCAAGCTAGGGAACTAGTTTTTTCAAAATATCACCACATATCTAAGAGACGAATGTTTTGACATCATTTGGGAATACCCTCCCATGAGACCCCCCAAAATGGACCCTCCAAATATTAATTTTTTGTTTGGCTCAAACTAGGGCGCCAGTTTCATTTTTCGATATCAACAGGTACAGCAGACAAATATTTCCGCATAGTTAGAGGGTGCCACCCCCCGCGGACCCCCCCCAATATGGACCCCCAAAAATCAAGTTTTTGCCCGACCAAGTTTACGATGCTTGTGTTTTTGATATCAGTAGATATGTCGAAGGCAAATATTTTGACAGAGTTTGAAGGTACCACCCACCCCTAAACGGACCCCTTAAACATCAATTTCTTCAATGGCTTCTGTTAGAGCTCTAGTTTTTATTTGATATTATGAAATACTGAAAAGACAAACACTTCAACATACTTTGAAAGTGCCACCCCCCAAAACTCCCCAAATGAATCTCACAAAAATCAATTTTTGGACGATTTGATCTAAGGCTTCGTTGTTTTTGATATTAGTAGGTATTTAAGCGACAGAAAATTGACAGAATTTGGGGGCACCCTCCCCCCAAACTCTCCCAAAAGTCATTGCGTTGAACGGCTTAAGCTAAAACTCCAGTTTTCTTGTACATAATATGGGGTCCCAGACCCCCAGAAATTCCCACGTACACCCCACAAAAATCAATTTGTTGAACTTAAGCTAAGGCTCCAGTTTTTTTACATCAAAAGATATTTATGAGACAAAATGTTTGACATAGTTTTGAGTACTTCCCTCCGGAACCTTCCCAAATGGACCACACAACATCATATATTTTAAACGGCTTGAGCTAGGGCGCTAGATTTTGGATATCAGTAGAGATTTGAAAGAAAAATTTTTACATGGTTTGGGGGTACCAACCAGAGATGGAAACCGGTCGGGTCAACCGGCACCGGTCGGGTCGACCGGCCGGTCGGGTTGCCGGTCGGGTCGAGATTCTTCGACCGGCCAGTCAAGCCGGTTGAAATACCGGTCAAATTTGCCTTTCTTGCAACTAAAAGACATCGAAATACCAACCGAAATATACTTATATATTTTATCATAAATCAAACTTTTTATAAAAAAACAGTATTAACAAACCTCATCTTTTGAAAACACTTGTTGAATGGTTTCAAGCTATGACTAATATGCTGTGACCATTAAGACATGCACATCCAGGGGCGTATTTAGGGTCGGAGTATTGTGCCATGCCCCCCTTTGGGCCACGGCGCAAAGCAGAAAAGTGCAAAATATACGTTAAAAACGCGTAATCAGATTCTAATAAAGCATGCATGTGGAAGAGGCTTGCGCTGCCTGACATTTTAGCATCATTTTAATCAGCTTAAGAGTAGAAATGGTACAGATTTAAGATTTTTTAGTACATGCTAAAATCTTGCCGCTTTGAAAAGCTTTTTTCAACTTAAATTTACCACTCTCTACATTGGGCCAGAAGCAGGGCATGGTGTGGAATGGAATCGAAAATGGAATGGAATGGAACGGAAATGTCGTTATGAAATATGGAAGATGCCACAATGGAATGGAAGATTTCAAGAATGGAATGGAAGACAATCTTTTATACTTCTACACCAATTCCATACTAGATTTCGCTCATTTCATATACAGAAAAATGAATACCGATAGTGATAACTAAAACTATGTAGAAGCGTCTCGCAGCTAAATCATCTGTCAAAAAATTAATACTGTAATTCGGTCATGAACATTTGAACATTGCGCTAGCGTTATAAGGACTGAAGGCGTTGCATCATAATATCATAGAATATATTTTCATTGCAATTTGCAGCTGCATTGATGCTGACTGGCTTAACTTTTATTTTGAGAATGACAATTTGCTTAGTGACGTCGCCAGCGTAAACGAAGTTAAGGTGCACTAAAATAGACAGAACTTTCGCACATTAAAACTGATCTTGTACGGCTGCAAATTATGCTCAATTTTCAGATTGTTCAATCATGTCGTAAAAAGAAACATGAACAAGTTCGGTGATGTTTTTTAGCTCCTTTCGCTTCCGCCCATAATCACGTGTAAAGTCTATCTGCAGCCGTGACTGCAACCTAAACAACCTTAAGTGTGCTTAAAAAAATACAAAATAGCTGCTCTTTCAAAAAACAAAATAAACTTTTTTGCTGGTCTGCACTTCTACTTTCCGACACACCCATAAACAGACGTGTAACCAAAATTTTGCTAAAGGAGGAGGCTTGTAAGTTAAAATTTTTTTGTTTGAAAAATGCCTCGATTGGGTGGACAGCTGAGCAAAGCGGTCCTACTAAATCATCTCATATAAACGGGGGTCTGGGAGCGATGCCCCTGCCGCTGGGCGATTTCATGATTTTTCCAGAAAAAATAACTATTTCAACGCCATTTGGATCACATTTTGCTTGTTTTTAAAGCTATTTAAAGAATTAAATTGCTAAGACTTGAAGCCAGTGGAAAAATTAAATTCCCCTGCCTATTCAGTCCTTACTTTACATACAGATTAATTCAAAAACACGTTTAAATGCTTGAATTTTAGGGTTAAAATTTTTTAGCGACTTGGCTGAAAGGGGGGGCTAAGCCCCCTTGCCCTCGTACTTGCGTCTCTACAGTATATCCGTAAACGCTTTGCAGTCTGCTGTGCATCCCGACCCATTGTTTGAGAAACAATGGCTTCGGGCTTGGAATACTTTGAATCGAATACGATGCAAACGTTCATTACTATGAAATTGATATGACTAACCTAATTCCTTGATGGCCTTTCAGGTTCAGAAGTGTAAACTTGGGATGTTAAATCTGGTGTTTCAAAATTGAACCACTAAACTTCCAGTATTTAAAAACTTCAATATACTGCTAATGTAGGTTACTTCAGTCAAGTAGGTAAGATTAAATGTTACTCGTTTTTGCATCATTGTCGATTTTCTGATAACGTAATGCTCCAAAAAAATATTTTTAGTAAACCAAAATGGGGGGCAAGGCCCCCTTGGCCCATGATAGCGACGGCACTGAGTTTGCAAAGTTAAAAAGGAATTTTTTTCCTTAGTTGCAAAGATTTGTTTTGCTTTTCTATTCTCGATTGAACTTAATTCTTTATGTTTTTGTTTTTTTTTGCATTTAAACTTTTTTTCGGTGCTTGTGTAAAATGATTGTGGCAGTTTGGCTATGCCAAATTTCATAGTTGGTGTGGTTACAAACTTGCAATCATAGAACCCAGTGCATATGGGTCAACCTATTGCCTGTTGGCCGAGTGGTTGATGTTTTCATGCTGAGTGAATTTTTATGGTAGCTCATTGCGATAGTCCTTCAAATATGATATGAGATGCATCGTACCATACTGCTTACCTTCTCGAGCAACAACTTACAAAGGTACGCTTAAGGTTGCAAAAATGCAATACAAATTACGCGTAGCTTCCGGTTTAAACATACCTTGGTATGGAAGTATCGAATGGAATATGGAAGAAAATTTTAATATGGAATGGAAGAAAAATGCTCGTATGAAATATGGAAAAATCGTCTTCCACTCCATTCCATACCATGCCCTGGCAAGAAAAATATAGCTCTTATTTTTTTATATCTAACTAGCCATGGCTTGTTCTGAAGTAACAGCATTTCTACTACTGCTAGGGCACATTATATTTCGAATATTTTGTAACCAATGTCATAACAGTTTAGTGTTTGCTGCTCGGCAAATTGCAAATAATCTGCAACGAATAGCTAAAAAACTGTAACTTCATTTTTTGGCCTTTCGCATAATATCATTAGAAAGAATGTTTAATAATTTAGCTCGTACCCTCCAGTTCTTTTTATGCTTATTTTGTTCACGTTTTGAGCTGCTCAAAACAGGTCTTTCAAACCGAAACTAAACCAAAAAAGGTCTTCATTTTTGCAAAAAACGCAAATTTTGTTTGCATTTTTTCTGAGCCCCCTCTCAAAGTCACAAATTTTAACACCTCACCCATGCACCCCTTTGAAAACTTTTGATAAGATACATTGAACAGTGAACAAAAATTTTCTGTGAAAAAACCGGTCGACCGGGCCGGTCAGAAACCGGTCGGGTCGGGTCGAGAAAATCCTGACCGGTTCCATCTCTGGTACCAACCCCCAAATGAACCTTCCTAATAATACCTTTTTGAAAGCTAAATTTACCAATTGATTTTAGTCCGTTGGGTTCATATGCTGAGCTGGCATAATGATTAAAGGCTGCAGGGTTTGAAATTGTTGAGAATGAACTGAGCTGTGTTCAAATACTTAGTCGGACATCGGTTTTACCCAAACCACAAACGATTTAAATCTCACATTTATTTTTTTCATGAAACAAAATTAGTTTGAATTCTGTTTGAATACCGATGTAGTTAAATTTGGAGGGAAAAATGTCAAATTTTAGTCCCCAAATTTTAGTTTATTTTAGCCAAATTTAATACAAACTTCTCAACAGGGGACTAAAATTTGGCATTTTTCCCTCCAAAATTAGTTTGTTTGCATTGCATACGATTGAGTTTTACAGAAATATCGGTTACCTTCAAAGTATGAAGGGGAGAATGATGGTGAAATGGAACTGGCGGAAGTCCCGTATTATTTTCCCGCGGAAAAATGAACATCTAGTTTCATAATGATTTTGTGAGAAACCAAACAAAAAAGCTCTAATTCTTATTTAAAAATAAAAAAGTTTTAGTTTACCCTAGCATCCAGTTATTATTAAGCACTCTGCAATCGCAAGTACCGAAAAGAACGTACCTGGTTTAATATTACTAGATCGATCATACAATGTTATGTAAATTTTATTGGTAATAGATAACAAACCATGAAAAAAGCTTCGCTAAGCGCTAACGAGTTCCACCCAAGCAAAGTTATTTTGACCATTTCCATTTATCTATTTCATTTTATTGCAGGTCGAAAAAAAATTTATAGTCTGCGCAAGCAATTTGCGGCAGAACTCAAATAACGATTTATTACTTTAGCTGCAGCTTTTCGCTTTCGTAAACGTGCTCGTATCATTCTGGCAAACGAGAAATGACGAGCAATGAACAAAGCGCATAATATTACTTACTATCGCCGCGGCAAATTTCAAAGAAATTCCTTGACTGCTGCAAAAGTGCTTTTACAGCAAAAAAAGTACATCTGATAACTTGAGCAATATGTTTACCGAAAAATTCAGACGCTTCCGTCTGGCAAGAAGCTGAGCAAGAAAATCGCGAATAGATTTGATAGCTCCAGAAATTCCAAAAACCTTGATGCAAGAATATTTCACAAATACTTGATCATGTAATCGCGGCCAACAATTGCTAATAATGCTTCCTCGAATTTTCTTGCGAAATTTTATATAAATTTGAGTTAGTATGTAACAAAATATGCATCTATAGTGACGTCAGATGTATCAGCTACAGCGTAATTGTCATGAAAGAAAGACAAAAACAGGCCATGATTATTTGGTACTATTTCTTTCCCAAAATCATGAAATCGGTTAAAAACGAAAATGCTCGTTTAAGTAATCTGCGGAAGAAGTCACAAATTTTAATCGTTTTGCGTGCTTCTGGCCTGAAGGCTACCAGCTCGGAAGCCTAGGGAAGAGCCACCAGAACGGCGACTACTTAAAAGAAGCAATGCGAAAAATTGTCTTCCCACAGGAATCGAACCTGCAGCCTTTGGATTACCGGTCCACTGCTCTACCACTTGAGCTAGAGAAGACGCCTCCTCGCATGTTTAATTTTGGCTATTTAAACCCAGCAACTTGCTTGTTGTATGATTGTAATAATAAGTCAATTAAGATGTTTTTTTGACGTTTGCAGGCCAGAGTTTTAATATTTTAATCGTTTTGCGTGCTTCTGGCCTAAAGGCTACCAGCTCGGAAGCCTAGGGAAGAGCCTTTAGGCCAGAAGCACGCAAAACGATTAAAATATTAAAACTCTGGCCTGCAAACGTCAAAAAAACATCTTAATTGACTTATTATTACAATCATACAACAAGCAAGTTGCTGGGTTTAAATAGCCAAAATTAAACATGCGAGGAGGCGTCTTCTCTAGCTCAAGTGGTAGAGCAGTGGACCGGTAATCCAAAGGCTGCAGGTTCGATTCCTGTGGGAAGACAATTTTTCGCATTGCTTCTTTTAAGTAGTCGCCGTTCTGGTGGCTCTTCCCTAGGCTTCCGAGCTGGTAGCCTTTAGGCCAGAAGCACGCAAAACGATTAAAATATTAAAACTCTGGCCTGCAAACGTCAAAAAAACATCTTAATTGACTTATTATTACAATAATACAAGAAGTCACAAAGTCAACGTTTTGTTGATCGAAGATAATTCCACGAATGTCTTGGCTTCGTTTTCTACGTAAGTTACTGCGCAATCAACAAAACTTGTGTGAAAAAAATCTAAAGAATGTAAAGTTTTATATAACAGCTTTTTGTCAGCCAATTCTTTTAACGAAAGTCTGCTATCGATCAGTGGTCGAGCTGTAACCGTTCAGTGACCGAGTAGATGGAGCGTCTGCTACTGAAACGGTAGACCCGGATTTCATTCCCGGTCAGGTCAAACTAAAAACTATAAAAATTTCTATTTACAGCTTACTTGCTTGACGTTTAGCATTGAAAGCGACAGTGTGAAGGCTCCACATGTTTGGTAGACAGATGGGCAGGTGTCGGCTTGACTCGAAGACCGAAAGGACCCTTTGCTGTCTCCTGGCCAAGGCAACTTGGTAAATAAAGTGTAATTACAATTGCAATCACAAGAAATACTTATCGCTTGAAAGCTTATCCGAATATTGTGATTATTAGACAAATGGTTGTTAGGGAACAGCAACATCTTTATAGCTTATCTACAATTTGGGAAAAACAAGCTAAACAAAAATATTGTATCAATGATGTTGATTGTATGCGTTAATATTCTACAAGCCTGCAAAATCCTCGACTGCTAATAAGTAATTAGGGAACGATATTGATTTGGTTATATTTTTGGATCAATGTAAAAAGCAAAGGTGGAGTCCTCGAGGACGTCCTTGGCCTCGAGGACACATTTTGAAGTCCTTGGCCTTGGCCTCGAAGGTCAAGTCCTTGGCCTTAGCCTTGGCCTCGAGGCCTCAAGTCCTCGAAAATTGGCCTGTCCTCGGCTCGAGGACAGCAGTATTTTTTGAATTGTTAAAATTTTGTGGAGCGCTTGAAAAATTTTTTAAAAAACGTTTTTTTGTGGAGATCGCTTGAAAAATTTTTGTTAAGACCTTTTTTTTTTTTGAAGAGCACTTGCGCTTGTGTCCTTGGTCCTTGGCCTCGAGCATTCCTGTCTTTGGCTTTGAGAGTGTCTGTCCTCGGAAAGGCTGTCCTTGGCCTTGGCCTCGGATTTTTTTTGTGTCTTTGGCCTTGGCCTTGGCCTCGAGCCTTGTGTCCTCGACTCCACCTCTGGTAAAAAGAGCAACTTTTCCATACTTTAATTTTTAAGTTAAAGGAAAACGCTTTTGAGATCTTTGGTAGGTGAACTTATATTTTAAAAGTAACTTAAAATTTTAACGTTTTTATCACTAAACAAACCCATGTATTACTTTGTCTTTTTTAACTGGCGCTTCTGAATATTTCTTCATCAGCTGATACAGCAAATCTTTTCTTTTTTGCGATATACTAACAAACATGGCGAGAATTTTAATTAATTTTCAGCAAACTTGGCTTTGTTAAAGTTTTTAACAATACGCCATCAAATTCTTGAACTAAATAAAGCTTCTCGAATGCTTAACGAGTAAATCAAAAAAGGGACAACAAAGTTGTGGCATTAGGAAATCCATCCAAGCCAAGTAGGTGCAGTAATCACGTATTAAAACAAAAATTGAAAAGGGAACACCATTTAACAGGAGCATTACGAAATCAATCGAACAAACATCAAAATTCACAGAAGCCAATGCTGAAAGCAGAATAAAAAAATATACCAGTTGCATGCCTAAGACAGCTGTTTCGCCTAATTTTAAGGCTCATCAGTTAGGCTTAGCAAGGCCAAAATGACAATTTTTATAGTGATAAAACCTAAAAATTAGAAAATGATGAAATATTTGCAGATAAAAATCTGTCCATACCAATCTTTACCCAACAAATTACGCTAAATTAATTAAAACTTAATTAATTAAAAAGTTTTAATTAATTTAGCGTAATTTGTTGGGTAAAGATTGGTATGAACAGATTTTTATCTGCAAATATTTCATCATTTTCTAATTTTTAGGTTTTATCACTATAAAAATTGTCATTTTGGCCTTGCCAAGCCTAACTGATGAGCCTTAAAATTAGGCGAAACAGCTGTCTTAGGCATGCAACTGGTATATTTTTTTATTCTGCTTTCAGCATTGGCTTCTGTGAATTTTGATGTTTGTTCGATTGATTTCGTAATGCTCCTGTTAAATGGTGTTCCCTTTTCAATTTTTGTTTTAATGCTTAACGAGTACTTCAAAATCTTCAAATTAGCTAGAAAAACTTGGTATTTTTTTACTAGAGCTGTGTTCCAGCAATCGCTCGAAGCAACTTGGTGAGTGAGAATGACGTTACCAAGCTCGCAAAACTTAGCATGTTGGTAGCGTGGCTGAGAAGGTACAAGCTTCGTATGTACAACGACTCTAAATGCATGATTGGTTTCAATCCGCAACCTGGTTACGTTCTTGCGTCCTGTGCATAAGACGCTTTACAATGATTATCTCTTGTGGCTTTTAGCAAGCAGCAAATTCAGTGAACTCTAATTCGAACAAATCCAAAGGAACATTGGATCACTGTAAACTGCTAAGCAGGTGCGAATTCCTCCGATCACGAACTAATCATTGCAATAAAAAGTGTGCGGATTGTCCAATAGTTAGCGCTGAAGCTTCTCGCCAAACTATAGTTTTAATATAACCAATAGTCTGAAGTTTGAAGCTGCTCGCCTAACCAATAGTTATAAGCGTCAGACGCAGGCTGTCCGGTGATGAATATGCACTACTACAACAACAGCATCAACGTGCAGACATAGTCTTTTGCCTACGGGAGTATTTCGGTCGTAAGCGCCTCTTTAAAAAAAAACTTGCAATTGCAAATGAAGAAAATTCTGTAATGCGGGCCAATTTGGTGTGGTCCGCCTCATTCAACACAATTATTGATAATTAGGCCAAACAACTTGCAAAGGTGGTTCAACTACAACGTAGTAAGTAGAGCAAGTCAAATTTAATATAGCCTTTAGATCAGAAGCACGCAAACAATTAAACTTTAAAATCTCTGTCCCGCAAACATCAAAAACAATACAAGTATTATTAACATCATAAAACAAGCAAGTTGCTGGGTTTCAATGACCAAAATTAAAGGCGGTGAATCATCCAGCCAATTCCAGTGGTTTGCAATAGCTAAAATTGAACTATAATTTTTGATATTTTTTGTTTTAATTTTGGGACAGCGGTTGCAAAGATATTCAACAAATGCAAAAAGATGTCCCCCCGAAAAAAGTTTTTGGAAACGCTGAGTTTTGATCTTCCCGCCAAACCACAGTAGGCCTAATGGTTTAGAGAACTGTGGTAGGACGAATAGTGTAGAGATAGTATATTTCTAAATAGTTTAGGCCTAACTATCTCTAAACTATTAGGCCTAATAGTTTAGAGATAGTTCGGCCTAATAGTTTAATAAGATTACAGTAGGCCTAATAGTTTAGAGAACTGTGGTTTTGGCGGAAAGATCAAAACTCAGAGTTTCCAAAAACTTTTTTTGGGGGGACATCTTTTTGTATTAGTTGAATATCTTTGCAAACGCAACCCCAAAATCAAAACAAAAAATATCAAAAATTATAGTTCAATTTTAGCTATTGTAAACCACCGGAATTGGCTGGATGATTCACCGCCTTTAAGAATGCGAAAAGACATCCTTTTTAGCTCAAGTGGTAGAGCAGTGTACCAGTAATGAGGGCCTCAGAGAGAAAATTTTCCATGGGGTACAAAGGTCAATACCGGGCCCCCAAATCTTATTGGGCCCCGCAAGCCTTATCGGGGGCCCATGCCGTTAAATGATTTTTTGTCCGATGGGTGTAGATCTTCATTTTTTACAAGCGAGAGGATAACGATATTCGCATGCAGTTAGGACCAATGAAAAACACAAGTAGACATAAAATTGGTTTAAATCCAGCTAGGAGGTTTTGGGGAGCTGTGAGCTCCCTCAGCGGGGTCCGGGGCAGAGCCCCGAAAGCTTTAGCACTTTTCGTGTTTCTCAATGGCAAAATACAGCATTTGATCAACATCTTCGCATCAAACTTGCTTAAATTGACAAGCAGAAAACGTGATATACAGTAGAACCTCACTATTACGGACACCCTTGGGACTTAGCTCAGCTGTCCGTTATTCTGAGGTGTCCATTGTATTGTAAATCAATCTGTAATGAACACCAATGGACTTTGTACAATAGTTCGGTAATGAAGAATACATTCCTTGGGAATCGTCATTATACAGATTATCCTTTGCCTTTACTTTGAGCTCACTTAACCATAGAGTAAATTACTCTATGGTCCAGACACTGAAATGTTGTTTCTCCGGGCTTGTTGAAACCACTTAAACGTAAGGTCATCAACATTTTGCATTCCTTGGGACTGAGAAATCTTGACTCGCTTTCTATCAGCAGGGGCATTTTCCTCTTTCGCCTCTAGGTACTCTGCCTTTCTTGTCATAATCTGTAACGTTTGAGACTTTCAAATGCTGAAGATTTCAGCTAGCTCTCTGCAAGATTTTCCACCACTCTCTTTCTCTCTTATCAGCCTACACTTGTCCTCTAGTGAAAGTTCACGTCTTGTTTGTCTGCTTTTGTTCAGTGACATCTATATTCTCTCTCTTTCTACAGTGTCTTTCGAGATCTCGCGTATTTTGAAAACTAGGGGATTTCTCACTTGAGCAGCTCAAATTATTCTACTAGCTTATTTACCTTATAGCCTTCTAAGCAAAAAGGTTTAAGTTTGATTAAAATTGGCAATGTTTAGTTAACAATCGTGGAACAATTATGTAATACAAGTAATTGTTAATGTTTAATGCGTTATCACCACAAAGAACCTTTGAAATGACATCAATTTGTTACCAACACTGTCCATAATAGGTTAGGTTGTGACACACATTTTTCCAAATCAGCTGTCCGTTGTTCTGAATAATGAGGTGTCCATAATATTAGGTTAAGAATACGAGTTAATGGCTTAGGAGAATTCTGTACATGAAGAAATTGTCCATTATCATGAGGTGTCCACTGTATTGAGGTGTCCATTAGGTGAGGTTCTACTGCACATGAAAGTATGTGAAGTGGGGGATGATGACATTGACACAATATTATAAAATATAATGACTTTAATTGCAAATTCAAATACTTTACTGATAAAAGTTTTATCCTTTTAGCTAGTGGAATAGAATATTCTCACACAAAATCTTAATTATCTTTCAATAAGTTTGTTTGTTAATACGCGGGTAATATACCAATGTTTAGATTGAGCTAGATGCTAGATAGACATAGAAGGCAGATAAGGCAGGAATAGTGTAGCCATTGTGGTAGGGAAAAGGTTATGCTATGCTTTCTATGCCTTTGGGCTGCTGTGCCTATTTAGAACAACCCCAAGTGCCTTGATTGTGAAGGCCCAGGAAATGCTAACTGTTGGTATTAATTAATTTTGTTTTAGTTTAAAAATTTTCCTTAGCAGTTGCTCTTTGTAGTGGTTTGTTATGTTAACACTCAACACCGCAGCATAGACACTACACTTTTACCACACCACTGATAGCAGTGGTTGACAATTCTAAAATTAGATTTTCCATTGCTTACTCTCTGGCATATACAAATTGTGTGCCCCGGGCCAGCGAGAGGGGGTTTCAGGGGGTACATCGTTTGCGGGCCAGGGCTCAAGGGACTCGGGAGGACCTATAATTTCACGCGCACTCAAGTAGTTGCTCCAGCATTTATTTGGTAAATTAGTAGTTATTCGGTTTACAAGCCAAAGCTTAGCAAAGTAGACCTTTTTTCTTTTTTGGTCTTTACCTAAATTTTAGCCCTGGCCTTGGCAAAAAGGCCCGATATCAGTCTTCATATTCCCTGAGAAGATTTCTCTCTGAGGCTCAGCAAACAGATAGAGTGAGTTACTTAATGATAGTAGTATAGTATGTCAACTTTGAGTCCGCTCTCTGAAGTAGAAATGCTTTTGGATCTCTGGAAATGTGGGCTCTCGTACATTGTTATACCGTAGAATTAGGGATCTCAAGTCAGAGAAATGTAACAAAACGTTAATTTCGAAGCAAGCGTATGGCTTTTGATACATTTTCCTCTTTTTTTAATCAACTCGGCCACTATTGGATGCCCTAAAGGCTGTGTAGCAAAAATAGCGACCAATTACCAGTGTTGAATAGGCTGACTGATATTTTTGCTGTAGGCAAGTTTGATTACGGAGTTATGGTGCGATATCAAAACTTAACGCGGAAACCTGAACTCTTCCGGGCCCCCCTAGGCCTGGGCCCGGGTACTATGTACCCTCTGAACCCTTCTCTCGCAGGCCCTGCCAATAATTCAAAGGCTGCAGGTTCGAATCCCGTGGGAGAATAACTTTTTCGCATTGCTTGTTTTAAGTAGTCGTCGTTCTGGTGACTCTTCCTTAGGCTTCCGCACTTGTAGCCTTTAGAACGGAAGCACGCAAACGATTAAATAAGTGAAGTTTAGTAGGAAAAATGCTTTATGATTGATGAAAATGCTTTGGAGAGCAATTTCTTTATTTGGTTTGCGAAAATTAATATATTTTACATTAAAATACTTCAAAAGCCATGAACAACGCAACACTATTTTAAATAAAGCCTGTTTACATGCTGTACAAATGTAGAGCAGCCTTTAGGCTAATTAAGTTTTATCTGTTAATAAGCTAACAATTTTTTGAGCTAAAAAGACAAAAATCTCCTTTGAAGCTATTCAAAAGTTACGGTAGAATACGGTACAGGTAGTACTACTAACTAGCGCTAGGTTAGCCTACAGTCAGTAAATAATTATTTGATGCGAGGTAAACAGCAAAACTTCGCATCTTTATTATCTAATAACTTAATTATGGTACTTTGATATGGTACTGATATTTGCAGTAGTGTAAAAAGCACTCGAAAATGGTAGCCAAGGAAAAGTTTCTTTACTGGCGGAAAAACTACTCAAAGTAAAGTACGAAGTACTGACCAAAAAAAGTACTTGAGTAAAAGTAAAAAAGCAGTCATTTTAAAAGTATTCAAGAACAAGTATTTCCGAGAGTATTTAAGCAAATTAAACAGACTATTCAATCGACATAATTATGACAACTTACTGGTCGACTGCCTTCACAGCACTACCACATAGCGCTTGGTCTTCTAACTCTTCATTCTCTCAAGAAGTTATGAATTATTGATTTTTGCAAGTTTTTTGTTATTATATTTAAGGCAATTAATCAAAAAGAACAACAACAGCAAAACCTCAAGATTTGAAAATTATGCCGCGTAGAATCTACATGGAGTCATTTTACTAAATATGTGCTCAAATACATCATTCACTGTCATTGTTAAATTATGCTAAAATTTAAAAACACTATGGACTTGTCTTATCATTGTATAATAGAGTGGTCCTTAAATACATAGTAAAAATTAAACAATAAGAATTATCATGGGAACCGAAGTAAATGCGTTCCTTTTAGACTAAAACCATCGTGTGTGAAAAATCTCCGAAGTAGAAAAACATTTAGAGGTTGCACAAAGGCAGTAAAGTTTTTCATAAATACCCAATTTTGCAAAGATAAAGGCTTCCTTGTTTGCTGAGTGTTAGCTGTTCAAAAGCAGTAACCTTGTGGGTGTAACCCAACGTATTGCGTGATGCCACGTAAGAAGTGTACTGTCGTTATTGTTACGAAGCAAAAACCATGCCTATAGTATGCTTTGAGGCGAAATGCATGTGAAACTGAAGCTGATTTTCATCACATTTTTCAATTAGCCAGACGTATTCCTACATAAGTGCCACACCATGCTCTGCAGATGCATGCGGTACTTGGATTTTTTGAACCAACTTTCTGTCTGCCATCAATGAGCCTGATAATTCACTCCAAGAATCAAACGTCAATTGATAGAAATTTTTGATTCATTTTGATTTTTTGGAAAAAATCAATTAATTGCATTTAATCAACAAACCACTTTTTCCCATTGTTGCTTCTTAATGACACGTTTGATAAAGTTTTCATCTTCTTCAAGAGTCGCAACCACTCGTCACTTCATGTCATCATGCACCTCTGGTTCAAGAAAATCTAAGCCACTAGTTTTTTAGACGTGTATCAAAGCAGACCAGAGAAGTTTTTTCATTATGGTTGCCCCAATTCTCTTGTCAATGTGATTTTGGCACGTTTTTTGCTAGTCCAAGATTTTTTGTACATTTTGGCAAGTTTTATGCAGATACAAGAAATGATGCTTTGGTCTGTGCTCGCCATAATCAGTTAACATGTTCTTGCATACTGATTATGGCGAGCGTAAGTTAGGGGCGCCATAATCAGTTCTGGTGCCCCAAACCAATTTCTCATTTTGTTCAAGTTTTGCTTGAATGGAGATGCAAGGACCACACTCTTTCTTTCAGTGTTTGAGACATTCATGTCAAAAAACATATTACCCAGTAGCAAAAACTTTCTCAGCCTATCCACATTCTTCTAATTCTCAAACGATGCCATTTGCTGGAAACTAACTGGACTCGTTAGGATTTGGGGCAATCTTGAGCTGATGTTTTATGAAGATGCCAGAGGTGATGATGGGCAGGTGATCGACTTGTGAGAATAAATTTGAAAAAGATTGAAAGTAGTTCAAGTTATTAATCGAAACTTTTTTTTTAAATAGAGTATGATCTGAATATTATGGCCCATTATTTTTTTAACTTCTTAAGATGATCTATCAAATTCTTTGCTCAGTTTATTGTTTTTGACTTGCCAGTTGCCACTCTTATATCCACTTTGCCTATTGATTCTATTCTTAAACATTACCTTTTAAGCCAGAAGAAAATTTTGGTACCTTTATCATGAAGGTCTCTGGATCAGAGCATTTATACTGTCCACATCAAAAAATCCTTTCAGATCATTTGCTTTGTTTCTTGTGGTAGCCTTAAAGATTCGCTAAGTATTTTAACAAGTTTAATAACTATCCAAGAATCCGCGTAACACAATATTTTTTGTAGTGTATGAGGTTTGAAATTTATCCAGAAATTAATACTTGACAGCTTAAATGATTCCAGTCAAACTTATTGAAGCAAACAACTTCCGACCGCAAGAGAAGACATAATTATAAAAATTATAAAAATGATATGATGTACAATTGACTTGCACACTGTTTTCCTAGTTTCTAAAGTGCTCAATGGGCAAGGGTCCCCAGTTAAAGGCAGAGCAGGAAATTCAGTTTACATTTAGAAGTTTAAAAACCCCATTACAGACTGTTTCTCCCAAATGGGTTTGTCAGGTAGGGTGGAAACTAAACAAAAACAGTAAAGCCATCAATACACCACCCAAGTCTCCCACTCCTCGCACCGGAAGCCCAAGCTATCCCACTTGGGTTAACTGTGGTACGCATCAGTCAGGGGCTGCAACCAAGGTTGATAGTGCGGAGCCGCGGCTGGTTCAAAACACTGTAAGCATTAATTGTGGAGGCTGAGCATCTTAATCAAACACTGCATGATGCATGTCTGTTAAAAGTTGCGAAAAACATTGTTAAAATTTTAAACACTGTTCTATGTACAAAGCTGCATTTTATGTCACAGTTATCAACCAATTTGCGTTAAATGTGGTTTCATTAGGTTGATGATTTCTTGGGTTATATTTGGCTTTGAGTCGACATTTTGATGCGATTTCGGTTCCTTGATCGAGAGTGTTAACCAGATTTACTCGTAGTAACGCAATTTTTTATTCTAAACAAAGGTTACATCTGTTAGAACCGTTCTGATAGGGCCGTTCTCGTCTCGTCATGTATAATAGTAAACACAGTAGCAAACAAATAATCCCAAATTTTTGCCGTTCATGTGCAACCTGTAAACATTAATTTTTCTCCGAGATATTTTGCATATTCAGTTTTTTATCGAAAACGAACAAATTTTAGCCAGTTCACAATAGTTTTCCAAAATTTTGAAGTAAGGACTACCCTAGTGTATAATACTCTACAGAACTGGCGGACCGAGGTCCATATTCGGACCTCCGCACTTTCTAGAAGCTATTCTGGGGCTGCGAGAAGGGACTTCTTGGGGTGGGAGTTCAATTTATTGAGTCCGGAGACTAAGCCCGGTCTAAGTTTTTTTCTCGTTTTTTTGATCTTAAATCGATTCCGGGGATCAGACCCGATCTAAATTGCGGACTGGACCCAACGAGTTTTCATCTTTTGTAGCTGGATCTTTACTAAAACTAGTCGAGTTCCCCTGATCTACTGTATCTACAGGGTGGGCCAAAAGTTCGCGTCATAGCTATTTCAGTATATCCTGCGATAACCTTTTTTGGATTAATTTATCAAAATTATTGCGGATTTTTTTAATTTAATTCATTTCACAACATGTAAAGGCAGGCAGAAGCCTGATAAACTTTACGTCTCTAAATCACACAAAATTATCGTAGATAGTTCATTTAGATAGCCTAGATCTCTACTGGGACAAAATTGATCGTCATATTGAATACATTTTGTAATTCCATTGCACATTATATTACAGTACCGTACAATAATGTTTATTGCGTATTGTGAGTGATGTATGGCTCACTCTGTAGAATTTAGCAATAGAAACGCTTAGTTATCATAAAATGCATTTTTGGCAAATTTGTATCTCTGATTCCTTCTTTCATGATCTACTTTTAATGCAATAAACATTCGTGCCAGTATGCAGTGAAAGGCAAACACCAAACAACGAACGTAAAACTAAAACCATCTTGAACTGCTTTTCGCCAGACTGGATCTGATACGTTTGCGCACACGTACAAAAAAGACATGGCTACAGTCGCTGTGGTTGTCTGACCTCTGACGCAAAAGAAGCAAAATACAACTAACTTAACTAAATTGAACAATTGCTGGTAGAAAAGTAAACCGTTCTGACGAGTTTGTGGTTCAAATTTAAAATAATAGTACTCTGTACTATTCTGGATCAAAATATTACTTAAGTTGCGTTACTTCACGCTAAAAGTAATCAAGTAAAAGTAGCCAAAAGAAAAACTGCTCAAAAAGTACTCGTTACTGGAAAAAACTACTTGATTAATCTACTCAAGTAAAAGTATTTTGTTACTTTAGACCACTGGATATTTGACACCACTGCACCACCTATCAGCACTGGTGAATGACAGAATAAACTAGCTAGATTTTTTTTTAATTCAACTTTTTGAAGTAACTGCAAGCGCAGTTAGCTGAAATTAATAAACTACCGGTACTAAATGGAGCAAACTAATGTAGCAACACAGCATTTATTTGCTAGTGTAGTAGAAACAGATTAGTGTTTAACTTTAAACAATTAAAGGTTTTAATATGCTGCAATCAGCGCGAAAGTGAATTTATTAGTAATGCAGCGATGCTACCAGACTTGGCCAACAAGTAATTTTTTTGGTAGAAAGATTACTACAAGGATAAAAACTTGGGCGATTGCACTAATAATTTATTGCTAGCAGAGCTGGGCACTTGCGACGCAACTATTTTACGTGCGATTGCGCTTGCGCTGCTATTATTTTTAAACGGTTGCGCTGATGCTTTCACCGCTAGTATTTTAGCAATTTTGAGCGCAATCGGGCAAGCGCAATTCAAATACAATAGATTAGGAATGATTGTTTTTCAATCAAATGTGATTAAAGTTAAGAAAAAACAGTTTGCGAGATACATAGACCTAGCCAGGATTTTTGATTGGAGGTGGGGGCCAAACCGAAAATCATACGCAATGACGTTATCAAAATTTTTTGAAAAGAAAGACTATTTATGGGACAAAGATATCGTAAAACGTAGAAGCAGTAGTGAGGGCCAGGTTGGAATGTAACTTGGATTGTGCTAAAAAAAAAGGACCTGAGCCGAAAGTTAAAATTTTTTACAAAATTGCCTAAGTTGGGAAACGTGGTTAGTAAACTTGTTCAACCCCAACGTATCACAGACTGGGGTATGGGGGCCGGCCGCTGGGCGATATTTTTAAATTTTTTTTTTTTTTTTGGAAAAATAGCTATTTTAATATCATTTGAATCATATTTTTCACGTTTTTAGAGCATTTTAAATAACTAAATTTATAAGATTTGAAAGCCAATTGAAAAAATCAAACTGGTAGGTCTTCCTTTTACTTACAGATCAAGTCCAAAACTCGTTTAAAATCTTGAATTCAGGGGTTAAATTTTGTAAGTGACTTGGCCCAGGTGAAAGAAGCAAGATGCATTGCCTCCAGCAATATTTTTAGTAGCAAATAATCACTCTGGTATTTGCTTTGGAGATTTTTGTTTTGTCATGAAAATAACGGGGTTTAGGAGTACATGTTTGACTACAATAAGGGATTTAGGCACCCTCAATTCAAAATCAATAATTTGTTCAATAAGCATTTTGCCAGCTAATCTTTTTTTTGTCAAAAGTACTTTGTCGCATAAAAACTGGCGAGGTGGATTGTGATTTGAAATTGGTGCAACAGATGGCTCCGAAGTAGTCACGTTATTGCATTAAGTTCACAAAATGATTAGATGATGGCCTAAGCTTGCAACTTTTAGGACAAAAGCCCTAAATTTCTCCCGGGTTATACATTTAAATTGGATGGCAAAAATTTGATTTGAAGGGGCCCAGGCCACCTGGTCGTCAATATTAATATTATTCGTACTCGTATACTATTGTATACGCGGAAATGCTGAAAGAAACTGAAAAAACATTAGGCTTTGTTGTTGTTATTTTATCATTGGTGGCATTTCAATTGGGAGAGGAGTGGGCTTTTTGCTCCCCTCCCCCCACCCCTTTTGGCTACGCCTATGACGAGGTAGTAGGTTCATAAAAACCTCGTTGAGGGAAATTCTGTTCGTCTAATGCTTGCAAAAATTTTATTAGATTTACAGCAGGGGTCTTCTTTCGCTGAAACGCTTCGCTCTAAAATAATTTTTCCTGATTTTTCAACAATAAAAATTCCAATTAAGTAATTTAAAAAATGGTTGTAAAATCAAATTTTAAACAGAAAAATTATTTTTGTAAATGTTTTTCTAGAAATACGCTACTCGTTCCTAAAAAAAAGATCTTATACAAGCTTTAGTCACTAAACGCGTTATTCGCAACAGTCCGATTTTTCTACCGTAATTCGAAAACAAGGAAAAACAAAAACTATCAATTACATTTTTTGTTAGTCCGGGAAAACTTGAAAGATATTGCAAGCAGGAGAGACAGCATTGGTATAGCCACAGTATACCGTGGTATAGCTCTTATAAGTAAATCTTGGGTGGTTCAACTTTTTTAAACAAAAAACAAGACGATTTTTTTAGCGAGCTCCATTCGTTAGAGAGTGGTGCTAATTGCTCCAAAAGCACAAAATATGTATCGAAGCTGGTAAAGGATTTCCTTGACGGACCATCAGAAAAAAACAGTGACTCCGAACTCCAAAGTCGTTTGCTCACCACCACATGATGACTTTATTAGTGGACTTTTTTAACACCCCAGTTCCTGAAAGTGCGGGTGTAGAGAGTATTTTTTCGTTAGGTATAAAGACGTTCTTTGACCAAAGAGGTTAAGCAATGTACATTTTTACATCCTTGTGTTTTTTTAAAGGAAACTAATAATCGTTTGTTTACTAATTTGGTAGCGTACATATTTTTTTTGAATATTGGTTTTGTATTGCAGCCTAGCGCAGTTTGAGCAGTAAATCAATTAAAATTAAACTTATCAAAACGTCACACTTGCGCTTGCGGTTGCGCTTGCGGCGCAATCATTTTTTTGGGCTTACGGACACACTTGCGGCGCTATATTTCCGAGTAGTTGCGCATGCGCTTGCAGCGCAACTTTTTTGACTTGCGCTGCCCACCTCTGATTGCTAGCCTGCCCTAATCTAATCGATATAGCCTGGAGTATGGTACGCTACATGCGTTATTGCTTTCAGAATCATGACCAAACTTTTTTTCAAATAAGAATTATAACAAAACTTTTTTAGCTTGCTTTTTGAAACCTCAACCGATATCACTACTAGGTTAGTAACAGCATGTTGGCGTAATTTGCCAAGTAAGAAGAAGTCCAAACCGTGTTTACCTCGCTTTCGCTGACAACTGTATGGCTAGGCTGCGATGTAGGCCTAATCTGCAAAATTCATTTATTTTATTGCTTATCTACGTAGCAACACAGCATTTATTTTGTAGTGTTTTAGAACCAAATAACGAGTCATTTTAGAATGTATTTGGTGTAGTTTTAACTGCTTGTTGATAATGGCACTAGCAGAGAACTGAAACGTTTGTAATTCACTACTCGCAATTGCCTTGGCTCTGATTTTTATGATTAAAATACTTATTGCTTAAATTTTACAAAAAATGTAGCAATACTCGTCTTATAAATAAAACTTTAAGGTAGTAAACTTCGACGACTGTAACCAGTTATTCCTGTTCTTAACTCAAAACTTACACGACATTGATTAGGAACGAACTCAGCTTGTTTTTTAATCAGTATAAAATCTTAAAAAATACCTGCTAAATGGATCATGTGATTGCGGTTCTGGGTTTCTAATTGGTTGATTTGCACATTTTCTGCATTCATCTGCTTGCGACTTTAAGATCAAATTACAAAATAATGCAGCAAATTAAGTGGAGAACTTTTGCAAGTCGATTGTTTGATCAGAATTCAACTCAATTACGGTAAAAATTTGTTGCCACCGAATCTTTTTATGAAATAAACCCTAGAATTTGCAGAAAATGACCTAATTTGGACACATCAAAATAGTGTAGTTTAACAAAGTTTATTTTGATCCAGACTGCATCATTTAAGAAATTAAAAACATGTTGGTTTCTAGGCGAGGAATTGAAAACCATAAACTACATAACAAGCATAACCAAACTTTGAAACTTCTATGTAATGCTTTCAAATTTGATTTGATTTGGAAAAGAGTAACATGTTATGATTATCTGTTCGTTCCGTGATATCGTTGTTATAAAAAGTAAAATAAAATTGAAACTGCTCTATTTTGCCTTGACTAGATTGAAATACCTGTGTAACATTCGACTTCATCTTGTTTTGTCCATTGAGCAGTTGCATTGCACACTGTAGCATTAGATGTTGATACATTATAGGAAAACACAGCTCCATTGTTTGTGCAAACAAATTCTCCCAATGCATTGTAGTTTGGTAGGCCTGCAGTCATCACCTTCAACGTTGGATTGCTTGGACCTTCACAATCTACAAATAAAGATTAAAATTTGACCTAAATTTTCATAAAGTAAAAGCTTGTTCTATAAAAAAATCTCAAATTTGTGAATTTGATTAATAAAAAAAGTCTGAATTAAGTTTTTTATTATTCTTGCCGAACGAAGTCTCAAGTAAGTTTGGGTTTACCTTGACTGAAGTTTTTCTCAGGCTACAGGTGAGATAAAATGGTTGCAATATAATCTTTTTCAATTTAATATCATGGTGCTCTTCAGGGCAGGGCAGGATTTTGGAAGGCCCAAGGATCCCGGGGCCCCCTATTACATAGGGCCCCCACCATCCACTACTAGTAGCCTGTAGTGTTGCGCAAATAAAATTAAAAATATCCGTCATGCAGCAAAGTAGTGTGGTCAACGTTTTCACTTTCTTTCGTAATAGGTTATTTTTGACATTTTGATGTCACAGACAAGCAGAGAACACCCACTTTAAAATCAAAAACATTTTCTAAGCAATTTTTTGCGATTGAAAAATACCTTGCAAATGATGTACAAGTACAGTAAAATCAGAATTTTATTGAAAACTATGACAACATACGAAGAGCATCTACGATTCTACAAAGGAATACCTGTTTTTCTGTTGTTTGGGGTTATGTTTTGTCTTGCTAGTTTTCAAAATCCTTTTTTGATGAGGCCAATTTTAAGTTAACTCTTCTTGACTATAGCTTCAGGTCCACGTATAGCTTATTGTTGTTGCTTATTTTATGCATTGCAGAGCGAAAGCAAAGCAGCTTTATCCGGAAATTTTACAAAGACGGACGAAGAAACTAGGACAGCTCCAACGATATTAATTACGTAAAGTAGTGCGTTGTACGATTGTCGATTGTTCTTAACGTTAAAACATTTCACTTTAAAATAAACTTTTATTCCCGCAGTGAAAAATAAATGTTTATTTTTTATCACAAATTCTCATTTAATTTATCCAGTTTACTGTGTTTATGCTGAATCATTAAGCGAGGAACGCTAGTTCTCCATAAAAAAAAAACTGAATCTCAGAAACAGGCCCGGCGCCAGAGTAGCGCGACTGGAGGGGCATAAACAATTTTCGGGTGGGCACAAAATCTTTATTACTTCGAATTCAAGGGTGTAGACCAAAAAACAAAAGTCTTCATTGAGAAATGTGCACGAAATTCCACGAATTCTGGGGTAAAGACCAAAAATAAAAATAAAAAAGATCTTCATCCTAAAATATGGTAAAGACCACAAAAAAAACGAAAAATTCTTCATCTCAAAAAATGCGCAAATTTGCACAAATTCTGGGGTGAAGACCAAAACAAAAGAGTTTTTGTTGCAAAATCTGCGAAAAAACAGTTCTTGCTCACGAATTCTGGGGTGTTAAGCAGTATTTTGGGAGTTTCAGACCTCGAACTCCACTCCAGTGGCACCGAGCCTGTCACTTTCTTTGGGGCACAATCCTCGCTTGGGGGGAGCAATTATTGTTTGGGGGGCACAATTATTGTTTGGGGGGCACAAGCAGTGATTTGGGGGGAACGGCCCCGAAATGCCTCTCCGGGGCGCCGGGCCTGGTCGGAAAGCAGTTGTAGAAACCAGCAGGGGCGTAACTGAAACCTTCCTTTTAGGCAAATCAGATGTAAAATTTCACCCAGGTATGCAAGGTTTTAAAATTCTGAGAGTAAAAACAATCAAACTCTAAAACCTTTGATAGAACGTGTTAAAGTGGTTTGGAAAGGTTTTAAACGCGTTTTGGGCTGCACTGTATTTAAAATCAGAAAGGACTAAAATTTTTTTAATCTTAGCATTGTCGTCAAATAGCACTAAAAACGCGCGAAAAATTTTTCACCTGGTGTTAAAATAGTGATTTTTGCAATGATTAAAATTGCCCAGCGGCGGGGTCTTTGGCCCTAAACTCCCGTTGGTGATTCGCCTGAAATGCCTCTTTCTATTCAACGGTTCACTGACTTAATGTTTTTTTTGGTATAAAAAATTTTAGTTTTTGAGCTCTAACTCCTCACGTAGCAAAATACTAGTTGCGCACCTGGTAGATACTATTCCTAAGATAAAGGTTGTTTAAAATTAGAGCTTTGACTTTCTGATTTGGTCAAATCAGTTTTTTTGTACTCGCTGTATTACGCCAAACTGTGTAAGGACTTGCGGGGGCCATCTCCGCGTCATTGCGTCTGTGGGCTACACAGCTCCTTTCGAAGAAATGTCTTAGCAGTGGCAAGACTTTCGAAACACTGTACGACTTCACCAACACTAGTTTTAAACCTTTGACCTACTGCTCTAGACATAAACGCGGCGTCGCTCGACCAACTGGCGGTTGTTCCTAAATTAGTTGAGGTCATTAATGCCATATGGGACGCAAAGTCAATGAAGTTAAATTTTTTTCAGGGCTTTATAATATCATCAAACGCATACCGACATTGGTTTCAGGTGTTCTGGTGTTAGTTTAGGTAGATTTTATAGGTCAAAATAAAGTCAAAATTTTGGGTTAGGTCAAATTTTGTCAAAATTGCATGTGATCAAAAGCATTTTTTTTTCTTTTTCAAAAGCAAACAAAAGGTTTTTTCTTCATTTTTCCGGATATTTGAGAACCAATGAAACGTTATGATTAATTTTATACATGTTAAAATGAAGTTTTGCAACTCAAACTTCAGCAAATAGTTGCAATATGCCACAACACAATTGCCTGGCTTAACTTATTAATAAAATGATTTTATGTAAACGCGAAACTCATTTTTTTTGATTAAAAACAAATTAAGAATGCCAGCCTCGGCATGAATAATATAACTAAGAACACTATATGCCCAAATTCATAAATCAAAAGTCAATTTTTATTTTACAGTACCGTATATTACAACAAATTAGCCAGATTTTTGAAATCTTAGGACTGTACTGGCTTGCTTTCACAGCTTTAGCAATGGACAAAACTTTTACACAACGCAACTTTTACCAAGCAAGATTCAAATTGTGTCAATGTATTTCCCAATAAAAAGTTAAGAACAAATGAAGCTGATAATTCGTGAAAATTTAAGAACAACAAATTTCAACCCAAAATTTACTGATTATTAAAAAAAGTGTAATTGACATGGAAATGTGAACAGATTCTTAGGATTTTGTCCTGTAGCGATTAGCTACTTTAGTTACAAGACTGACTGATTGATATTTCCTTCTAAATGCTGTTAATGAAGAGTGAAGAAAGCTACCGGCTTCAAACTTACGTGAATTGCGAATAACAAAACTTCTTTTTTAAATAAAATTTGGAGCTCAGTAAGGCCGAAACGGTTTAGTCAAAATTTAGCTAAATTTACCTAAAATAAAGTCAAAATTTAGCTAAAATAAAGTGAAAATTAAATTTTTTTGGGTCAAAATAAAAATGGCCCTAGTCATAAGTAACTTGGAAAACAGCGGTATAGTTAAATAGTAGCCCTAGAGTGATGGTAAATTAATTTGATTTGACAAGAATGGGCCCACGTGACAGAAATTTCCTCGCCCGCATTAACAACAAGAATTTTTTTAAAAGCGCTACCGAATGAAATACTCCCTAAAGGCAAAGGGTTATTTTTGCACGTGCATCTGTAGCTCTGCGAGCTGGGTAACGTGATTTTCGCCCGCTAAGTTGCTTGGATCGATTGCGAGATATAACTCGAGTAAAAAAACGTCACATTTTTCTTACCAACTTAACGAAGATGTTGAAGCACTCTTTGAGCGTACGAAGAATTTTTTTGGTTAGAAACTTAATGGCAAAATGTTGAAAACTCTAGCTAAAGCAAATTTTTGTTGAAAATTACTTAAAATGGTCTCCATGTTTGGTATTAGACTGCTAAGAAGAAAACGAATTACATTGAGAACCGTATGATGTATTGCCTTATAAAGAAATATTGAGTAGCAACAGTTGACAAAAATAGCAATACACTCTTTTTATAAGAACAATTTTCCAAGAACATGAAACTCGTTTTTGCCCAAAATTTGTGAACAAATTTTAAAAAATGCTTGCCTCGGCAGCAAAATAAACCAAAAGCAAACATATGTAGTGATTTACAAAATGTGTAGTGATTTACACAGCAATATTTCACAATATAAAACTTCATGCTGAAGGTTTTGTATTTATTTATTTGCATTAAGTGTATATCTGGCCTTAGTTAATTTAATCATTGCTTAACCATTTACCCAATTTAATGGTTGGTAACGTTTAACAATAAAAAATAGTGATATTTAAACCCAATAACTCCATCAATGCATGCGAGATGATTTCATGCACGTAGCAGTTACAAAAAGCTAATATAACTTATTGGATTATTCCCAATCAATGCTATACATATTAAGACTTGTATGAATCGAAATATGTATAGCATTGGTTGGAAATAATCCAATAAGTTCTATCAGCTTTTATAACTTATTTAAAAAAAAAGCTAATATAACTTATTGGATTATTCCCAACCAATGCTACACATATTAAGATTTGTATGAATCGAAATATGTTTAGCATTGGTTGGAAATAATCCAATAAGTTCTATCAGCTTTTTGTATGCTGCTGCGTGCATGAAATTATCGCGCATGCATTGATAGAATTATTGGGCTTAAATATCACAACTTTTAATTGTTAAACGTTACCAACCATTATTTGGTCTAAACTACCCAATGATTATTAGGTTTTAAATTTTGGGATCAATTACCCAAAGCTCCATCTTGGGCATTAAGATTTGGGTTTAAATACTTAAGTTTGCAATTTGGGCAAAAATTACCCAGTTTACTTGGGTTATTGAATTTGGGTTTAAAAGCCTAAATTTTTAGGTTGGGTTGTCACTACCCAAGTTCGCATTTTGGGTGTCTCAGCCTTCGTGCCCAAATTCATAACCCAAGTATTTTGGGTTTAAGTTACCCAGTTTGATTTGCAGTGTAGGTGGGCCTTGCCAACTCGTTACACACTTCCGTGTTTATTTCGATATTTTCATTAATCAAATTAGGGAAAATATTTAAAAAAATTATCAGTTTTTAAATTTTCAGTAGTGAAAGGTTGACAATGCTTCATGCATTAGAAACTCAAGCGAGATCCTAAAGAAAAGAAGAAAACCAATTCAAAAAATTAAACTGCACCTCATACCTGAACGCATCATCGATGTGGTTTTACTATAGCTTGGCTTTTAGAATCAGGGTACTCTCTAATTCGTTATTAAATTACATTATTATTACCGTCCACCATAAAAGACTTCGTTTTTAATGTGGCACAAATCCATCACGCTGGGGGACTTTCTGCCGTCGCTATTATGAATACATAAACAGCATAAATACATAAACAGCGTATACTTAGGGATTGCTAGGCCATTTATTGGTCTCAGGCTGAGTCCAAAACCCTATAAACTTGCACTAAGTCTGCCAATGTTATCTTAAATTGCAGAATCTTCCATTTGAGTTCGTTATTTTCTGTCACACATACCTAGCCTATTTTACTGACAGTGATATGGTGCGCCTAAGCAGTATACTACGTAGACAGTACTGGTAAACACTACGAAGCTGCCGATATAGGCCTATCGTTTGCCACCCAAAAAACAATACCAATATTGCCTACATTTGCGAAAACAATGTTGTTCACACGTACTTGATCTGATAGTACTCGCCAGCAATATGACCGATCGCGCAAGCTGTTTTCTGTTTCTATGTTGCCATTACAGTCCGTCTTTAAAGTATTGTGCAAAAAAGAATTCATATGCCTGATAAAAAAATAAATACATGCATACATTAAATCTTCTTCTTCTTCTGTCTTCATTGCCCGCTTTTCTGTGAGGGTTGCAGAAGCAGTAGCTCGAGATTATGCCGCCACACTTCATGGTCTTCCATCACATCCATCATTTCGCTTGGGTTAAGCCCCAAGCGATTCCATCCATGACCTTCAATGTAATTGGTCCATCTAGTTCTAGGTCGTCCAACTGGTCATCTCCCATTTGCTTTGGCAAGTGAAGCTGGTTTGGGTTGTCTTTCCTGAGGCTTTCTGCTTACATTGTCAAACCATCTAAGCTGAGATCTTTCAATTTGCAGAAGTAACGGCTCGATGTTAAGAGATTTTCGAATCTCAGAGGTAAGCACCTTGTTAAACAGTGTAACCCCTTCGATTCTTCGTAAAAACCTCTTTTCAGACGCTTGCACTTGTGATTGCACTCTTTCGGTGATTACCCAATATTCATGACTATAAGATCTCAGTTTTCTCTTACGTTAAATCAATTATTGAAAACAAACAGTGGTGTTGATGAATCGTCAACAGTGATTAAGGGTAGTTGCTGTTGGATAAGTAGAGTTTTTTTAATTAAGATTTGCCGGGGTAATTTGCTATTGTAAGAAATTCTGGTTCATTAAAATTAATTCTGTGTGATAGATTTTCCAGCAGATTCTTGGTTACGTCTGTTTGGGTTTCAGTTTTGTTGCCAGGATGGTGTTCTTTTAATCTTGATGTTAAATTCCATTTTGTTAGGCCAATGTAGTTTCCTCCGCATGAACGATTCAATTTGTACACAAAAATTTAGCTTGTACAAATTAACACAGGGAACTGTTAATAAAAGAAACTCTACTTATCCAACAGCAACTACTCTCAATCAATGTTGACAAATCATCCACGCCCCTCTTTGTTCGCAATAATTGATTTAATGTATGTAGGTTTTGTTTTTTTTATGAGACATTTGTATTCTTTTTTTGCACAATACTTTAGTATTTTGTATTAAAATGTATGACGTCAATCTTTCTTTTTTTCCTTATTTGTTTATTTGTTTTTTTTCTGTTATGTTATAGAGTAATATGTGTGATGTGATTAGTGTATACCTGTTAGAATTATAAATTAATGTTTAAATGCTAATAGCAAGGCAAGGAGATGAAACAAAATATTTTTTTTCTGCTGTCCATGCAGTTTTATTTTTGTCTTGATTGTCAAGTCTCGCCATTGTTTAGGGGAGTTTAGTGGGATAAGTTAAGCGGAAAACTTCCATTCTCCTTTACTTACGGAAGGTATTGCAATCGTGCTGGATTAATCAAAATTTTTAATTTTTTTCTTACTAGTACCGTTTAGATGTAAAGAAAGATAGAGCAAAATGAGTGTAGGATGGGGGAGGTATTAAAAAACTTCACGTTTTATATAAGCATAAGTGTTTTCCGCGTGCTTGTCCAGACATCAATTATAGTACAAGTCTTGTAATAAAAAAAATCCGATTTTACATGTTGATTCTGCAATTCTCCTTCAAGAGTCAGCTGTGATTTTGTTTTTATGGTTTAGATTGATAATCGTTTAAAAAAATTAACCGAAACATCTCGATAAATATGTTCTACAATGTTTTGGCTGTATTGTTTTTGATTAAATTGTTCAAGAAGTTCATTTACCGTGCTCTTAATTATAAAAGATTTATACGAAAATAGCATCAGATTTAAAACAAATTTTGGCAGCCTCAAACGATAATTTAAAAACTGCCGAAAATTTATATAAAAAAATTAAAAAGCATATGTTCTCAAAACGTATACAGTACCTGAAACCTTGATGTCAATTTGAGCAATAACGACTTCAGAGAGGTCATGAAGACGACAGAATACTTGATGCAAACTGCTATCATGTTCTTGCACTGGTGACATATATGTTGCAGTTGCTTTTATAATGTTGTTTGCTTCAACACAAGTAAACTTAAACCCTGTCGCAGAATCAGTTCGGTTATTGCAAACAACACTTTCTCTGCTAAATATTGCTCCGATGAATGATGAATTTCTTAGCCAAAAGCAACCTTGATAGAAACCTGCGTTTTCAATTTGTATCATTATCATAAACGAGTTATAATCTGTTACCACCACATTGTTCGGAAGAAACGGCAATGTTGTGATACTGGTAGATAATTGGATTTTTGGCATTTGAACAGAAAAACCTAAATGCAAAATATAAAAAATAATTTTTCTTTAAAAAATTCGCTACTCCAAGTTAATTTATTTCTTCATTCCAAATCTTTACCGCAAAAAATGAAATACTGTAGTGCGTTGGTATGCATCTTTTCGCAGAACGGTAAAAAAAAAGACATTGGATTGCCTAGTTTGACGAAATTTATTATCACGCTTTTTACGAAAGATATTTTCAACGCAAAAAGACTACTGATTAATAAAAAATTCAAACGCAAAACACGCTACATTGAATTTAAGCAGATCATTAATTGGAGCAACCGACGCTTGCGTTGCGTGTTCCTTTGTTTTTAGTAGGTTATTTTCCATCTAACAAATGCGAAGTTTCAGATTTTGCTTACAACTTGAGAACGGTTACGTAGGGCTTCATGAAATTCGGACAGAAGTTATGAATTAATAAGATGTTTGTACTAAATTTCGATACAGTAAGTCACTTTGGTGGTAGACCTCGAAAACCGCCGCGAAAGTTTGACGTATAAGACGGCCTCCTTATAAAATGGGTGAAGTACGGCAAAAATATTTTATATAGTTAAATGTCTTAAAATATCTTTTCATACCTACCAACCACCTTTTTATCCCCATCAACATATCTTGAAGACTTTTTTCTAATTTGCAAAACACCGAAATCTATTTTTGGTTTGAGCTACGAACGATATTTTGTCTTCTAAAATTTTATGACGCTACTCATTTGGGAACTTCCCTAAATGGACCCAAAAAAATCCATTTTTTAAACGACTTAAACTAGATAGCTTTTTTTGTTTGCTCTTAGTTGATATTTAAAATAGATTAATACTTTTGCATTTTTGGGAATGCAATCTGCCAGATAACTCCCCAATTTAACCACCAAAAAACAGTTTTGTTTAATCGCTTAATTAAGAGCGATAATGTTTTTGCTCCCAGTTGCTGCTTCAATGTTTTGACATAGTTTGGGAAAATCTCCCAAATGGACCTCATTGATCAGTTTTTGAACGCTTTAGCTAGAGAGCGAATTATTTTTTGATACTATATTTTGACATATTGTTGGAATTTCTCCAGTGGTGCTATTCAGTCGATTCGCACCGGTTCGCGCAAATCGGTTGCTAAATTTAAAGAACCGGTTGCTAAAAATTTTATAGCCAAATATTTTTTCACTTTCGGCTGAAACAAACCGGTTACTATAAGTTAGAGAATCGTTACACAATACAGATCCACTTTTTGCAAAATTAGAATAGCATTACTGGATGTCAACCTTAGGTGACCTCCGAAATGTGCCCCCGAACAAATGATTTTTAAATACCTTAAGCGAGTAAGATGTGTTTTACATAAAGATTCAGTCACTAAGTGGTTGATAAATATATTTTGACGCTGTTTGGGAGCTTCAAAAGATATATTTCAGCTCATTGGAGCTTTAAAAGAAAGTAATTTTGAGTTCTTGCTCTCTTAACAGGGAAACAAAAAGCTTTTTTAAGAATATCATTGTTCAACATGTGTCGATCGTTCAATGGGCTTGCTGCTTAACAAGCTCTTTATATCTAGTCTTTTTACACGTCTGTGCAGAACTGTAATACTTAATATTGCATACACTATCATTAATTTGCAATAACCAGCAAATGTGTGTTTTTAGTAAACTTTTTTATTTTTAAGTTGCTGATAGTACGCATTTGAATCATTGTTTTGTTCAGTGTATAGTTATGTTTCTTTATACTGTACTTAAAACCATGATTTGGTTCGGAGTAAGATAGTGTTTGTACACCTCTCAGAATAACTCTGTTCTAAAAATCATTAAGCTGCCCTGTCACAAAGTTTTATTGTAGGCAGATATTAATGATTCATCGCTATTGACATGCTAAAATCTCCTTCTTTTCGCAACTCAATTTAACTATTTTCTGGTGGATGGATTTTTAAACTTTTTCCCAATTTCTTGCTCCAAGTCCAAAACAATCAAACAATTTCGAACTTGAATCGCAAGGAGTTTAATTATTTGTTTTACTGATTTGCACATAGTCCACGAGAAATAGACAACTAACCTCGTACGCGATTACGTCAAAACTATTAATAGTAATTGCCCTCTATTTTTTCTCACAGCGTGTTTTTTCAATGTACTGTATATTGCCAAAGCGTAATCCAAGATAAATCGTTCTTCCTTCGATAAATTACTGTATAAGGTCGAAGCCTTCGCAAACGAATTCTGTTCTGATGAAATTTGGAAAAAATAAGTTACAAAATTAATGGTTATTTTATCAGAACAGAATTCGTTTGTGAAGGCTTCGACCTTATACAGTAATTTGCATATTTTATGCCGAAGCTTAAGATGCGTACAAGGCCATTATTTATCTGTAACGTCAATTTATTTTCATAAATGCACATTTATATGTTGGTTCCTGATCTTTTTTTTGTTTTGTTAATAATAGCAATTGCCTCAAAATTGCTTGTATCCCAAACAGATGGATAAAGGCACTTTTCTTTTTCTTTTTTTTCTTTCTTTCTTTTATGCGTCTACTGGATTCAATCCAATTTAGCACTCTCACTTTAACCATTCTACAAAATTGATTTTGTGTTCCATTTGGGGGTCCTCGGGGGTTAGTACCCCCAAAGTATAGCAAAATACTTGTCTCTTTAATATCTATTACCGGTATCCAAAACAATTAGCTCTCTTGCTTAAGCCATTTTACAAAATCAATTTTGAGGCAATCATTGGGGGTGCCCAGGGGGTGTCACCCCCGAATTATGGCAAATATTTGTTTCTTAAATATCTCCTGACATCAAAAAATTAGTTTTCTAGCTGAAGTTGATCAAAAAATTGATTTTGGCGGCTCATATGGGCAGTTTCCAGAGGGTGGCATCCCCAAACTATGACAATTTTTTTCCTTTTAAATTTTTGCTGAGAGTAACTAAAAGCAAAGCAATTTAACGCTTTAACTTTAAACCGTTCAAAAATTGATTTGAGGGAATCCATAGGGAGTTTTCCGCGAGAGGTTGGCTCCCCCAAACAATGTCAAAATATTTATATTTATCTCTTAAATATCTCCCAAAATCAAGAACAATTAACACTCCAGCTTATAAGCCAGTTAAAAAATTAATTTTCGAGAGGACAGATTTTGGGGAAGTCCTTTGAAGGATGGCGCCAAAAAACGTTCTGAGACTAAACTTCATTTGTAGCTCAACAATTTTTCACAAAAATTAGACTTCGATGTTTTGCGGATTAGGAGAAAAAAAGCGTGTGAGATCAGAACAAAAACAAAAGGAAAAACCTCATCACAATCGCGGTCAAAAGTGGGTTGGTAGGGATGAAAATGTAGTGTGAGACATAGGTATTACCATATAAAATATTTTTGCCTAACTTAATTCATTTTATAATGAGGCCGGCTTACGAGACTCGTATACGTCAAACGTGCGGTTATCAGGCCCTAAATTTAATGTCACCGGACTTAGATTGCGTCGAAATTTATTACAAACAAACATCGTATTAATTCATAACTTCTGTCCGAATTTCATAAAACTAGACGTAACCGTTCTGGAGTTCGCAGCAAAATTTGAAACTTCGCATTCGTTGGTTGGAAAATGGCCAACTAAAAACAAAGGAACACGCGACACGAGCGTCGGTTGTTTTAATTAATAATCTGCTTAAATTCAATGTAGCGTGTTTTGTGTTTAAATTTTTTATCAATCAGTTGTCTTTTTGCTTTGAAAATACTCTTCGCAAAACGTGTAATAATAGATTTCATCAAACTAGACCAGTGGTTCTTAACCACATGGTAATTACCCCTAAACGGGTAATTTGACGTTTTTAAAGAGGTATTGTAAATTTTCAAAAAAATATTGACTTTTTTGGCAAGCGTTATCTTGTGGAGCCTGCTAAGTCCAAAAGTTTCATCGTGCTTCCCTGCTTTCTGTGATGCCATAGTTTAATACCAAGTCAGTAGTTAGGTGACTAAGGTCTCTTATAAATTCTTTTGTTTCATAAACAATTACTTGATAGTCTAGTAAGTTAGTAATAGGTGTGAAGTGAGCATTTGCTTCTTGGCTGCAGTGGTATGAGGCAAAATTAGTGCCGAAAAATTATTAAGATGCTTCCACAGAGATGAAGTTACAAAAAAAAGTTTCGGAACATTGGTTTCATCAGCCTTATTGAAAATTCTGCTGAAAAAGCCACAGCAATTTAATTAAAGTTCTAACTTCGGAAAGTGCGAAACCAAGCAAATTAAAGCAGCATTTTGGCTGTCGCCACGGCGTATCAGTATGAAAAACAATCAGTTGACTACTTTAGGCAAAAATCTGAGCATTTGATTAACCGGTACCTTGAATTTGGGAGAAATGTGGGTGGAATAAAACATAGCACTATTGGAGGCATCACGACGCTTTGCTTACGCAAAAAACGCCTCACACTATTGGCCTTTACAGTAAAAAATGATCGTAATTTTCTATGTATTTATTTTGGATTGTGAGCAGTTATAGTTGCTGTTTTTTTTTATAAGAGGGTAATTGATAATCAGGGCCGTATTTAGGAGGGGGCCATTGGGCCATGGCCCCCCCTTTGGGTCGCCAGGATTGCAAAATTGCATAGAAAAGTGAGCAAAATTAAGGCATGCCCCCCCCCTTTGCAAGTTGGGCATCAGGCTTTGGGCTCGAAATCACCTGATTTTGGGCGAATAATGGGACGAAATTTGAGTGTGACAATTTCAAATTCTGATCTATGTTCCTCACAAATTTTCTGCCCCCCCCCTACCCCTTTTCAAAATCCTGCGTACGCTACTGTTGATAATTGATCAGAATATTTTAGGGAACACCACATAAAACAGGCAAACAACCACTGAACTAGACAAATGTCTTATTTTGCTTCGGTGCAAAAAAATGTATGCCAACGAACTACTGTATTTCATTTTTTGTGGTAAAGATTTGGAATGAACTGCTCCAAACAATCAAAAATTTCTGAGATATGACAAGCTTTTTAAAATTTGAAATTGTACTTAAATCAAATATTTTATTATACTTTCTGTATTATTCCGAAGGGTATTGCAAGTTGGCGGGGCCCATCTCCGCATCACTGCGCCCAGGCAAAACAGCTCTTATTGACTATTTGAAAATTTGTCTGAGTGGCGGCGAGTCGTTACACCGGCCCGAGATTTGAACCTTATTCGGAATAAATAAAATATTATCGTCTTTAAGGCTGTGCAGTTCAGTTAAATATCAGCTCTAAGAACTGGTTCTTTTGACATGACGCTGCATATTCGGATGACGTAGCATACTACAGCTCAAGCTATTTTGTTGTTCTGCTTCATTCTGATATTTGCAAATAAAATGTACGAAAATTACGGTTGCTATGTGCATACAAAACGTGCGATATTTGCTTATCCGTTTTGGTCCGTTTACATTGTAAAAAGCGTATGCATTTTACGTACGTAAAAAACGTATTAAAATACGCTTTGCGGATACTGTGTAAATCAACCTTTAATAATTTTTTTATAATTTTTTTCTTGTTATTAAATCACCAACTTTGTTATAAAATAAAAATTTGTTTAGTATGTGCAATTTTTCCGTTCTTAGGTAGACCTCAGTAGATAACGCACTACGCAGCTTTAAAGCAAGATGATTGGCACAGTACCGGTACCAAATAAATAGATGAAAGCTTGCAGAGGAGCAAGCCCTTTGAACGACCGACGCATATCAAATAATGAGAATTGATTTTAAGGGGTCCATATGGAAGTAGAACCCCCAAACTATGGTAAACTATTTGTCTCATAAATATCTGGTGATATCAAAAAAAACTAACGCCCTAGCTTAAGCCGTTCAAAGAATTGGTTATGCAGATCCATTTGGGGGAACAGCGGGGGGATACACCCAAACTATATCAAAATATTTGTCTCTCAAACATCTATTAATATCAGAAAAAACTAACGCCCTAGCTTAAGCTGTTCAAAAAATTGGTTTTGGGGAGTCCATTTTGGGGTCCCGGGGGTCCATTTTGGGGTCCGGGGGGTAGTACCCCCAAACTCCCCAAATTATATCAAAATATTTGTCTCAATAACATCTGCTGATATCAAAAAAAAACTGACACTCTAGCCTTAGCCGTTTAAAAATTTGATTTGTGGAGTAGTCTCAGGGAGGGGGTCGTACCTCAAATCATATCAAACATTTGTCTGTTAAACATCTGCTGATATCAGAAACTACTAACGCCTTGGCTTGAGCTATTCAAAAAATTGATTTTTGGGGTTTCTTTTGGAAAGTCCTTGGAAAGAGGTTGTACCCCCAAACTATGTCAAAATATATGTCTCTTAAACATCTGCTGATTTAAAAAAACGACTATTTTGCCTCAGCTTATGCCATTCAAAAACTTGAGTTTTTGCGGCCTCGTTTTGGGGGGGTTCCTGGAGAAGTGGCCCAAAAAAATTTCGGGTGACAAAATTGTTTTAGCAGCTTAACAACTTTACATCAAAATTAGATTTCGATGTTTTGTGGTTCAGAAGAAAAAGAGCGCACAAGATTTAGAAAGGAAAAAAAAGAAAAAAGCTTTATCGCGGCCAAAAGTGAGTTGGTAGGGATGAAAGAATATCATGTGAAAAAAATGTTGCCGTACTTAAAATGTATTCAAGTCGGAAATTTTTTGCTTGAATTTCTTTCAAAAATTTTGACTGATCTGAAGACTAACTTCTCCAAATTAAGCTTTCTATGATCTTCCGTTTCTGAGATATAGCATATTAAATTTCCCTATAGAAAAGGCTCTTTCCCCTTAAAAATTTTACCAGGGTTGCCAATTTGAAAAAAATTTTTAAAAATTATTGCATATTCTTTATTCTTAATAAATATTTTGCGGCAAAGTTATAGAAAAACAAAGTAAAGCTTTAGAACTGCGAAATTAGCTGCTTTTCAATAAATGTAAGCCAGCTTTCCAAAAGTTAATCTTTTATTAAAATACTGACAAAATGAAACCACTGAAGTAAGAGGAAAGCAACATATTTTGAACAGCCATATATTGAAAACGGTAAGACGTAGAAACTTCAAATTTGGTGAGAATGCATTTTAGGCTTATCCCAACATTTTGGTCAAGAGTGAAAACTCTACTTGAGTGCCCTTTTAAGCCGCTTTTGAATAACACCGCTTTTGACACCAAATTTTTGGAGCGATTTTTGGGCTTTAAAACCGAAGTCTCGTGCCTTCTTGCTTCGAAATTTAGTACATATCATATACCTTATTAATCTCAAACTGCTGTCAAAATTTTATGTAGCTAGACCTAATCGTTCTCAAGTTATAAGCAAAAGTCTGGAACTTCGCACTCGTTAGTTTAAAAATGGACGAGTAAAAACTATGGAACACGAAATGCGAGCCTTGGTCGTTCCAATTAACTTTTGGGTTGCACTGTAATACTGTACTCTGTAAATGACTACTAAAAAAAGAAAAGTAAATTATGATTGACGAGAGTTTGGGGAAAAAATGGGAATAACCATAATTTTTGCGGAAGCCAATAATGGTACAGCTAGTTGCCTGATATTAAAAAAAGTGTTTTAACCTTTAACAAGTCCAAACTGGTCTTTTTGACCCATAAAGCTATACATTTAATAGTGGCTTTTTTGCAGCTACTCGAAATTGTTTGTTTTTTTGTATAGCTGGCTTTTTTAGTGGATTGGACTTGTGACACGTTTGAAAGGTTTTTGTAGTTTATAGTTTTTTAATGAGCAGTGTTTGATTTGTCTGACTGGTCGTTTTGGCCGTTTCGACGCTGTATGTTACTAACCCAGGGGTGCACAACCTTTTCACAACTGCCGGCCGCAAAACATTCCATAAATGCACAAACGGCCGCTACTAGTTATAAGGTCATCTTTTTACGAATTTAATTTTCAAGTTTGGAGAATTCATTCAATCATAAATCACAAAAATGTTACATCCGAAAAAAATATGGTAAAATATACACTAGAAAATGCTAGATCCAAATAAAATAAGCCAGATTTTAATTTCGAAAAAAATACGCCAAAAAAGCTGCTAAATATCTTTTATTGCTGTTATTTTGATACCCGAAACCAGATAGGAAAAGGGTAAACTAAGAATCGCACTGTGTTTCTGACCAGCTAAAAGCAGGCGCGTTGTCAGAAATCTGCAATGGACGGAGGCTGTTACGGGGGTTTGGGGGCGGAGCTTCCAGCGCGCAAAAATTTTGTATTTTTTTGGCAAAATAAACTAATTTTAGACCCATTTTGATAAAAACTAATGCTATTAAAACTGGCATAGGAATTAGCAGCGCAAAAACATGATTATCCTGATTGCATAAATGGGCTATGTGGGAGGTAGCTATTGCTAGAATTTTAGTTCTCTTAGTTACAAATTGGTAACTAATAAAAACCTCTACCAGTAGTTTAATAAAAACTCTCAAGGAGTAATCTATTTCGTCTATGTTTTATAGAGAAAGATTTTTGTTGTTGTTGTAGCGCATATTTTCCTCCTGTCACCAGACAGCGTCAAACGCTCACTAATTGAACTATTCGCACACTTTTCATTGCAGTGACTACTTCATGATTGGAGGAATCCGCACCTGCTTAGAAGTTTCCATTAATCCAATGTTCCTGTGGATTTCTTCGAATTCTTGTCCACTGAATTTGCTGTTTGTTCGAAGCCACCAAGCAGAGATAATCATCGTAAAGCGTCTTATCCTTGAACGCAACAGCATGACCTGGGTGCAGGTTGAACCCAGATCATTCCGATCAGGGTCGTCGTAAAAACAACGCCTTTACCTATTCGGCCACGCTGCGAAAAAATCCTTTTGCGGCCGCAGGTTGTACACCCCTGTAGTAACCCTTTTACTGCTGAATTTGCACAAATGCGATTTCCGACAGACTGCCGATTTCGCATTTATGCAAAGATTTGTTTATCTTGCTAAAAATCTGCATTTTTTTTGTGTCGTTGTAAACTTTCGCTTCATAGTCGAACTGCCACAGCAACTTTTAACTGTGAATCTCTGAAAAAACTGTTGTTGGAAGCGCTTTGTTTCTTTTTTTGTTACGAATCTTTGTTTTTCGTTCTTTTCCAAAGAAAAAGTTGTTCAGTTCATTATGATCAATTATTCTCACTGTTTTAAAAGTTGATAAAGTTTTTAAGCCAAAAATGGCTTGAAACCACAGTTTATATGCCAAGTATTTGAAAAATTAGGCAGGGATCAAAAAAACCCACTTCAACTTTTAATGTGAGAAAAATATTTCGATCTGTAGGTTAAAAGAGTATCATTTTCGTCTGCACTATGACACCAAACGTCTGCTAAAACTAGCGGTTTCTTCTGCTTTTTTCTGTGTGTTAGAAACTTCCTTGTTAAAACCGTTGGTTCTTAGTTGATTGTTGATTCGTTGCTTGTTAAATTTCTACATTTTTTTTAACAGGCAACCTTACAAGTTTAAAAGAGCATTCAGATCGGAAATTTTTTTACCAATTTTTTCTCAAAAAAATTGACAGATCTAAAGACTACATTCACCAAATTGAGCTTTCTACTACCTTCCGTTCCTGAGATAAAACAGATCAGATTTCCCCCAAAAAAGGCTTTTCCCCTTTGAAATTTTGCCAGGGTTTCCAATTAAAAGCAAAATTTTAAAACGTTATTTTTTGTTTCTGATTTTCAATAAAAGTTTTGCTGCAGAGGTATAGATAAAACAAAGTAACGCTTTAGAACTGTAAAATTAGCTGCTTTTCAATAAACGCAAGCCATCTTTTAAAAGTTAATCTTTCGTAACAATACTGACAATATGGCAACTGAAGTAAGAAAAAAATCTTCAATTTTATACTGTAATATCTTGAAAACGGCAAGACGAAGAAAATTAAAATTTGGCGAAAATTCATTTTAAGCTTAGCTTATCTCAGCGTTGGATAGCTTATCTCAGCGTTTAAGCTTAGCTTATCTCAACAGTAAAAAACTTGACTTAAATGCCCTTTTTTATGTTTGCCGCTTACCCCAGGTAGCTTTGGGAGTTGTGATTTCAATTGATATTATGCCACTACAAATGGGAACAGATTGAGCCAAATTTGTAAAAAGGAACACGATGTCTTGTAGCGCATCGCGGCAAGAGTTAGATATTCCAGCAACTTATCAATTTCCTTTACAATTTTTCTGTACCATTGCTGATCTTTTTTATTAGTTGTGCTCAATTCGAATCAATGGAAATTGTAAACTCTTGTACATCTGTTGTCAATTCGCAGCCGGCCCGCAGCCGCTAATCGCAATCTCTTGCAGTAATTCGGCCTGCAGGGAAAAAAGTTTGTTGATCCCTGATCTTTACCATCAACTTTTAATGTAGTTTATTGTGACGTTAGCTCCATCAAATCTCGAACGAAAGATAAAAATCCAAAATTTAGAATTTCATCTCTATGTTTCTCACTTTGTTTATTATTTTTGATGAATCGCTTCATTTGTTGCATTACTTAAAACGTTACAATTCTCAGGAATACGGTTAAAGTTTCTAATCATGATGCGTACAAAACTTAAAAATAATATTAGAGTTTTTATACCTATGGTTTTAAAGGGGAACTCCGGCCTAGCGAGGCTATATATCATAAAATGCACCACAAAATTCTAAGACTTTTGCAAATAAACGAACTCGCTACGTTTTATTGCTTTGATGAAACCCGCAAAAAACTGCATGAACCGCAAGTCGATTCTGATTGGCTAACGCTCTGATGACGTACGTCTGTACTTTGCCTTTCGCTCATAGTCACTAATCTCAGGTATAAAGATTGCAAGTACGTTTAATATTTTAGCAAAGAATGCAATACAAGCGCTTCTACTTCGGAGTTTTTAGTCTTAACTAGCAATTTTATGCCCAAACAATATAACAGACGTGTTCTGAACATGGAAGTTTCCGCAGTACACTTGTTTAGCCTAGTAATATTCAGCTACATTGCATAGGTTGAGAATACGATATCATGTAATAAATAACAAGTGGTTACAGACAGTAGCTGTTAACAGAACGTCTGAACAGCAACGTGATAAAAACGAAGATTACTACGACCAATGACATAAAACTAGCTACGACCCTTTCAGTGAACCTTCTACTAGTCTGGGTATCTTGTACAGATTGAACCGGCAGGTTTTAGCAGTTATGTTATTGTGTACAGTATACTGCCAGTTTTCTCAAATGGGTATACAGTTATTACACTACAAAAAACTGCATACACACTATGTGTATACAGTTAATTGTACAAAAGTAAATTTACTTGAACTTTTGGTAGTATCTAGAGCACCGGTTTCCAGTATGAAAAGGGCGGCTCAGCACCGGTCATTTCGATCTATTGCTTTTTTTCTCATTAATTCGAGTTAAATACGGCATTTTGACCAAGTTACGGCGTTGCTTTTGTGGTGTATTGGTAAGGGTGCGCGTGTGCTCAGCTACACGGCTGGGTTCGATTCGCGCTAAGCGTGTCTGGCAATTCTCGTGATCAGCTTTAACCCGCGCTGTGTTTTTTTATTTTTTTTCTTCAGAACCTTGCTTGCATTAAAGTTAGGGTTCGGGCAGCGACACCAACCTGAGAGATAGCAAATCGAAGAGCAAAAACAAAAAGTGCTCTAGACACTGCATACACTTTTTACAAAATGATTGTCAGTGTAGAAAATATTAGACTATTGTCCAAAACCTACTCTGGCTTAAATTGGAGTGCCAGTGCCAAATTGCCCTAACCCAAGCACGTCTAGACGTAAACTGTGAAGTACTGGTAGAGTGGTACCGGTAGTACCACTACCAGTACAAGGGTATTTCACTTGCGCTGACGCTACCGGTATATTTTATCATAATACAGCAAGCCTAGTATTTTACAATTAAGCTATATTAAGTTTAATGTTAGAAAAGCTTTACAATGCTATTGCTATAGTACTTTAGTGCCTACCAACCAAGAAGCAATTCATACTTTGAGCTGGGAATCCTTCACAATTTGAGACTAAAACAGCTGTAGTACAGAACATATTTATTTGTTTGGTCAACATCAGAGGTGGAGTCCTCGAGGACACATTTTGAAGTCCTTGGCCTTGGCCTCGAAGGTCAAGTCCTTGGCTTCGAAGCCTCATGTCCTCAAAAATTGGCCTGTCCTCGGCTCGAGGGCAGCCCTTTTTTTTGAATTGTTGAAGTTTTGTAGATCGCCTGACAAAAAAATTTTGGAAGACATTTTTTAATGGAGAACGCCTGAAAATAATTTTTAAAGACCTTTTTTTTTTTGAGAACATTTGCGCTTGTGTCCTTGGTCCTTGGCCTCAAACATTCCTGTCCTTGGCCTCGAGAGGGTCTGTTCTTAGCCTTCGCCTCGGAATTTTTTTTGTGTCCTTGGCCTTGGCCTCGAGCCTTGTGTCTCGACTCCACCTCTGGTTAGCATCACAAAAAAATTACACCAAATGAAAAAAATTTCACCATTACCAAAGTGCTCAAGACAAAAAAAACAAAAAAACAATTAGATATTTAGTAACTGGCAATACCTGTACAGTACCTGACAATTGCATAACTGCTAGAACCTACCGGTACCGGTT